>ML792214.1:482740-498511 GCA_009831015.1 Picea engelmannii | reverse complement strand
TTAGTATGCATTTGTAGTTAGGAAATCCGACGGTCACGATATGTTCCCGACATAGAGTGATCCAACGGTTCATACTCTCCTCGATCTTAACGGCCATTGATCCATGGCTTAACACCTGATTGGTCCATGATCTCTATTTAAAGAGCATGGAGGGTCATTAGCCGATGATCGATTGTGAGAAACTCTCTTGTAAAATCTCTCTGTAATCTTTTTCTTTGCATTAATAAACTGCTCCAAGTGGCCACGTTGGCTGGGGCCATGGATGTTTCCCCGTAGGGGTTTTACCACGTGAAAACATTGGTGTGTTGATCTTTGATCTGGTTATGTGAGTGGTTACTGAAGGTGTTTATCCTCTGTTGGAATACCTGTGTTGTCGAACAATTATTGATAGCAATGTTCACTTGCCTCTTTGAGGGGGCAACCTCCACCAGAGAAAATCTCTATTACAATAATATCCAAGACAAAAGTTCTCATACCCTGGACTCCTATTTATACTAAATATGTCTATCAAAAGAACCATCTAGAGGAAGATCCTTCTAGAATCAGAAGCTTCTATTAGGTCTTCTTACATTGGACTTATTCTTCCTTATTTCTGGGCCTTATTAATATTGACCTTTATTACATGGAAATATATTATTCTACCTACATGAGGGTTAGGTCCCTAACACCAACAATATATAATTCAAATTATATGATACACATATCGATTACTCTATGATTTCAGAGGTATTCCGAGTTCATCTGTTGTTACAGTATGAGCACATACACTTCTTACAAATCTATCAGAGGCTAACAATATACTAATTAGGGTTAAAAATGGTTTTTATGCTTTACCTTTCCCCCCCAAACATTCTGTAATTGATGTTTAATGAGTCACAACTCATGTTGAGGTATATTCATACATCTCCATTAATTATTTTGAGAGAGATTTATGTCTGTTATTGCAAGCACATTGTTGAACATATAGGATTAGGTGATGATGCAAACAATCTTTCGTAAAAGGAAGTCGTCAGAAGGGTTCATCAGAAGGGTTCTTCAAAGCATTTGAAGGTCTTAAGTTCTTCTATTGAAGAATTCTCTAGGAACATTCGGTTCTACCTTGTGAAGCATACCAAAGGAACGAAGGTAGCGTAACATAGTTTCTTGTGTATTAACATCTGTAACCTTTACCATTTAGCACTTTTATTTATAACCTTCAATTTTACCCATCAAAATGAGTTATCAGATAGGAAGAGGGTGTGTTGAAGAGGTAACTTTGAAAGACATATTTCAACAGTACTATCAGAAGGGTCTATCGAAAGAGAGGCCTCAGAATATGTAGAGGATATGCTTAACATTTTTTCTGACGAGGAGACCTCCCAAACAAACTATTGGAATAGGGTTGTTGGGAAGTATCTATCGAAGGATGAAACGATAAGAGATCACTGCTCATTCTGACGATAAAGAGTTATGCCTCAAAAAGTGTGCATTAACAAAATAAGGGATATACAAGGTGAATAATTCATAGCATAGGGTCTATGATTCATTTAATTGGATAAAGAACCTGATGAGGGACCCATGATTATACACTTAGTTATAATCGTTACATGAAGGCCTTTCAGGATAATCATCTTTTGACATGTAAGAACGAGGTAAAAGGCCTCGTGATAATATATAAATATTATGTACCGAAGAAGGTGTTGGAGAGAAGTGGTCGGGAGAAAACATATTCACTAGATTTAATGATTTCTGATACAGATAGACCGATAGGAAAATTCTGACAAGGATCTCCAGAAAACCTTTGGGAAATTTTCATATGGCTAGAGAGTATGTGCATTATCATAGATGGATATTTCGAAAAGGTATTACGGTTCAATTAGTGAATGGAGGGGGGGGGGGAATGAGTAATGAAGTTCAAATAAATTTCTACTAACCAAATCGTCTTAGATTATATCCCAAGAGTGCATATAGAATAGTAGATTCATGTATCAATATCTAGTCCAGTTAGTAGTGACAAATTCCTTGCTTAAATTTTGATAGTTAGGTACTGTTGAGGTTATTTCCCGCTTCCAAAATTTCCCTCCCCTTTTATGTTTTCCCAAATTATTTTCTCCTTTCTTTTCCCTCTTCTATACTTATCCGTTTTTCCCTTTTCTTTTTTCCCTTCTATTATCCCTTTCTAGTTCTATACTTAGTCGCATTTTTCAGACGACGGGTTCCCGGGTTGGCTGACTTTCATATCCTCACCTCCATCTGTAACCTTACATCATGAGTCCGACCGACCGTCGTGATTTTCCATACTTATCCCGTGTTATAATCGCGGGTTCCCGGGTTGGCGGGATCGAACTCTCATGGCCCCATGTTTCGTGGTATACATATTGCACCAAAAAGTTCCACGATCTACATTTTGACCCCCAGACTCCCTGAACTTCCAAGTCTCATTCCCCCTATGATGAGTCCATCTGATCACCACACCATTCTATACTTAGCCAATTCATACCTTCTACCATCACAGACCCATGGGTTTGTGGGTTCCCGGGTTCACAAAATTTTCAAATCATATTTCGCTCCCGTCCGTCCCCGCCACCCTCACACTCTTCCTAATGCACTTTAATATTATTTGAATGATAATAACTCACCATACATGCTCGAAGGGATTTCCATTAATAAGAGAAAGGCTTGATGAGATCTCCTATTAAAATGCATTAAAACATGATTTACGAAGGATTATATTATCCACCTCCAGTGCTCGTTTTAAACATTAGCTGGAGCAAGTGAACGTTCTTGTCAACTTATGGGATAAACTCGACAACAGTTCTGTGGAGATACCATCATAGTAAGTTCATACTGATCACATATTTCTATCTTTATCAAGCTCTTCATCCAATTACTCCACCTCTTTAAATAAAAAGGTTTAATTGAAGACTGATAATTTCCTTTTTCTTCTTACCAGGTCTTGCTGTCTTCCGCCACCCACTTTCTTCTTTCTAAAAACTTCATTCTTATACATATTTTCTTTATGGTCCGCGAGATCCCCAATCCCAGTCATTATGAAAAAAACATTTAAATTCCAGATAATATGTATTGAACTATATATTTTTTTAGAAATTCCAAGAGAGTTATTTTGGGAACAATCTCGACTGTACTTTGTAACCTGTTTTTTCTAAATATAAAGTATTTGTGGTTGATCTATCGTTATCTTCATTGAGCTGCCCATGTATCACTCTGTCAAATTTCTCTTGTGCATGCAGACCATTTTCTTTTATTTTTTTTATGTGATCATAAATATTTAGCCCTACTATGATGGATGTGAGGAAATTCTATGAATTTTCTTTAAATGTATGAATGCATGTGTTTCCTGGTCCATTCTCAAGAGATTTCTTTTAAAATAAAATAAAATAAAATTCCTTTTTATTTTGTTTACTTTCCTTCGACGAACTTCTATAAAAGTCCCACATTTTAAAAATCTCGAACATAGGAGTACCACCTCTATAAAAACACAGGGGGATTTGTATCCTCGTGAGGTTGTCGTTTTGGTCCTAACGGATTCAAGCGTCAACATTTTTGGCGACCATATTGGGGACATGAATTGAAAATTTGAAACCTGGCCCAACGTTTTTGAAAGAATATATGACTTTACCCCAAGGTAATCAACCCCATTTAGAATTTGGATTGAATAATCAACGAAGCATTTTACACCAGTTGTATGATATGGTAATATAAATAGCCCGGAATCGAGAAGAGTTAGAAGGTTCATGGAAGATCTTATTCCAAGAAGAAGAAAGATAAATCCTCCAAAGACAAAGGAGAGAAGAATGACAAGATCGAAGAAATCAAATATTAACTATAGCAACACAAGAACAAGGTCAAGATTGAAGATGGACGAATATAAGGGACCCATTACCAGGAGTAAAAGAAAGCAACTCTCTATCCTTAGAAGTGAAAATTTTGATCCCGAAGTCTCCTCAGAAATGGTAGCGAGAGATGAACAACCCTGAAACGAGCATCATGATGAGAGATAAGGAGGCTAAAGAGATTCCACAAGAAACCAAGGAATCCCAGGATTTGGAAATAGAAGGAGGGTAAGATATTCCCCTCTTAATCTCATAGGTGAACCACATGATCTCCTTGTTCTCCCTAAGGGAACCTTAAAGGAATTTTTTGGAGATGAGACAATCAATGAAAGAGGCATCGACACTTATTTCTTGATGTTTGCGACTTTCACCGAGTTGAATATGATGATGTCATGGTGAGGTTGTTTATGCAAAATTTATTAGAAATAACTTATGAATGGTAAACAACGTTTCCCAGTAGATCCATTCACTCGTTTAACGACCTTGAAGCTATGTTCCTAACTATTTTTTCCCATCCAATTTCCTACCATACCCTCCCCATATACTTCACCTAGATTGGGTTGAGGAAGAACGAAAAGATACGAGATTTTAATCTCAGGTTCAATAAGACCTTCAGTAGAATCCCAGAAGACAAAATACCAAATGACCCGGTCATTCTTGATTTTTATAAGAATGTAATGCCCCCAAATGTAAAATATGCAATCAGAACATCCCAAATGGATACTTTGGAGGAATCAATGACTAAAGCCATGAATATGGAAGAAATTATGATTGAAATGGGTGCCGACCCCGACATTATACTGGGAAGAGTACAAAGGCAGATGGGAGGATTGAATATTGATAATCAAGGATCTTCTAGCTTGAGAAAGAACAAAGAATTAAAACCTCAGGTGGCTTAGAATAAAACAACAGGAGATGGATTTTTTAAAGGAACCATACCTGACGTAAAATTTGATGCTGTGGCGGTGCAGGAAACAAAGCAAAGAATTGAAATTGTGGAGATGAATAGAACCATCAAACAAATGCAGAATGAAATAATCAGGTTGAGAAGGGGAGATAATTACATGCCAAATCCAAGAATGTCGATTCTCGAACAAAGGATAAACCCTCCCCCCAAAAATAGAGTCAAGTTCAAGAATACTGACGACCCACATAGACCAAGAGTTCCCAGATAGCCTACTCCAAACACGGTTGTTTTGGATGATGTCCATGAAAAGCAATTGATTGAGCAAGAAGGTTATTACTTACATGATAAAATCTCTGAGATAGTGCAAATGGACGGATGTGAGACATCCATGTATATATTTGGAGAGGGCGACAACGATCCTAACTTGCAAGAAAATGTCGCCTAGACAAGAGGGTTTGTAAATAGACCAAAGAATAAAGGCGACTCTGACAAAGAAAAACAAAAATAAACTAAAAAGGAAAAAGCAAATGAAAGAGTGTTGAATGAGAAAGTGACAGATGGAACCAGAAGGAAACACATGGCATCAAGCTCTACTCGAATGACATATAGTGTCGTGGAGGACTTAAGTAAATTGAGGATAACTCTACCTTTTACGGAAGTGGTAAAGATTCCTCAACAGAGAAAAAACATCTTGAAGTTGTTAGATGATCCATTAGAATGAACTGAAGCTATCTTTACCACTCCAAAACAGAGCCAGAGCCCTTCGAATGCTAAGATAAGTGGTAAATTCCACCCTTTTACATTTCAATTGAGAACCATGATGTTGCATTACATAATTGTTTAGTTGATACTGGTGCGACAAATAATATAATGCCACTTGCAGTCATGGAAGCATTGGGCATGAGTTGCACTAAGTATTATGAAATTGGTGAGAGAATATACACAATCAATTCTAGAAAAGTGTTGACGTATGGATAAATCAAGGATTTTTATGCTTGGATTACATCAACCCCCCATATCATCACAATTTTTAATATTATTGTGGTAGACCTGCCTCCAACATATGGGGTTGTGTTGGGAAGAGATTGGACTTCCATGATCGATGGATATATAATGAATGATGATAGTTGTATGATGCTACCAGGAAAGGAGGTAGCAATGATTAAAGCACCTTGTGAACCCATAAAACCTTTCTCCTTCAAGAAGAAGGATAATGAATTAATGGAAGATTACATAGATGCTGAAATTGGAAACTATGCTATCTTGGATATGGAGCACAACAAAATCCTAGAACGATTTCAAGGTTTGGAAGGACCAGAATGTTTGTTTGAAGGCTACTAGAGAATGCCATTTGATGGAGCCTGTTCTAAATATGGGAACGGAGTTGGAATTTTTCTCATAATCCTAGAGAAGACGACACATCCCCATGCTGTAAGACTGGAGTTTCGATGCACGGATAATGAGGAAGAATATGAAGCTTTGATCCAGGGGATGATCCTCGCACAAGGAATGAAAATAGAAAATCTCATTGTGACTGTAGATTCATAGTTGGTTATCAATCAGGTTACCCAAAAGTACAAAATAAAAAAGGAAAGACTTAAGCTATATTTCAAAAGGGTTAATGAAATGATGGAATATTTCAACTCTTTCAACATCACTTTCATTACAAGGGACAAGAATTACAAGGATGATTCAATAGCCTTGGTGGCCTCATTATCAAACCCAGAAGATGTCCCGAGAAAAACATATTTCCAGGTAGAAAGAGATTTTTGTCCATCTTTTCCCGATAATATTGAGTACTTACAAGTATTTGAGAATGATGAACAATTGATTTTTTTTTGTTTGTTAAATGACGATGACAAAGAAGATGATATCTCGATTACTGTCTTGAAATACTGTATACAGGATGAATCCTTGTTTACAAAAGATGATCATGCCAAGAATACTGTTGAGTCTCAGTATTGACACTTCTATTACCCTATATTATCTATGTCTGAGTCAATTTTACCTATGATATGTGTATCTAATTGACTGTTTCATCCATAAATACAATTAGTGACCTTGATCATGTGCATAGAGAGGTAACTTATGGTTAAGGCATGATTTTTTTAGTTTTATTGAGTTAATTTGATTAAATTCTTGATTATGTATGATCCTAATCACTTTGACTCTTAAGCAGCATGGTCCGGTACCCAGTCTATTCCGGTACCAAGGCTCCACCTATTCCGGTACCAGCCTGTGCTAATCCGGTACTAGACATAATTCAGAATTTTTGAATGTTTCTAGAAGAAATCTGGGCTCATGAGTTTTGTCCAGGGTGATGTTTTCATGTGGACAAGCGAGTCATAATTCACCCAGCTCGCATGTGTGGACCTCCATCTCAGGGGGAATGATTCTGCCAAAATTATAAAAAAAACTCAAACTACCAACTTGCACCTCGATTTCCATGCATATGGTATCAGATCTAGAAATTATAATACATGGGTTTTGTCCAGAATATGACAAATTGAGTAAGAAGTAGGCCATTTTTCAAAATTGGAATTGGTTTGGGAGATATGGGTGGGGGACTAACTCAAATCTACCCAAATTGTTAAAAAACATAGATTTTTGGGATTTATCCTAAAATTGTAAAAATTGTTTTCTTAGTTTGGGGATTCGGTTTCATCCATTCCTCCATGGATTTTATGTATAAATAAGACCTCATAGGTCTGAGTAGAGAGGAATTAATATGTTGTAAGATTGGTTCTTGGAGAAGGATGTATATTGGGAAATGAAATGTTAAATTTTTTATCCACTTAAATAATTGAAGGAATGTAGAAGTTGTTTGTGCAATTCTTGGGAATAAGTAAAGTGTTTTAGTCTACAATCTCTTTAGAGGTACCTTGTTGGTTCGACAAGGGCCCACCATCCCAACTAAGGTAAACCTCCCTGTACATGCTTTGTGTGATTGTGTGAGTGTGCAAATTTAACAGTTGTGTTTTGTCAATAATTTTAAATGCATTTTAAACACATAATTGTTTTCTTTTGAATCAGTGTGCACAATTAGTTTCTTTTCTATTTCTGTAGGGTAAAATTTAATTGTTTGATGTATGGGAATGTTAAGAAAATGTTATTTTGAGTTTGTGATTGTAGTGTGCTCAGTAGGTACAGGAACCAAAGGACTTTATCTCTCATTTTCATGTTCCATAATGAAGCCTCTCAATTATATTGACTATTTTCTGTACTACATAGGTTTGATTGAACTTAATTGAGTTATGATTTGAATTTTGTTTAAGAGTGACTGGAGTTGATTGTTAATTATTGTTTTGATTCCTACAGGAAACAAGATCTTTAGTTCATCTCTCTAATTCATAAGCCTAGAATGAACAAACTTGTTACCTAAGAAAGAACCTTTTGATTCACTGTTTGTTTGAGAAGTTCTCTTATCACTTTTCTCTTCTAAGTTTGAAATAGAGTGTTAATTCTTGATCGGTTTAGTTGCTACAAGGGACAGATTCAAAGTCCATCTTTTTATTTCATGAGCCTGTAAATGGACAGATTCATTACCTGAGCAAGAATGTTTAGATCACATGCTTGTTGGATTCGGTTTATGAGTTTTGTTTTCTGATTTTTAAGCCGCGTGAGGAAGATATATTAAAAAGTTGTAAAACAGAGTATTGGTGTTGATTGTTTCTTCTTTATGCTATACTCATCAGACATATGAACCTATTTGTTATCGACACATACAATGCATCAAATCTACTGATTACGAATCCCAGTTGATAATTTATGTTTGGTAATATATTATGCAAATAATTGCACCAACAAATACTCTTGAAGAAGTTTCAATTTGAAAGGTGCAAGAAACAAGAAAATTCAATATTGGAATGGACAAGTCCTCGAAATATGTCAACTTGGGAGTTGATTGCACCCCCGAAGAGGTTGATCAATATGTTTCCTTATTCAAAGAGTATATTGATGTGTTTGCTTGGACCTATGATGATTTTAAGGCCTATGATAAAATGATATTCCAACATATCATTCTTTTGAGGGAAGAAGCTAAACCAGTGAAACAAACAATAAGAATGGTGAATCCCAAGCTGAAACCTCTGGTAAAAATCAAATTGGAGAAGTTGAAGAAGGAAGGGATAATTTATCCCATCAGACATTCATAATGGATTTCAAATCCAGTGATTTTCAGGAAGAAGACTGGGAAAATCCGAATGTGTGTTGACTTCAAAGATATTAACAAAGCAAGCATAAAAAATAATTTTCCATTGCCCAACATGGATTTTCTGCTATAACAAGTTACTGGATTGGATTGCATGTCTATATTGGATGGTTTCTCTGGATATAATCGGGTTTTAGTAGCTGAGGAAGATAGAAAAAAACAACATTTATCACACCATGGGAGACATGCATATGCTAGAATTCCCTTCAGTTTGAAGAATGCTGGAGCCACTTTCCAAAGGGCCATGGATCATGCGTTCAATGGATTGATAGGAAAGTTTATGGAAGACTATCAAGATGACTTGACAGTGCATTCAAACAAACGGGAGGATCAAATCCATCATTTAAGATAGGTTTTTGAAAGATGTAGATTATACACCATTTCTCTGAACCCAAAGAAATGCTTGTTCGCTATAATTCAATGCAAGTTTTTGGGCCATATTGTATGCAAGGAAGGGATTTACATAGATCTAGAAAGAGTTAAAGAAATTAATGAGCTCAACCCCCTGGAATCCAAGAATGGATTCCAGTCATTCTTCGGGAAAGTTAATTTTGTTCAAAGATTTGTCCCTGATTATGCAAGCATCGTAAAACCTATCAATTTGTTTTTGAAAAAGGAGCAGAGATTCGAGTGGACAATCGATACTCAGGAAGTGTTCAACAATATCAAAGGGTAAATCACCAATTATCTTGTCCTCATTAGTCTAGAATTTCAGATATATTTTATTATCTACTCATTTGCTACAGAGGCAGTCGTTGCATCTATCCTCACTCAGGAAAATAACAACGAAGAAGAAATCCTGATAATTTTTATGAGAAAAACCATACACGACTGTGAGTTGAGGTATTCAAAACTCGAGAATCAAGCATTGTCTCTTGTAAAAGCCATAGAAAACTTTCAGATGTATATATTAAAATCCCAATTTATAGCTTATTTTCCCTCGTAACTACTCAATATGCTTCTAAATCAACAATTGAGAGAAGGGAAATGGGCTAACTGGTTAGCAAAAATTCAAGAATATGATATCGAGATTAAATATTTGAAGGCAATCAAAGGAGAAGGTTTATGAAAGATCATTGTGAATGGGAAATCGATCGATGGGATGATTTCAATCTCATTCGGAGAACAATTAGATGTTTTAGAATGGTATGAAGATATCATATTCTACTTAAGGTCCGAGTAATTCCCTGTCACAATAAATCCCAAGGAGAAAAGGACACTCAAGATGAAGGTGAACGAATATGTGATGATCACTGACATACATTTTAGAAGGAATTTTTATGGCATACTGCTGAGATGCGTCGATGAAAATCAAGCCCAAGTGTTACCCATGATTTTGGTCGTCATGATGATGTATTGATGATAGTGTACTCAGGCTCTTCATAAGAACTTTCTCCTGAGAAAAGTTACTTTCATCTCTTCCCAGAAAACCGATTTTTGAAGAAGGTTCGTAGGCTGCTAATATATTTGGGTCCGAGAATGACCCATTCTCGCAGGTTGCTTTAAGCCAGGGTGCAAACTTCTCGCACTGTGTTGAATAGACAGGGTGCGAACTCTTCCTAAAGCATGGAAAAAGATTAATTCTCGATGTTTCTAGAAGGGAATCTTCTAAAAGAATGGGTTGGCATTTGAATGGTTATCCTTGTACTGGATTCCCTGATATTGTGGGATCATTCTTATCCAAGTAACTATCTCATTCTCTCCTATATATTGATGGAATTATCATGGAAAAGGTTAAGCAAGATTCATTGGAGAATTGGTGAAAGAATTGTGTGAAGGACTTAGCTTGAACAGTAGCTTGAAGACTCCAACAAGTCCATCAAGAGGTTTTGATCTTCTTCATACAAGGATTGACCAAGTGTGTATGTTGGAGCCAAGATCCATCGAAAGGAAGCTTGTGACATCAAGGCGATCAGGTTGTAATCTTTACTTTCAATCAATATGATACAGTGGCATGTCCCTTTCGCATAAAGCTATTCTCACTTTATTCTATAATTCCTTGATCATACACATAAGTTGATTGTTGAATATAATTTGCTATCGTCACTTTGGTTGGTTTGTGTTGTCTTGGTCTTTGTTGTAGGAAAATCTCCCTACGAACATGTAGATTGCCTCAAAGAGCTTGACCCTAACTCTAAGACAGAAAATTCTTAACGTGGAAACTGACTTCCTTTCAAATCTATACAAACTAACACATGAGAAGGAAGGAGGACATAAGTACCTCCTTATTGACGTTTGTCCCTGCATGCTCCGAGTTGAGCTCCAATCCTTTGCTCCTCGCTGAGTCCTGTAGACAAACAAGATACGACCGCTTCCTACTCTATTGATATTAGCTTGAAAATAGATCTATCTATCAATGATAAGTTCATGTAACATTAGACACAAACTAGAAAGAAACAGGCCAAGCGTGTCATATTAATGAGAATAACGACAACAACACTTACAATCGTAGATGCGAATGTGACAACTTCGTCAAGTCCCCTTCGTCTAACCCTTGCTCGAAAGATCCACAACCTGGATAACAGCAGCTTCACTGATCACTCTCCTTTGGTTGACTGTGTGTTACCTATAAGATCATAGGTTTCATGCTAGCAATTCTTCCTCCAAATATCTCTGTTCCAGCACCACTTATGAGATCATAAGTTTGGTGTGATTCTCCTTTTTCCAGTCCCCTTTCACCATTAGAAAGCTTGCTTATATAGCCTTGGAGAGGCTTTAACCACTTGATATATCCTTGGGGAAGTTGAGGATTTTCCCCCTTCAGTTGAGGACCTGCCCTAAGATCATGGTTGGACTAGGGATTCAAATCCAACTGCCTTCCAAGAATGAAAGGATCCTTCCCCCATTCATCTCAACAACTTAACAACTGCCCAGAATAGGTAGCGCTCCCTCAAAAGGACCATCAGAGAGCTGTAGCGCTCCCTTGTAGGCTTTAGGGGGGCGCCAACGCTCTCAAAATCTATAGCGCTCCCTCAAAAGGGCCAGGGGAGATTTATAATGCTCCCTGATAGTGTAAGGGGGAGCGCCGGCGCTCCGAGATAGTGTAAGGGGGAGCGCTCCCCTCCAAAAACTCAGTTTTTGAGGTGCTTTCAGATGGGAAAAGGTTTGCAAGCCTGCTGACTCATTTATCCTCTTCCAAATTAGATGTTAGAGGTGTTTCAAGTGTCCTTCTCATGTCGTTATAGGCACGACATAGGCATCATGGCAACATGCTTCCCTGACACTTGTGACACTTGTGAGCAACATGCGACACTTGCGACCTTCTGAGAAAAATGCGACACTTGCGACCTTTGTAATGACGACACTTGCGACACTATCAAAGTGAGTAATATTGAGGTGTAACAATCTTGACCTCCTGAGAGCACCGGAGCGAAGCGGGAGCAACAAAGACCCTAGGAAGCGATAAAAACGTATGTTACTTGTTCCTTCCTACTAGCTAATTCAATGGTCAAAACTTAGGGAAAGAGTCATGTCCTGTCTTGTTTTGTTCTAGATACAGGTGGATCTAGGGAGATCTGTTAGTGTCCGCACCTACCGATTAGTCCGATAACAAAATTGGCGACTCCACTGGGGAGTACTTCCCATTTTCTTTGTGGCTTTTGGTGTTTTTCCGTGGCCATTTGCTCTTGTTTTACTTTTCTCCTTTCCTATCAATCTCTGAGTCTTCAGGATATCCTGATAGACCCTCTGGGTCTAGAGGTCTTTTCAAATTTTGTTTCATTTTCCAAAAAATTGACTAGTTTCAGAGGTTCTTGCACTGCACTTCACTGTAGCCTGCGAGAATCTATAGAGTTTTCACTCTGCCTTTAGGTTCAATGCGAGGTTCTCGCACTCTGCTCAAGGGTCACCTGTGAGAATCACTAATTCTCGCACTGTGTAATATTGCCAGCCTGCGAACTCATTTTTTCAAACTTTTGGATTTGAGTTTTGGCATCTTCAACTGCCCAGATCAGTCTAGGTGCCTCATAAGAGTTTCTTGGACCATTGATTGGTGTCTTTCTTGTCTTCATTTTCGTGCATGAACAGTCTTAGGATTTCAAAGGCTTTTCTTGTCACTTCTGTCTTGACTTTCGTTTCTTGACTTTTCTTGGCAAAACCACACTCTTTGATTTCAGAATATAAGTGTGTTTGATTAGTTAAGAACCGGTGATCAGTTGAAAGTTGATTTTTCTTGGTCTTTATCATTTGCTTATTGTTTGAAAGATCATTTTTCTTATGTGATTGAAAAGACTAGATTGGTTTGCTTGTTATTTTTTTTTTCATTGAAAGAGTGGATTGGGTTTTTTGCTTGTTCATTGGTTTTTGATTTTCAGTACTCTCACTATCATGGTGTGGGTCCTTTTTGAAAAGTGAACAAATTTTTTCTTTCAAAAATCTTTTTCGTCTTCGAAAACATTGAAAATCAATTGTTGAAATTATTGAAAAAGAAGCAATAGAGAATTGTTATTGATGCGTGATTTGTTGCATTTGCATTTTAAAAGAAATTTTGCATTGTAGTTCAAGGTTGATCTGGAAAACTTTCTCTTTCCCTCCCATACATAGGATTCATTGAACGAAAAGTGCTATATTCCATTCTCATCCATGCATCGTTGGGTCAGAGTCTTATACAACATCAGTTTTATCTCCGTTTCCTTTGAGTGAACAACAACTCTTAATAACACTGCGCAATCATAAAATTTAACTAATAACTCTTTTCTAGGGCTTTATTACACCAACATTTAGCTAGGTTAGCGCTTTGGAGTAGGAAGAGAGATACACTCTCCAAAAGCATAAAACACACAATAACATCTTGTGTTAGGGAGTGGTCAATTCCATTTGCAACATCTTGTCCCGGGAAGCCCTTCTCACACAAGGGTCAAGCACGAGGTCGCATTGATATTGACAGAGTTACTCACCCTGCTTTGTTGATATCAGTGTAGAGATTGCACGTATTACGGGGATCACTCGGAGGTATACCCACAATGATGAGTGGAATCCTTTTGAGTTGATTTCGAGCTAGATACCCTGCCTTTGCGTGTGGATTGGACTGTCGACTGTCACCCCAGGATTTATTGTTGTTGGTGGTGACCTTAGTGGCCTATCTTTCTAGGTTCTTACACGAGGTGACTGTGAAGGGGAAGGTCTTCACGGTACCTGGAATTGACATTGACCAGACTCACTCGGGCTCCTTGGAGGGTATACCCACGATTATGTGTGGGATCTTGCACCAGGGTGTAAGTCTGTTAAGCAGGTCGTCAGCGTAAATTTTCCACCTTAGCCCAACCCCTTCTCATCTCATTGTTGCGATGTTGGATTTCATCACCAACTAGTGGATTTGAAATTAGAAGGTCTTGTTTGCTTGGTGTTGCTTCCTAGATTTTGTTTACTAGCGTGTGTTGTTTGTTTCTCGAAGTTGACCATAATATTTTCTTCGTGAAGTTTATCACTCGTTTACAATAGCTCCTCCACGTCATTCACGTAGAATGCTGTTAGAAAAAAAGGACCGTGGAGCAATAAAATAAAACAAATGTAGAAACAAAACACAAAAGACACACAATACAAGAGAGACACAGATTTACGTGGTTCACCCAGTGTGGGCTACATCCACCAGAGAAATTGCCAGGTCCTTCCTTTAATATTATCCAGCAAAATGAAGGGATACAACCTATAGCAAAACCCGTTGTAACTTCCTCTTATTTCTCTCACAGTCTCCTCTCTCAGAATACAATATTCACCATCATACATAGCCGCAATACATTTCCCTCATAAAAGAGGGTTGCCTTCTAGGGAAAAAAACCCTAACATAATCTCTACCGTTAGATCTGCGACCTTATAATGAATGGTCCAAATTTACAATGAAATTACAATATACTTTTACAAGGAAATTTTTTGCTTCGGGGGCTTCGCGCTCGAACCCCCATCGAGGGACGCTACCCCCGAACCCTCGCTGGGGGCCCGCTTTCCCCCAGACCCCCCAGCCGAGGGGATAGGCCCCCCGGACCTCACAGAGGGGGTACCCCCCCTCTGCACTCCCCCGCTTGGAAGAGTGTACATACTTCTGGGGTGTAAATACTTCATGGGGTATAAATACGACTGAAAGTAAAAGACCTATAAATCAAGAAGATAATCAGGCTCCACAACCAACAATATCCCACTTGGAGACTGATCTCAACAACTCCACCGCTGCTATATATGCTGGACTCTGAACCTTCTTGGACCTGGCAAATTTCTCATCTTCATATTCATTCTTAAAGACCAACTGAAACTGAGCAGGAACTCAGTTTCTCCCTGGTTACTCCCTTTGTTAACATGTCTGCAGTGTTCTGGTTAGTGTGTATCTTTTCCAGCTTCAAATGTCCATCTTCCAAAGAGGATCGTATGAAGTGGTACCTCAACTGTATATTCTTAGTCTTCGAATGGAAGGCTAAGTTCTTTGCAAGGTGAATGGCACTCTGACTGTCACAGTGAAACCTATTGTTCTCCTGCTTCTTTCCCAATTCCTCCATAAACCTCTGTAACCAAATCATCTCTTTACTAGCCTCTGTAGCAGTAACATACTCTGCCTCTATTGTTGAAAGTGCAATAACCTTTTGCAGTTTCGAAATCCAACTTAATGTTGTTTCACCTATAGTAAAAACATACCCTGTGGTGCTCCTCCTGCTGTCTTTATCACCTGCCATATCTGAATCAACATATCCATGTAGAAAAGTGTCTGAACCTCCAAAACATAATGCATGTGTAGTAGTACCTCTCAAATACATGAGAATCCACTTTACTGCCTCCCAATGTTCTTTACCTGGATTGTTCATATACCTGCTCACAACTCCCACTGCATGTGCAAT
>ML792214.1:454008-479532 GCA_009831015.1 Picea engelmannii | reverse complement strand
CGTATCGTTCCTAGAGCCTTTCTGTCAAGAATCTCCCATTCTTCGTCCTTCATGGCCACCGGCTTCTTTGCTACTCCACTCAATGGTAGGAATAGATCCTTTTGATATAAATAGTCTTCCATTTGCATCTTCCATAACTGGTAGTTTTGGCCGTTAAATTTCTCGACCCTAAAATTTCCATCTTCCGACATTGCTCCCACTCGAACCAGGAACCCTCTTTTCCTGAGAGTTACCTTACGCTCTGATACCAGTTGTTAGAAAAATAGGATCACAAAGCAATAAAATAAAAAAAAATGCAGAAACAAAACACAGAAGACACACAATACAAGAGAGACACAGATTTACATGGTTCACCCAGTGTGGGCTACATCCACCAGAGAAATTGCCAGGTCCTTCCTTTAATATTATCCAGCAAAATGAAGGGATACAACCTATAGAATCACCCATTGTAACTTCCTCTTCTTTCTCTCATAGTCTCCTCTCTCAGAATACAATATTCACCATCATATATAGCCGCAATACATTTCCCTCATAAAAGAGGGTTGCCTTCTAGGGAAAAAAACCCTAACATAATCTCTACCGTTAGATTTGCGACCTTATAATGAACGGTCCAGATTTACAATGAAATTACAATATACTTTTACAAGGAAATTTTTTGCTTCGGGGGCTTCACCCCCGAACCTCCATAGAGGAACGCTGCCCCCGAAACCCCGCTGGGGGTCCGCTTTCCCCCAGACCCCCCAGCCGGGGGGATAGGCCCCCCGGACCCCACAGAGGGGGTACCCCCCCTCTGCACTCCCGCACATGAAAGAGTGTACATACTTATGGGGTGTAAATACTTCATGGGGTATAAACAAGGCTGAAAGTAAAAGACCTATAAATGAGGAAGATAATCAGGCTCCATAACTAAAAAATGCAGGGTTTATCTCCAGAGCATCTGGAAGTTTCTCAACCCTTGCCTATAAGTACACCTGAAGGCTCTCCTCGGCAAAGTGAAGTCACAATCGTCACCACACCACAAGTGGAACGAACTGACTCTCTAGAACATTTTCGAATTACAAATACTTGAGAGGACTTTCGACTTGACCCCGATTCCGAGAGACGTTTTATGCGAGCAAACTCTTCCAGAGACTTAATTGTTGTGTATTCTGGATCTCCGACTAGACCTAGGGACCAAGATCCTTTTTGGTCTACAGGCGTTTTTCAATGGGACCTTTTTGGTCCAGGTTCACCTGTAATTTTCGAAATCAACCCACCTATGATTTCTGAAATCTCTAGTCCAGAGACAGTATCGGTGACTACTGCTTATCACTTTACTGTCCCTGCCGAAATGACCCATCTCACAACTACTACGAGTGTTCCAACCGGGTTTACTGCGGTTAGTCTTGCTCCCATCAACACACCGTGAACGCCCAACGTCATTCTGACACTACCACCCAGATACCATGCGTTGAATGCTTCCATTCCTACTCCTGCGCAAACTCCATCCGACTCTCCTGGTGATCCTTCTTCTTCTGGGCAATTTCTTCCCGATTTTGTTCCAACACTCCCTCAATTTCCTTTTGGAGGACCTTCTTCGTCTTCTACTGGCAGTCTTAATCCTAGTGGCACTATTCCGTCATTCACTCCAAATTACCAGTTTCCGGTTGGTGGACAATTTCACCAAGGTGGTTTGACTCAACCACCTCTTAGCGGAAAAATTCCTTTTGGAACGCAAATCCCAATTGGAACACACCCCCCAATTGGAACATTTCCCCCAATTGGAACACCACCTTCGATGGGAGGACCAACCCCACCTTTTGGGCAAAACATACCTCCGTCCTTTGCCTAGTATTGGAATCAATTGATACAAAATCCTCCTCAAACGACCGGGGGGCATCAGTTTCCAGCTGCGTCCGTAACACCCCCTAGTATGGGCCAACCATATCCAGGTTCGTTCAATCCCATTTGGGGGGCGAATGCTCAAAATCAAGCCCCTGTTCCAGGGTACACTCCTATGAGCTACTATCCTCTCCAACCACCACCGAATATGCCTGGGTCTTCACATTATATGCAGACTGCTTATGGTCCTACTGGTTTGTCGACAGGGCTTCCTCCCCAAAGCCACCAGTACCCGTAGGTGAATCGACAGTTTCCCTTTTTATCCACTTTGGATCTTCTGGATTTGTCAAGGATTTTAAATGATCCTATTCCTCACTCTCCCCAATGCCCTATTATACCAGCCAAGCTTCCATCAGACATTCCTAAATTCGACGACAAAGCGGGAGAGGACCCAAAAAATCACGTTATGAATTTTCACCTATGGTGCTCATCCAACTCGTTGATGGATGAATCTATTTGTTTATGTCTTTTTCAACGAACCCTCATAGGTTCTGCTGCGAAGTGGTATATCGAATTGCCACAAAGTTTCTTCTCTGACTTCAACACCCTAGCTATGGATTTCCTTATGCATTACCAGTTACCGATCCGTTATGACACGGGGACCGAGCTTTTGACTTCCTTCAAACAGAACAAAGGCACTCATATATCTGATCACATCCATGAGTGGCGAAGGAGACGACGTCTCATTAAACTTGAGCTCCCCGATCAGTTGCTGGTAGAGTGGTTCACAAAATCATTTGTGAACGACATAGGTAAGGACATTGCCATGGGTGGCATAGTCACGGAAGAGCAGGCTATAAGTCATGCTCAATATCTTGACCTCGTTTATTCACAAACGGAAACCCTTTACAATTTACTTCCTGACTTACCTTGTCCTTCTACTTCTAGCACTTCTACTACTCCAGCTGCCTTGCATGCAGCTGACGGTGTGGTTGGTACTTCCCAAGCCCAACCACATTCTGTGTCAAGCGCAAACCCTAAATCTGCTTCTTCTAATGTTCAAAATGCTCCGTCTCCTGCCCCTCCCACCAGAAAGACTTCTAAGGTAAATGGCGTTCAATCTACCCCTGCCGATAAGAACAAATCTAAAAAGGGAAGGGGTAAGAATAAGAAGGGCAAAAATAATTCTCAGGCAGAGCAAACCAAAACTAACCCTGTTGATGATTGGGATAATTGCAAACCACGATACCCTTGTCTTATCTGTGGTGATGATCACTACACGAAGGATTGTCCACGACGTGCCGAGGTCACTAAGTTCCTTCAAGGAGCTCCAAAACCACCTACACTGACCATTTTGTCCCAACCCTTCCCGTCTCAACAACAGGCTCAGTTGGTCATCCATGACCAACCCTCATCTTCTACTACATCATATGTTTTGATATGTAATGGCGATTCTAAGCAGAGCAATGTTTCACTCACTACTCGGGCCAAAGATTATCCTCCCTCTAAGGAGAAGGTTGATGATCTACCGCCTTCTTCGACACAACCCTCTCCCGCGACTCCACCTACCAGCGGTCCTCTTCATCTCGAACGACCGAGCCTCGACACAGTTCTGTGACCCCCCCCAAAGGGCGTCGTTCAAAAATTGGCTTTCAATCCTCACACTCGTGCTACCCAGAACTACAACATTGTTGAAGATCTGGCTCAAGAACCTTTTGCGATGTCAGCCCTCAAAGTCCTTCAGACTTGTCCTGCACAACGGAAGGCACTGTTGAAGGCTATCGATGGAATCGATCTGACGGATACGAATTTAATAATCTTTGACTTAGAAGATCACATTCCAAGGTTACCCCCTCAACTCGCATTCTAGATCCAAGTGGTTGTCTCTGACAAAACCATTAGCCGAACCGTTATCGACGAGGGTGCCTCGACGTGTGTCATGTCTCTTTCTTGTTGGAAAGCCATTGGCTCTCCTTCTTTGAATGAATCCTAAAACACTCTTAAAGCCTTCAATGGCTCCGGTTTTAAGCCCTATGGTGTTCTTCCTTTGTTGCCCATCACGTTAGAAGGCAAAACAGTCAAATTCGAAGTGGAAGTCTTTGACGCTCCCCTTGATTATAATATTCTGCTTGGATGTAGCTGGATCGATTCCATGCGCGCAGTGGTGTTGACCCTTTTCCATGTGGTACGTTTCCCACATCAAGGTAAGGATGTCACCGTCGATCAACTAGCCTTCTTCAATTCCGATATCCGTACTGGCAACGTACCGTTTATTGCTAAAACCCC
This sequence comes from Picea engelmannii, assembly GCA_009831015.1. Taxonomy (NCBI): domain Eukaryota; kingdom Viridiplantae; phylum Streptophyta; class Pinopsida; order Pinales; family Pinaceae; genus Picea; species Picea engelmannii. The sequence continues at coordinate 475,425 of ML792214.1, read as the reverse complement.
ACCGGGTTATGAGAACGTCGGTGTAGGCCTTCTCAAGGACTCTTCGTTAATGGGTACTTTCCCCATTCCACTACCCGATGTTCCATGCTCGTTTGTTGCTTCATCAATATGATCTCCACTTTTCCTCACGAACTTCCTACATCTCACGACCCCTGGATAGTACCTAACCCTGGAGATCATCTTCGTTTCGACAACGCCATTCCGTTAAGTGCAGTTGAGTCCGCCTATCAAGCCATTCAATCGGCAACACCTTCTACCCCCTCTATTGAGGAGTTGTCTCCCGATCCTTTCTGTGTCATTTTTCCCACAGATGAGATGATCATGTCTGTCATGGAGGACACCCCTTGGGACGATGGGCATCATCGTTCCATCCTTTTTCTGGAGCAACATACTCTTGAGAACTACCAACGGATTTCGACCCCCTTGATCGTTGTCATCATCTCGACTATTCCTGAGTCTGCACATGATGTGTTTTTCGAAGGGAACTTAAGAAATATCTCGCCCACTATTCCCCTTGACATATCCATCAAACCTAGGATTGTCGAAAATGTCCATATTGGAGCTTCGTGTTCTCCTGGCGAAATCGTCACCTACACATCCCTATTCAAAGAGTTTCGTGACATATTCGCCTGGAGCTACAAAGAGATGTCGGGTATCGACCCTGAGATTGTGATACATGAGATAAAGACATACCCTGACGCTAAACCTGTCCGACAATGCCTTCGTCCCGTTCGCCCACGTAAAGCAGTTGCTATCAAGCTCGAAGTCGAGAAACTTCTTAAATCCGGATTTATTTATCCGGTGGCTCTCACAGAATGGGTTTCCAATCTTGTCATGATTGACAAGAAACAAGGCACCATTTGTGTATGCCTTGATTATAGGGATATCAACAAAGCTTGTCCCAAAGACAACTTTCCTACCCCCTTCGTCGATCAAATTGTCGACGATTGTGATGACAGTGAAATCTTCTCTCTCATGGATGGTTTCTCCAGGTATAATCAAATTAACATTGTTCCCGAGGATCAACATAAGATTGCTTTTATTTTTCCTTGGGGTACTTTTGCCTATCGGAAACTTCCTTTCAGTCTCAAGAATGCTGGTGCAACTTTTCAACGCGCCATGTCTTATGATTTCCATGATATCAAGCACATTGTTCAACCATATTTGGATGATTTACCCGCTCATTCAATGCACTGAGTCGATCACCCAACCCACCTCTGAGCCATTTTAGTTCGTTGTCGATTCTATCGTATACGTTTGAATCCTCATAAGTGCATTTTTTGCGTGGAATCCGACCATCTTTTAGGTTTTATCGTTTCGCGTCAAGGGATCCCGGTGGATCCTTTAAAGGTTGAGGCGATCCTTAATCTCCCTCCTCCTTCTACTCTTCACCAGTTGCAAAGTTTGCAGGGGAAAAAAAACTTTCTTCGTCGTTTTATCCCAAATTCCGCCAAGATAACTCATGGATTTACGCGGCTATTAAAGAAGGATTCAGAGTTCGTCTAGGATACCATTGCCAACAATGCTTTTGAAGCTTTGAAATTGTATCTAACACATGCTCCACTTCTCTTTCCCCTCGATTACAGTCGTGATTATTTCCTTTATCTTGCTGCCTCGGAGTACACTATTGGTATGGTCCTCGTCCAAGAGGATGATGCTAACGACGAACATGTTATCTACTACTTGAGTCGAAGTCTCACGCCTATTGAAATCAAGTATTTACATGTCGAAAAACTGGCCTTGGCTGCCGTTCAAGCCATCCAATGCTTCCGGCACTATATCCTCTCACGTAAGACTATAGTGATTTCTCATTGCAACCCTATGCAACACATTTTCACCCGTCAATTTCTAGGGGGAAAATACTCCAAATGGATTGTGATACTCCAGGAGTTTGACTTGGAATTCAAATGCGCCAAGTCTAAGAAGTCCTTAGTTTTTACTGAGTTGATATGCGACTTTCCCCATTCTGCAACGGAAAATGTAGCAGCTGATTCATTACCCGATTAATCTCTTTTCCTTATTAGTACTGATGATCTTTGGTATGGGGATATCATTATATATCTCCAAACCCAGACTTTCTGGCCAACTTTGTCTAGTACTAACTGACGTCGCATACGCTATCAAGATTGTAAATACATTAACCTTGGGGATACTCTTTATCATCGGGGGATTGACTCTATTTTTCGACGTTGTCTAACGTTCGACGAAGCTGAGAAAGCTCTAAATGATTTCCATTCGGGAGCCTGTGGTGGTCATATGTCTGGGTATGCTACTGCCCAGAAGATCTTACGAGTAGGGTATTTTTGGCCTTCTTTATTTAACGACTGCATCACCGCTGTTCAAAAGTGCCATGCTTGCCAGACCTATAATAATAAGATTCGGTCATATCCTACTCCTCTTCACCCTGTGGTCTCAGTTGGTTCCTTTGCGAAATGGGGCATCGATTTCATGACATGTCACCCTCACTCAGCCAGGGGGCATGGTTACATTATTGTAGCCGTCGATTACTTTACGAAATGGGCTGAGGTGATGCCGACATTTGACAACACTGGAAAGACCGCAACATTGTTCATTTTTAATCATGTCATAGCTCATTTTGGTGTTCCCCAAGCTATCGTCACTGATCACGGTAGCCACTTTATGAATTTTATGGTGTCCGAACTTACAGAAAAGTTGGGTCTTCGCCATGATAACTCAACTCCCTATTATCCACAAGCCAATGGACAAGTCGAAGTGATTAACAAAGTTCTCATAACTATGCTCCGACGAATGATAGGGATTCATAAAACAAGTTGGCACACAATGTTGTTTTCGACATTGTGGGCTTACTGGACATCCGTCAAGTCCGCTACTGGGTTTACATCTTTTCGGTTAGTCTATGGTGTGGAAGCCATTCTCCCTATTGAATGTGAGATACCCTCTTTAAAACTAGCTGTTGAACTCCTACCCAACACTTCTGCTGAGGAAGAACGTCTATTGTATCTTATGCGATTAGACAAAACTCGACGTGATGCCACCCTAGTCATAGAAGCTCAGAAAAAACATGTCAAGGCCCAATACGACAAGCATGTCAAGCCTCGCATTTTCTCTGAAGGTGATCTTGTTATTCTCTATGAACAATATCGATATATGTTAGGAGCTGGAAAATTCCAAGCCATGTAGCGAGGTCCTTATATCGTTCGATGAGTTTTGGAAAAAGGAGCTTATGAGTTAGTAGATTATGATGGTATCCCTTTGAGTGAACCCAGGAATGGGTTGTACTTGAAGAAGTACTATGCATAAAATCATCTGTGCACAAGTACTTGTATTTTTATTGTATTATACTTCTTGTGTGTTACTATAGCTTGCTTTTGTTGTTATCTGGTCTCTACCCTTATGTGACATTGTGTTTGATTTCCAGATGTCGGAGTCTTCGCTACCCTATATTGGCTTCGATGATGGCACTAGCCGTAGTACTCAGAACCTTGCTTCCGCTGCATGGGAAATTCACGCTCCTACAAACGAACTTGTCTCCTTACGAGGTGTGTGTCTCAGCCGTGCGACCAACAACATTGCAGAGTATAGCGCCATTATTGAATTATTGGTTGATGCTATCTCGCTCGGAATTCGTCATTTGGTTGTGCGACTCGATTCACAACTTGTAGTACTACAGTTAAGTAATGTATATACTATTCGAAGTCCTACTTTGTTATGGGTGTATTTGCGAATTCGCCTCTTGGAACGTTATTTTGATTACATTGAATATCAACATATTCCTAGATGTCTAAATACATTAATAGATGCATTGACTAACTATGTATTAGAAAAACATTTGGATCATTTATAAATCAATCACATCAATTCACACAATACATGATAAACCGGTAGAAGCCATCTGTATATATAACGATCAAAAGAGTTTTTTACAAAAAGTTTTGTCCGAAGACCAAAATGTCAAAATCTGAAGCTCATAACTTCTACAAAGTGACGTCATGGATGACGCTCATGGTAACACACAACTGCCCGAGCAACCCTACGGAGAAGTCGAATCATGGATCCTGACACTCGTACAGTATGACGCTGATTGCGTCGTGGAACTTCTTCAAGAGGCATGTCTGGAATATCTGCAGTCAGGCCCTCTAGATTTTGTTCCACCACCTGATAATCCTCAGCATATTGTGGCGTTTCCGCTACCTCTCCTCACCGCTGAATGGGAGGAGTACCAGGAGGTCGGTAAGGTCCAACATCCGTGTCATCAAAAAAAATTTTTGTATTTAGTTTTTGGACGAACATATAAAAAACATTTGAATATGATTAAAATTCACAAAAACATTTAAAAAGAAAAAATGTGTGTACTTCTTACCAAGTTCCCCCCACTGAGCATCCTCTGGCAGTACTAAATCCAGATCTCCTCAGAAATCCAACTCGGCATAAGAATAATTGTCAACCATCAACATCTGTGGTTGAAGCCAGTCAAAGAAGGTATCATCATACTTGATGATCGGTCCAACTACGTGCCGGGCCATAAGATAACACCATCTCAGCATCCTTGGATCCCTGGGAGCTGGTAAATTCCACTCAACCTGCAGCCTCAGTAATGGAACCCTCTCAAGGAAGAAGGACGCTAGTAAAGATCTATACCCAAATTGCTTCAGGTTGCATCGTTTTCATTTGGTCAACTGCCTTTTTACGCTACGAAGCATTGCATCTGCCCAGTTAAAAACCTGAGGTTCAGTACACTCTATAGCATACTGGAAGTAACTATGTAGTGCCATGTGAGGAGCAGAGCTCCCTTCCATTCGAGCTATGGTGAACAAGATAGTACGGAGGGTCAAATCCCGTACCCCCCAAATAACTACTTTTCCTTTCTTCCTCTCTACCTCGGGAACATAGTGAATGCGGCAGTACTCACTCATGGGCAGCCCACCACCTCTGCTACCAGTCAGGCTCACGTAGTACCCCCGCCGTGACAGTCCAGTCAAAAAGTAAATGTCCTCAATATCTAAGGACAGTGTGTGGACCCCCACATGAAATACCTACTGATCGGGATCCCACATACGCACAAGGTACTCTAATAACCTGACTTGGGCCCTCATGCCCGGGATATGAAAGTACTTCAGGAGGCCACAGTTTCTCAAAGAAACAATAGTAGGTGGATGATTTCCGACGATTGCATTGTCTTCTTCATGCTCCCTTTTGCGCCATTCAAGAACCATTTTGATGGCCAATTATCTACATAAGAAGCACAAAACGAAGATTAACAACTTTTTTCATGAATTGATTCTCTTTCATTGAGTAAAACTTAAGAAAATTTTTGTGCTTTGCGGTTCTCGCATGTGCCCTTTGGGCACAGTGCGAGAACCTCGCAGGCTGCTGTGGGCTCACCTGCAAGAATCACCCATTCTCGCAGGTCCCGTGTAGCCCACCTGCGAGAATGGTTGAGCGCAAGTAGGGCTCATAAAATCAACTTAAAAATGAATTTTTAACCAATGAAAATGCAAAATTAAACCATGAAAGAGTAGAGGACAAAGAGCCTACCTCACTGTCACTGATGGATCAACCAATGGAAGCTCGTAACTCCTGCAATCTGACGCCGAACTTCGAGGGTAAAAGAGTGGTTTTTGAGATCAAATAGTGGAAAAGTGAAAATGATATGGTAAATAGAGTTTTCACTCCTTTATATTTACTTTTACCATGTTATTTGTTTTTTTATGATTATTAATCTATTTAACCCTAATCCCTAATGTCCTTTTGAGTGTAACTTTTGCAGGCATAATGACTTCGAGGTTCCTATACAAGGATGCATACATATTTTTCTTTGTCATCACGTGTTTTGATTGTTTTTTATGGTTTTTGTATAAAACCTCGAGCATGGTCTTTGTCCGTTCTTGCGCTCGAAAATACATGAGAACGCGATCGAGCATACTTTTATCACTTTTTCGGGCTCAACAAGGTTATACGAAAAAGGAACCCCCCTAGAGTCCTCTTTAAGCTCTTTTCAGACTCTCTAAACATGAAAAGATAGCCGAGCGACCTTTCTATTTTCACGCTCGATAAAGTATTTGAAGAAAGCGTTTGGTGAGTGATAATTTATCTCTTTTTTGGTATCATCGGACTATTTTACGAAAAAGAAACTGAGAGAGTTCTCTTTTAAGTGTTTTTCCAGACTCTATAATCATGAAAAACCTTCGAGTTTTCTATCTCTGCACTCGTTAAACATACATTGACAGACCCGTAATGGGACCGAACCGATCCTTCTTAGGGTTCGTTAAACATACTCCGAAGGACTTATTCGAAGGATAAGCTTATATCAACAAGCATATGTTATCTTCCTCAAGCTTGCGTAAAAATAAAGAGGTACTCGCCAGAAATGGTGGGGGAAAATTTGGGAAAGGGATATGTTTTCATATTTGTATTGATTGGCAGTAAGTGTCGCTCTTGAACATGACACCCCCTATTCATCATTTGAAGTCGGTTTGGGAAATCCATTTGTCTCTCATTCGATTTGCTACAAGGTCATTCCCTGTGTCTTCTTTGAGTTAATGCTGCCAAATCATTGGTCGTGTCATTCATATGTTCAAGAGAAGTCCATCTAAAACCTTTATTGAGTCGACCATCTGTAGTTGTCCATTCTCTCCGTGTCGGCCTTCCCTGTGTCCAGTTCAATTTACATCATACTCTGTTTCACCTTCAAAATTTGTTACTCATTTCGTGTCATTGATGGGGGATACATCAAGGCCCTCCTGTGATGAGTTTTGTTCTGTCGAATTCAACTCATTATCCGGAATCAAGACTTAGAAATTATTTGGTAACTTGGAGCTTGCATGCCTCAATGGTAGGTTTCCTCGCTTTCAACAGTGGGTTTACATCATTGACCCCTGATCGAAAGATTCCATCGGATGTTCGACTTCAACCCATTCATTCACACTCAATGGATTGTACTAGGGTACCTTGGGAGTCATTGACATCAATGATGATTTCCCTCACACTTGTTAACGGTTTCATCAATGACCGGTAATCAAGTGGTTTCTGCCATGCTCGACTTCAACACATGTAATCACATGGTTAGATTCGTACTTTTGGGTGACGAGATTGAAGACCCTAGATATCATCTCTTTGTCCAGGTTGTGATAGAGTATGTATAATCTGCGACACATAGATCCACTATGTATGTCTCGTGGCTATGTCGTCTTAATTCAAAATTTCTCCCATAGATCCATAGGGTATTCTTGGTGGCTATGCTATATTTTGATGGCATGGATCCATGGTGTATGATTGGTGGCCATGACCCATGTCTATGATGTCATCAGTCTATGATCTGAGTAAGGGAATGCCTACCTCAGAATTGATATATATGATATTCTGCAGATGCTTGGTTGTTTGCAGGTTTTCGATTAGGTGTGCTCCTGGTTTCCGACACACACATGCAGATTACAAAGTCTTTCGACTGTCACTGGTTCCAACCTCATACTTTGGGGGGCATTCTGTTACCCATGATTTTGGTCATCATGATTATGTATAGATGATGGTGTACTCAGGATCTTCATAAGAACTTTCTCCTGAGAAAAGTTACTTTCATCTCTTCCCAGAAAACTCATTTTTGAAGAAGGTTCACAGGCTGCTAATATATTTGGGTGTGAGAATGACCCATTCTTGCAGGCTGCTTTAAGCCAAGGTGCGAACTTCTCGCACTGTGTTGAATAGCTAGGGTGCGAACTCTTCCTAAAGCATGGAAAAAGATGAATTCTCGATGTTTCTAGAAGGGAATCTTCTAGAAGAATGGGTTGACATTCGAATGGTTATCCTTGTACTGGATTCCCTGATATTGTGGGATCATTCTTATCCAAGTAAATATCTCATTCTCTCCTATATATTGATGGAATTCTCATGGAAAAGGTTAAGCAAGATTCATTGGAGAATTGGTGAAAGAATTGTGTGAAGGGCTTAGCTTGAACAGTAGCTTGAAGACTCCATCAAGTCTATCAAGAGGTTTTGATCTTCTTCATACAAGGATTGAGCAAGTGTGTGTGTTGGAGCCAAGAGCCATCGAAAGGAAGCTTGTGACATCAAGGCGATCAGGTTGTAATCTTTACTTTCAATCAATATGATACAGTGGCATGTCCCTTTCACATAAAGCTATTCTCACTTTATTGTGTAATTCCTTGATCATACACATAAGTTGATTATTGAATATATTTTGCTATCTTCACTTTGGTTGGTTTGTGTTGTCTTGGTCTTGACCTCACGAGAGCACCGGAGTGAAGCGGGAGCAACAGAGACCCTAGGAAGCGATAAAAAGGTATGTTATTTGTTCCTTCCTACTAGCTAATTCAATGGTCAAAACTTAGGGAAAGAGTCATGTCCTGTCTTGTTTTGTTCTAGATCCAGGTGGATCTAGGGAGATCTGTTAGTGTCCGCACCTATCGATTAGTCCGATAGAACCAAGGATTGATCAAAGCATTCCATGAGGGAATATGCGGTGGAAACTTTGCACCTACTGCAACCACCCACAAAATAATTAGAGAGGGATTTTACTGGCCATCAATCTTCAGGGATTCATACGCTGCAATAAGGAGGTGTCTTTCATGTCAACAATTTTCAAGAAAAATGAAGAAAGATGCAATGTCTTTGCAGCCAATTGTGGTAGAACAACCATTGTCCCAATGGGGACTTGATGTTGTTGGTCTGATTAATCCGAAACCTAGCAAGGGACATATGTAAATTCTGACAACTACCAATTATTTCACAAAATGGACAGAAGCGGTGGCGCTAAAGAAGGCTGATGCCGAATAATTGATTAGATTCCTCAAGGAAAACAATCTGTCGAGAGATGGTGTCCTTGATAAATTTATCACAGACAATGGTTTGATATTCATTGGGTCAAAGTTCATGGAGTTTTGTGGACAATATGGGATCACCATGGGTCAATCATCGAATTATTATCCACAAAGAAATGGACTTGTTGAATCCACAAACAAAACACTTGTGCAGATACTGAAGAAAACCATTTATAGCAACTAGAGGAATTGGCATCTAAAGTTGACAGAAGCATTATGGGAAAGCAGGAAAACCCCGAAGGATAGCACCGAGATGTCTCCATATCTATTGGTTTATGGAAAGAGACAAAAATTCCAATTATCCTTGAGCTTAATGCATTGATCTCTGTGGTTAATACTGAGGATACATAAGACACTTCACTTATCCAGAAAAAAATCAATCAGTTGTTGAAGTTGGAAGAGGATCGAAGTGAATCCCTGAATTGAACTTCTCAGAGGCAGTAGAGCGTCAAGAGATATTTTGATCAAAGCACAACTATGAAGAGCTTTAAAAAGGGAGATCTAGTACTGCTTTGGAACAAATTTAAGGAGAAGCCATCCATGCATACAAAGTTTGAAGCACTTTGGATCAGACCTTGTGTCATCGAAAATATATTGGGATTTAACTCATATATGCTCTAAGACATGAAAGGAAAAAAGTTAATGCTTCCTGTCAATGGGAAACATTTGAAAGGTTTTTTCTCCTAACACTTTTTCATTCTCATTGTACATAATTTTATTTTTAGTTTGTATATTCTTAATCCAACTCCATAGCCCAATGGGCGGAAGCACATGGTCACTAGATATTTTGGATTCTTGACAACCCATAGGGGGTTATCATCCCATAGTTGGATCCTGTTGTTGAGATCATTTCCTTCTTCCAAAATTTCCCTCCCCTTTTCTATTTTCCCAAATTCTTTTCTTCCTTTCTTTTCCCTCTTCTATACTTACCTCTTTTTCCCTTTTCTTTTTTCCCTTCTACTATCCCTTTCTAGTTCTATACTTAGTCCCATTTTTCAAACGAAGGGTTCTTGGGTCGGCGGACTTACGGATCCTCACTTGCATATATAACCTCACATCACGAATCCGACCGACCACTGTTATTTTCCATACTTAGACGATGTTATGATCACGGTTTCCTGGGTTGGCGGGGTCGAACTCTCATGCCCCCATGTTCCGTGGTATACATCTTGCACCAAAAAGTTTCGTGATCTACATTTTGACCCCTAGAATCCCCAGAATTCCAAGTCTCATTCCACCTACAATGTGTCCATCCGACCGCCACACCATTCTATACTTAGCCAATTTCACATCTTCTACAGTTGTGGACTTGCGGGTTTGCAGGTTCCTGGGTTCACAAAAGTTTCAAATCATATTTCACTCCCATCCATCCCCGCCACCCTCGTGCTCTTCCTAATGCACATTTATTATGCTTTGAATGCTAATAAATCACCATAGAGGCTCGAAGGGATGGTCATTAATAAGCAAAAGGCTCGAGGAGATCTCCTATTAAAACGCATTAAAACTTGATTTACGAAGGATTATATTATCCCCCTCCAGCGTTCATTTTAAACATTACCTGGAGCATGGGAACGTTCTCGTCAACTTATGGCAGAAAATTGACAACAATTTTGTGGCGATACCATCATAGTAAGTTCATACTGATCACATCTTTTCGTCTTTATCAAGCTCTTCATCCAGTTACTCCACCTCTTTAAATAGAAAGGTTTAACCGAAGACCGATAGTTTCCTTTTTCTTCTTACCAGGTCTTGTTGTCTTCCTCCACCCACTTTCTTCTTTCTACAAGCTTAATTCTTATACATATTTGATTTAAGGTCTGCCGGATCCCCAATCCCAGTCATTATGACAAACACATTTAAATTTTAGAGAATATGTATTGAACTATATAGTTTTTAGAAATTCCAAGAGAGCTGGTTTGGGAACAACCTCAACTGTAATTTGTAACCCAGTTTTTCTGAATATAAAGTATTTGAGGTTGATATATCATTATCTTAATTTGAGATTCACATGTATCACTCTGTCAAAGTTCTCTTGTGCATGTGGATCATTTTCTTTTATTTTTTTTATGTGATCATAAATCTTTAGCCCTACTATGGTGGATGTGAGGAAATTCTGTTAATTTTATTTAAATGTATGAATGTATGTGTTTCCTTGTCCATTCTCAAGATCTTTCTTTTAAAAGAAAATTAAAAAGATTTTCCATTTTCTTTTATTTACTTTCCTTCAATGGACTTCTATAAAAGTCCCACATTTTAAAAATCTCGAACAGAGGAGTACCACCTCTACAAAATCACAGGGGGATTTTTATCCTCGTGAGGTTGTTGTTTCGGTCCTAATGGATTCAAGTGTCAACATGTACCCACTGAAATCCTCTAAGGTAGAGAATTTTAGTGGGTTGTTGTGGGGGGCACAACACATAACCCTGGCGGAGTCACCATGGTGTCACAGGGCTTGGTCCACTTCCAACAAGTGTTCATATCCCTGATGGGGATATCTGAATTTCCCATTCATTAACTGTACTTCATTTTCCAATCCTTACCTTTATTTTGATATATTCTTAAGCAATAGATGGGGAAAGGGGTGGCCTTAATTCCCTAGGAGATGACCACCAATTGTTAGGATTTATTTAATAATTCAATATGCCTATTTATTAAAGTAACTCCCTTTCCATTTTCAACTCATAGATTTCAACTCCGCACCTTTCCTATGATCAGTTATTTAAATGTTTGGGTGAGGTCCCTTGACACATCAAATTCAGTTTTCAATTAATATGTAAAGATAACTAATGATTTGTCACTTAAAAAGGGTCATGGTCAAATAACTTACATATCATTTTAGCATTTTTTTAATTCTATATTCAAAATTATCTTTTCTTCAAGCTCATAACTCAATGAAGGAAATAAAAATTCTTTGAGGTCTTTTTCTATGTATGAAGTTGCCTCTATACGATGAAGGATGAAAATCATGTAAGAGTTATTATTTTCAATTAAGAAATTAAAATATGATAAATGCAAGTTGTTATTGCATAGATTGTAGTTTGGGGAGATCCGAACCCAATCAAGAGGTGTGTGACACAACTGGGAACATCTATCACTGTCACTTCAATAGATGTCCCCCTCATTTTAGTGAAGGACAATTCCAACACAAGGGAGGCTTCTCGGGTGACCCTAGGGCAATTTCAAGTGGAGAAGAAAAGAGCTAGAAGAACACCTCTATAGGTCACATTCTAAGATGATATAAAGGCTTGAGAAGAGAGTATTTGGATATGGTAAATGGTTTGCAAGGTCGCGTACTTGTAAAACAGTGTTAGACAAAAAAAAAGACCAAATATGATGATATAAGCCTCAAGACAAGTGGGGAATAAGAAAGAAACCTTGCTGTCCCAAAATTGTAGCAGTATGGAAATATATATCATCAATGAAGAAGTTATAACAATTGTAAATTAAATCATCAAAGTCAACATATGATATTGGAAAATAAAGCTTGCAATTAGTAGATAATATTCCAATATTTAAACCAAAACTTTGATGGAAAATGAGGGCTATTAAGGAATGTTATCAATAGATTTTTTGTAACAGCCTTGTGGCTGTAGAAAACTTTTGCTACAACAAAAATTTATAGCCACTAAAATCAACAAGTAAGCCACCCAAACAATATCTCTTAAACATTAGATCAAATATCACAACTTACAAGAAAATTTTAGCGGTAGAAAAGTTGGAAAAGAGTATGAAAGAGTGAGTTTGTTGTAGCCCTAATGGCTGTAGCTTAATTTTAATTACAACAACTCAATAACTTAGCAAATGAGTATTCCCTTGGAGGGAAAGGTATCCAATATCATATAGAAATTAAATCCAACCTTGAACAATTTAATCTCTTAAAATTCACGCTTACCAATGCAACCATATTCAATCTCCAATGCAAATTAGTGCCTTATCTTTTGGGTTATGGAGTCTCTTGCTTGATCAAAACCAAGTCAAGCTAGGGTTTATTACTCTTCAATAAAAATAGTAGAAATTTCCTTGATGGAGGGTGTATTCTCTTCTACTCCTCTAAGGGTTTAACAAAATAACCTTGAAATTAGGAAGAAACACACAAAATTGCAGAAATTCCTTACCTAATCCAAGAGATAACATGCAAAACCCTTACTTATCAAAGATATTCCAACGATTTTCCAAGAGAAATAATCCAAGAGAAGTCGCTATCCTTTTTTCCACCAATAGACAAGTGTTGCATCCATAATGAACAAGAAAACAAGAGATAGTGAATTTCCCAAGAGGGGCCGAAATTTTAGTCCAAGAGTTATGTAATTCTCAAGTGATGAGATGTGAAAATGAAAAAGAGATGGCCTCTATTTATACAAGGCCATATAATCCAATTTGTCCACATAAAATTGTCAACAACAAATTAAAAGAAACTCGACCCCCTTGATTTTCTCTTACAACTTGCAAATATTGAAATTACATAAAGTAAAACCCCAAAAGGCTGATGTCATGCTGTTGGATATATAGGATGACCCGGGTTCTACCTTTAGGCTTACAACAAAACCCCAAAAACCATTATCCCTTCTAGAGACCAGAAGGCAACATTGCGCATAGAGTGCACAATGAAGTCTCACCCGAGATGAATTATGGGTGATTGCAGGACCCAAATGTCTGCAATCGTGGAAGGGATGTTTCTCATGGGGATGTTAGACATTATTTCTACCTTAGATATATGAGATATATTATTCTAACACAACATACCATTTAGATATACCATTCTATAACCATTCATATTCATTTTAGTTCATTCTATAGTAAATATCAAAACTATTCTAGTGCACATTGCATTTTACCACTAACAAATTCATTCATTCATCATAAACCATTGAAAAACATAAAATAAACATCCCACATAGTGACACAATATTTGATCATGGTTCACCCCCCTGGGCTACGTCCAAAAATATATGGCATTCTTTGCTTCTTTATTATTCTTCATCAAGTTATTGTGTTGCACACATTACATATGAATAAAAAATAGTGATAATGGTGAGGCTGACAAGGTCACATCAAGCTCCATATCTTGCGACCTTACCCTCAATTACAACTCAAAAACTAATTCATTTCCAAAATTAGCTCCACAACTAGATAACTAAAGCAATAATACTCACTCTCATCCCTCGCTATATAGATCTCCTCAGATATTACAATACATATTTATTCTCCAAAAATTGGTTAAAACCCATTACATAAATGACCAAAACCCTAAACCTAAGTGGATTAGGTTTGTCCACATTCTAACTTCATGCGCACGATTGATCCGTGTCCTTATTTCTTCCTTTCCTACTTCTTCATGCTACTTTTCCTTATTATCTGATGTGCACTCCTTTTCGGGTCCCTTTTCTAACTGTCTTCCTTGATTGTTGCATTGTTCCCCAAAATGGCTTGTTCCAACAGGCCCCCAAAAATCACCTCTGGCTCATCCCGAGCCACTCAGGAATTTTTTTCATCCTACATTGACTTCTCCAACGCGTGGAATTTTCCTCCAATATCTTCAATTTGAGTGTTTACCTATGCGCTCTTCTCAGCTAGAGACTCCACAGTTTGTGCAATGATATGCTCCTTCAATAGTTATCAGTCTCCAAGTTGATTTTTTCAATCTTCCCCTTGGATGCATCAATCTCATTCAACATTTGTTCTACCCCTTTCTGTAGTGGCTCCAACTTAGCCTACCTTGACTGCTTCTCTGCTTGGATGCTCTTCGACTCTGTTTGAAAATTCTTCAATTCCTGTGCATTGTTCAACCTATCTGATATGTTCATTAATTTTCTCCTCTACTTGAGTTCCTGCACTAAAGTATTTACTCCTTCTTCCTTCTGTTCTAACTTTTGCAGTTTCCCATCTTCCTGGATATTAGTCCATAATTACGTACTCCTATCATATAGCTCTATGATTTCCTGAATGTTTTATGCAATACTCTCCTTATGACCTGTCACCTCCTTCTCCCTCTGCGTTCTAACTTCTGGTGGGGTGCTAGGTGCTAGGAGTTCATTCAAATATGTAATTTGATTCATGTATGTTTCCATAGCCTGCACTATCTTTTCAATCTTCTCCTATGTTGGTATGTTCCCTTCTTCTGTGCTGTCAGGAATTGGTTTAAACACTTCCTCCACTTTCTTCTCTATTTTGTTAGTGTTTTGGTTTATTGTATCTCTTTCGAAATGCACTTGATTGATTGTCAACTCCAATGTCCTGTTTACTTCATTGGCCAGTTGTAGATTTGTCGCATATGTGCGTGCCCTTGATTGAATCTCCCGCGTGACACTGATTTGTAGTTTATACAACACCTTCTTTGGAACCTTGCGAAATTCCAAGTAGAAGTGATCAATGTCCTTTAATAGCTTTTGTATTGTCTCCACATCCACTTGCAACATCTCTTTAGTTATGCAAAAATTTTCACTCCCCATTTATATTATCTGTACCGTCTCTTGCACTGGAACTGATCTTTCTTGTGGAGTTTTTTGTTGTGTTTGTTCTCTCTGCCGCGCTGTAGTGAGATTTAGTTGTTCCAATGAATCCTTAACCTCTTTAAAATTATTGACTATTTATTCCCTTTGTTTCTCAGAATCATCCCACAACTCTGCTGCACGGTCCTGTACTCTTTCTGCGGCCATATCCACATCATCCTCTGTCAATGTTAGTTCCAGAACAATCTTATGCATCTTCATCTTCTTGCATTGTCCTCCTGATTGCAATACTCTCCTCTTCATTGGCAGAGTCTCTGTCTGTGATGTTGTACCTGACATGTACATTTCTGGTAAATCTCCTCCTCCTAGTTCCTCTTGCGTATGAACATTATTATCCTTCTGTACTCCTCCATTTGTGACTTCTACGCATTCCTTCTCTTGTGCTTAAGGTTTGGGGATACGGTTCTTCTACCTTGACTTTCTAACTATTGATCTCCCCCCTGTTTCCTTTGTGTGCTCTGTTGCCTTTCTTTTATTTGTTGTTAGACTATTTGACTTCTGTGAAGGGCTAGGTTCTGCTTGCTGCTTACCTTTTGATCCCTTCTTGGAAACTACCGGTACCTTCCATTTTTCAGGTTAGTCTTTCATGTCCCATTGTACCTCATCTCATGTCACATAATACCTTAATTGTAATCATTCCTTCTTGGGATCCCCTTTGGCCTGGATCCACATATTGTGTTTGGAAGCCTTAAAATATGCTATTCTTTGATTCTCCCTCACTACCTCTGGCGGTATCCTCCATGTATTGGCTATATTTTCCTATATCTTGTCATAATAAATAGAAAATATATTGGCATTTTACTTCCTTTTTTTTTCATATGAAGTGTTCCATAATGTCGTATACTTAGTTGTGTGACACTTTCCTAGCCTTGGGTAAAAGTCATTGTATTTGGGTTCTCCCCAACCCACCAAATCTATGAGTATTATCAACCATACATAATGGAACTCCATTCCAAGATCCTGTGCATCCTTACAATCATGCAAAAATAAATTTAGTAAATATGGGGTCCAACTGAGTAGACTCCCCTTCATGCACTGTGTGACTGCTGCTATGACTCCTACATGTTCTTTTTCCTTTTAGAAGTTTACAAGCCATCATATTTGTTTCCAACCTCATCACAGGTTCACTGATTCTATTAATTATGATTCCCTGGGACCCTCTCTTAGTGCAATATGTCTTCTTCATCTCCTATGCCAGGGATTTCTCCTTTGTCTTGTCATTTAAATATTGTTTTGGATTTTCTCCATCTGTTGGAAAACCTGTAGTCTCTGCAATTAAATATACATCTATTGATACCGTTATGTCCATCCATATAAATAATCCATGCACCAAGGCCAATAGTTTTTTTACACAGACATTGACATATTTTCCCCTCCCAAAATGGTGAATTTCCAATAAGTTCATGATATCTGTGTTATACAATCCTGCAATCCACTGCTTTGGATCTAAAATTGGAACCCCTGATGGAGTTGTAACTTTTCTCTCCATATAGACTTGTGGTGCAAACTCAAGGAACTTGTCCTTGTCTGCAATATCATGGTTTGAATACCTCAATTTATCCACACATCCTAATATTCCAGGATGGATCGTGACTCCTTAGGTTATGTGTGGTAGTGTCGATGTTGCTTCTTTCTGTTTTCACAATGATGTTTGTACTGTCTGTTTTCCCTTTTTCTTCGATGTTAGTGTCGATTTCCCCGTTTATTGGTGCGTATCCTCTTCATCTTCTGCGTCTGAATCTTGCTGGCCTATAAAATATTACATTAGTACTTCCTTCGACTGTTTCACTAGCTCTGCAACATGGTTTTGTGCTTCTTCGGTCTGTCCTGTAAGCTCATATGACTCTGTTCTTTCATCATCGTGCTCATCCATTTTCTATGGTTATCCTAATACGATTTTCTTTCCAGGGTTCTACTCTGTGATATGTTTCTTATTTCTCCCTGCGTCTCGACCTCCATCTCTTCTATCACTGGAACACATTGTTCTTCTACAAGTGGAGACTCACTGGCTCGATGAATGGTGAAGGAATGGAATCCACGTACACCACTCCCTCTGACTGAATAAGGTTTTCTACTTCAGATGCTTGGTCTTGTGGAGATCTCATGGCGTTGTGTGTTTTCCTTGTAGTTCGACTAGGAGCTCCGACCTTCGGTGACACTATTCTTCTAAATCCTGCAAACGTTCCTCTGAATCCTCATTGAATACTTCTCGAAATCACCTGTTCGTACTTGGTTTTCGCTCCTTAGATATAATTTTCTCAATGACACAATGAGTCTTCTTGTGCATGATTTTTTCTTTTATAATTCTTTCCATAAATGCTCTGTTGTGCCTGTACTTTTCTGATCACTTTTTTTCTTTTCTTTTTCCAACCGCTTTCAGTCTCGACGCACTGTGTTTTTATTTTTATTTTTTATTTATTTTATTTTTATTTTATTTATGTCTTGTCACCTTTTTCAGGCACACAATGTCATCCTATTCTATCCCACCACTTAATATATACTATGCATTGTATTATCCAATTTCTTGTCTAACACTTATCTATCTACTTCATCTTTTTATATTTTTCTTCTTTTTTCTAGTTTTTTCTTTATTTTTCTTCTCTTACTCATTTTTTCTTTTCTTTTTCTTATTTTAACTCCTACTATGTACGAATCTAATTTCCTGCACTGCAACTACTGAGGGTTACTGGGTCAACTATCCCTATACAATTTAATTCGACTACGATTCACCAATCCTTGCATCTCTTTTCCTGTTAAATCCTGCAACTGCACAATGCCTCCATCTATGACATACTTTATCTCATATGGCCCTAGCCAATGCATCCTGAATTTCCCTGGGTGCTGCAATTATTTATTGTCATAGAGGAGAACCATATATCCTTCCTTATAGTTCTTCTTATTGACGTGTCTATCATGCCAATATTTCTCCCTTCCTTTCTATACTTCTTGATGAAAACAAACCATAATCATGTCTTCTTCTAATTCCATGAGTTGAACCAATCTTTCTCGAGCTGCACGTCTTTCTGTCATGTTTTTAATGGCTGCAATGCGCATAATAGGTATCAAATATTCCAAAGGGACTACTACTTCATGGCCATACACCAATATGAAAGGTGTCTGCCCTGTAAATTTCTTATATGTGGTTCTATAATCCCATAATATTGTTGGTTTATTCAAATCCTAATCATCCCTGTTCACATTGCAAATCTTAGTTAAGGAATTCTCCAATATCTTATTAAATGATTCCACTGTTCCATTAGCTTGAGGATGGTATGAAGTGCTCTTATGATGGTATATCTCAAATTATTCAATCATTTCCTAAATGGTACTGTTGATAAAAAGAGTTCCTTGATCACTCATCAGAATCCTAGGGCATCCAAATCTTGTAATTACATGTTCAAACAGGAAGTCCGCTGCAATATTTTACTACTTCTACTTCAACCCACTTGGTTAAATATTCCGTCACTATAATGATATACCTTGCTACTGATCTTCTAGTTGGTGGATTAATTGGACCTACAAAGTCTACCTCCCACTTGTCAAACACTTTAAAAGTCACCCAAGGTCTCAGTGGCATCTTATCCCTCCTGGATGGCTTTCCTACCCTCTGAAAAACATCACAATTCTGACAATACTTCTGTGCATATTTTGAAACTGTTGGCCACCACAATCATGCACACAATATCTTCTACACAGTAGCCTTTCATGCATAGTGTCCAACTATTCCTTCATGTGATTTTTCTAAGATGATAGTATGTTCATGCTCCATGACACATCTCCTTGGAATGTTATCTACACCTAGTTTATACAAGTGACCTGTAATAAGTTGGTAATCTGCAACTTTGACCACCAAATTCTTCTTCTACACAGTATTTTATTCCTTTGGAGCAAATCTTGTACTAAAAAATTCAATGATATCAACAAAGTATTCATCAACAATCTGCATTGGAAAGAGTTGTAAAAATTTTCCTCCAAATTTCTTAGTTCCCCCCCATTAGTTATCCTAGACAAATGATTTGGCCCTACATTTAGTCTTCCAGGCTTCACAACTACTTCAAAATCAAACTCCTGAAATAAAATCAATCATCTACATATTCTTCCCCTTAACACTGTCTTGTTGACCAGGTATTTAAGAGAAGAGTGATCTATAAACATCTTAAAATGTTGGCCTAACAAATAATGTCTAAACTTATGGAATGCATAAACCATAGCCAAACCTTATCTTTTTGTTGTATTGTAATTCTGTTCTAAATCTGATAGCTTCCTGCTTGCAAATGCTATTGGGTGATCTATATCACCTTCTCCTGGCTATGTTAGTACTGCTTCAAGTGCTATTGAAGAGGCATCCACATGGACATGGAAATACTTTGACCAATATGGAAACAATAAAATTGGCGATGCCACCATTTTCTCCTTCAAGATGTCCAAACTTTGTTGGCACTCATCATTCCAATGAAATTTGATATCCTTCTTTAAAAATGTCTCCATGGGCATAGTAATATGTGCATAGCTCCTTATGAACTTCCTATAGTAGCCTGTATAACCAAGTGTAGATTTTAATTGGTGCACTAACTTAGGTGGTGGTAAATTCACATTGACAACAATCGTGGCAGGATCAACCAACAAACCTTGTTTACACACCACATGCCCTAGAAAAATTCAAATGGTGTGATGAATATGCATATCTTAATGTTCAATGAAATATGACATTGTCTACACCTGTTTAACATCAATATTAAAACTTCAACATTATCTTTCAATAAGATAAATATTGTCCAATCATCCAAATAAACCTCTAAAAATTGATGAATAAAATCCTTAAATGTAGCTACCACCACCCTTGAAAAAATAGCAGGGGAATTATTCAACCCAAAAGGCATCACTGTATACTGATATGGCTACATTCTATGGAAAATTTAGTCTTATGATGATCCTTTGGTGCTATTTTGACTTGGTGATACCTTGAAAATCCATCACTAAATGAGTATGCTTCTTGTCCTCTTACATTCTCCAATACTTCATCTTTAAAATGGGTAGGGAAAGGATCATGCAGACATGCAACATCAAATTTCTCAAGTCTACACAGATCCTTATTCCCCCTTGTTTCTTCTCTTGAACTACCACATGGATAATCCACTCAAAGTCTTCAACATGTTCTATTACACCAACCTCTAACATTTTATCAATCCTTGCCTTCACTTTTTGCTTATATACTGGATTCAACCTGTAGGGTCTCTTTCTTATTGGTCTAACATATGGTCTCAAGGGGATCTTCATCTCTCCAAGTTCTCCTGCTACCCCTTTCATCTCTGAAAACGTCGCTAGAAATAGGTCACTATACTCACACATTAACTCTATTGTTCTTTTTATTGTCTGATTATCTCAATAATGACCAATACTTACAATCTTTGGATTCTTTTTTGTTCCAATGTTTACCTTCTTTATATTCAGTGGTACAACAAAATCTTCTGACAATAACTATGGACCTTCTACTTATATTTCCCATTCAACTTCTGTTATCTGAATATCGCGCGAGTTTTCTTCGGCTAGATCATATTCTACGATGTGGTAACAATGTAACAATTGTCTTACTGTCTGTCGATTTTTGTTTTGATAAGATGTTACAATTTCAAATTCAAGTTCGTCAAAGATCCTCTCTTTCACCAACTTCAATGCTATATCTATCTCTGGATTCTCATGTTCAAATGCAAATGTAACTACAACATTTTGCTACAAATCTTCCCAATTTACAGTTCCTATGCGTAGTTCCATTTTTGTATACCAATTCCTTGGGATTCCTTCTAATGTATGAATAAAGTGACGTGTCCATTCCTTTGGTGGAACCAATCTCCATTGAATTATGCATTTGTCTATATGTTCTCTGGGTTGTATTAATCCATCATATTTATGCATATATTTCTTCTCATGTTTTGCACCAAATCTGATGCGCAATAATCTTTTTCATTGATACCAATTCTGAATCTTCTCTTTATGAGTACCCCACCAACGTGCTGGTGTAGATTTCAAAGAAATATCTAAAACTGGTAACCTATGACTTTCCAAAACTTCTAATTCAAACTTAAAAAAAAATT
>ML792214.1:425608-453908 GCA_009831015.1 Picea engelmannii | reverse complement strand
CTTGTAAAACAGTGTTAGACAAAAAAAAAGACCAAATATGATGATATAAGCCTCAAGACAAGTGGGGAATAAGAAAGAAACCTTGCTGTCCCAAAATTGTAGCAGTATGGAAATATATATCATCAATGAAGAAGTTATAACAATTGTAAATTAAATCATCAAAGTCAACATATGATATTGGAAAATAAAGCTTGCAATTAGTAGATAATATTCCAATATTTAAACCAAAACTTTGATGGAAAATGAGGGCTATTAAGGAATGTTATCAATAGATTTTTTGTAACAGCCTTGTGGCTGTAGAAAACTTTTGCTACAACAAAAATTTATAGCCACTAAAATCAACAAGTAAGCCACCCAAACAATATCTCTTAAACATTAGATCAAATATCACAACTTACAAGAAAATTTTAGCGGTAGAAAAGTTGGAAAAGAGTATGAAAGAGTGAGTTTGTTGTAGCCCTAATGGCTGTAGCTTAATTTTAATTACAACAACTCAATAACTTAGCAAATGAGTATTCCCTTGGAGGGAAAGGTATCCAATATCATATAGAAATTAAATCCAACCTTGAACAATTTAATCTCTTAAAATTCACGCTTACCAATGCAACCATATTCAATCTCCAATGCAAATTAGTGCCTTATCTTTTGGGTTATGGAGTCTCTTGCTTGATCAAAACCAAGTCAAGCTAGGGTTTATTACTCTTCAATAAAAATAGTAGAAATTTCCTTGATGGAGGGTGTATTCTCTTCTACTCCTCTAAGGGTTTAACAAAATAACCTTGAAATTAGGAAGAAACACACAAAATTGCAGAAATTCCTTACCTAATCCAAGAGATAACATGCAAAACCCTTACTTATCAAAGATATTCCAACGATTTTCCAAGAGAAATAATCCAAGAGAAGTCGCTATCCTTTTTTCCACCAATAGACAAGTGTTGCATCCATAATGAACAAGAAAACAAGAGATAGTGAATTTCCCAAGAGGGGCCGAAATTTTAGTCCAAGAGTTATGTAATTCTCAAGTGATGAGATGTGAAAATGAAAAAGAGATGGCCTCTATTTATACAAGGCCATATAATCCAATTTGTCCACATAAAATTGTCAACAACAAATTAAAAGAAACTCGACCCCCTTGATTTTCTCTTACAACTTGCAAATATTGAAATTACATAAAGTAAAACCCCAAAAGGCTGATGTCATGCTGTTGGATATATAGGATGACCCGGGTTCTACCTTTAGGCTTACAACAAAACCCCAAAAACCATTATCCCTTCTAGAGACCAGAAGGCAACATTGCGCATAGAGTGCACAATGAAGTCTCACCCGAGATGAATTATGGGTGATTGCAGGACCCAAATGTCTGCAATCGTGGAAGGGATGTTTCTCATGGGGATGTTAGACATTATTTCTACCTTAGATATATGAGATATATTATTCTAACACAACATACCATTTAGATATACCATTCTATAACCATTCATATTCATTTTAGTTCATTCTATAGTAAATATCAAAACTATTCTAGTGCACATTGCATTTTACCACTAACAAATTCATTCATTCATCATAAACCATTGAAAAACATAAAATAAACATCCCACATAGTGACACAATATTTGATCATGGTTCACCCCCCTGGGCTACGTCCAAAAATATATGGCATTCTTTGCTTCTTTATTATTCTTCATCAAGTTATTGTGTTGCACACATTACATATGAATAAAAAATAGTGATAATGGTGAGGCTGACAAGGTCACATCAAGCTCCATATCTTGCGACCTTACCCTCAATTACAACTCAAAAACTAATTCATTTCCAAAATTAGCTCCACAACTAGATAACTAAAGCAATAATACTCACTCTCATCCCTCGCTATATAGATCTCCTCAGATATTACAATACATATTTATTCTCCAAAAATTGGTTAAAACCCATTACATAAATGACCAAAACCCTAAACCTAAGTGGATTAGGTTTGTCCACATTCTAACTTCATGCGCACGATTGATCCGTGTCCTTATTTCTTCCTTTCCTACTTCTTCATGCTACTTTTCCTTATTATCTGATGTGCACTCCTTTTCGGGTCCCTTTTCTAACTGTCTTCCTTGATTGTTGCATTGTTCCCCAAAATGGCTTGTTCCAACAGGCCCCCAAAAATCACCTCTGGCTCATCCCGAGCCACTCAGGAATTTTTTTCATCCTACATTGACTTCTCCAACGCGTGGAATTTTCCTCCAATATCTTCAATTTGAGTGTTTACCTATGCGCTCTTCTCAGCTAGAGACTCCACAGTTTGTGCAATGATATGCTCCTTCAATAGTTATCAGTCTCCAAGTTGATTTTTTCAATCTTCCCCTTGGATGCATCAATCTCATTCAACATTTGTTCTACCCCTTTCTGTAGTGGCTCCAACTTAGCCTACCTTGACTGCTTCTCTGCTTGGATGCTCTTCGACTCTGTTTGAAAATTCTTCAATTCCTGTGCATTGTTCAACCTATCTGATATGTTCATTAATTTTCTCCTCTACTTGAGTTCCTGCACTAAAGTATTTACTCCTTCTTCCTTCTGTTCTAACTTTTGCAGTTTCCCATCTTCCTGGATATTAGTCCATAATTACGTACTCCTATCATATAGCTCTATGATTTCCTGAATGTTTTATGCAATACTCTCCTTATGACCTGTCACCTCCTTCTCCCTCTGCGTTCTAACTTCTGGTGGGGTGCTAGGTGCTAGGAGTTCATTCAAATATGTAATTTGATTCATGTATGTTTCCATAGCCTGCACTATCTTTTCAATCTTCTCCTATGTTGGTATGTTCCCTTCTTCTGTGCTGTCAGGAATTGGTTTAAACACTTCCTCCACTTTCTTCTCTATTTTGTTAGTGTTTTGGTTTATTGTATCTCTTTCGAAATGCACTTGATTGATTGTCAACTCCAATGTCCTGTTTACTTCATTGGCCAGTTGTAGATTTGTCGCATATGTGCGTGCCCTTGATTGAATCTCCCGCGTGACACTGATTTGTAGTTTATACAACACCTTCTTTGGAACCTTGCGAAATTCCAAGTAGAAGTGATCAATGTCCTTTAATAGCTTTTGTATTGTCTCCACATCCACTTGCAACATCTCTTTAGTTATGCAAAAATTTTCACTCCCCATTTATATTATCTGTACCGTCTCTTGCACTGGAACTGATCTTTCTTGTGGAGTTTTTTGTTGTGTTTGTTCTCTCTGCCGCGCTGTAGTGAGATTTAGTTGTTCCAATGAATCCTTAACCTCTTTAAAATTATTGACTATTTATTCCCTTTGTTTCTCAGAATCATCCCACAACTCTGCTGCACGGTCCTGTACTCTTTCTGCGGCCATATCCACATCATCCTCTGTCAATGTTAGTTCCAGAACAATCTTATGCATCTTCATCTTCTTGCATTGTCCTCCTGATTGCAATACTCTCCTCTTCATTGGCAGAGTCTCTGTCTGTGATGTTGTACCTGACATGTACATTTCTGGTAAATCTCCTCCTCCTAGTTCCTCTTGCGTATGAACATTATTATCCTTCTGTACTCCTCCATTTGTGACTTCTACGCATTCCTTCTCTTGTGCTTAAGGTTTGGGGATACGGTTCTTCTACCTTGACTTTCTAACTATTGATCTCCCCCCTGTTTCCTTTGTGTGCTCTGTTGCCTTTCTTTTATTTGTTGTTAGACTATTTGACTTCTGTGAAGGGCTAGGTTCTGCTTGCTGCTTACCTTTTGATCCCTTCTTGGAAACTACCGGTACCTTCCATTTTTCAGGTTAGTCTTTCATGTCCCATTGTACCTCATCTCATGTCACATAATACCTTAATTGTAATCATTCCTTCTTGGGATCCCCTTTGGCCTGGATCCACATATTGTGTTTGGAAGCCTTAAAATATGCTATTCTTTGATTCTCCCTCACTACCTCTGGCGGTATCCTCCATGTATTGGCTATATTTTCCTATATCTTGTCATAATAAATAGAAAATATATTGGCATTTTACTTCCTTTTTTTTTCATATGAAGTGTTCCATAATGTCGTATACTTAGTTGTGTGACACTTTCCTAGCCTTGGGTAAAAGTCATTGTATTTGGGTTCTCCCCAACCCACCAAATCTATGAGTATTATCAACCATACATAATGGAACTCCATTCCAAGATCCTGTGCATCCTTACAATCATGCAAAAATAAATTTAGTAAATATGGGGTCCAACTGAGTAGACTCCCCTTCATGCACTGTGTGACTGCTGCTATGACTCCTACATGTTCTTTTTCCTTTTAGAAGTTTACAAGCCATCATATTTGTTTCCAACCTCATCACAGGTTCACTGATTCTATTAATTATGATTCCCTGGGACCCTCTCTTAGTGCAATATGTCTTCTTCATCTCCTATGCCAGGGATTTCTCCTTTGTCTTGTCATTTAAATATTGTTTTGGATTTTCTCCATCTGTTGGAAAACCTGTAGTCTCTGCAATTAAATATACATCTATTGATACCGTTATGTCCATCCATATAAATAATCCATGCACCAAGGCCAATAGTTTTTTTACACAGACATTGACATATTTTCCCCTCCCAAAATGGTGAATTTCCAATAAGTTCATGATATCTGTGTTATACAATCCTGCAATCCACTGCTTTGGATCTAAAATTGGAACCCCTGATGGAGTTGTAACTTTTCTCTCCATATAGACTTGTGGTGCAAACTCAAGGAACTTGTCCTTGTCTGCAATATCATGGTTTGAATACCTCAATTTATCCACACATCCTAATATTCCAGGATGGATCGTGACTCCTTAGGTTATGTGTGGTAGTGTCGATGTTGCTTCTTTCTGTTTTCACAATGATGTTTGTACTGTCTGTTTTCCCTTTTTCTTCGATGTTAGTGTCGATTTCCCCGTTTATTGGTGCGTATCCTCTTCATCTTCTGCGTCTGAATCTTGCTGGCCTATAAAATATTACATTAGTACTTCCTTCGACTGTTTCACTAGCTCTGCAACATGGTTTTGTGCTTCTTCGGTCTGTCCTGTAAGCTCATATGACTCTGTTCTTTCATCATCGTGCTCATCCATTTTCTATGGTTATCCTAATACGATTTTCTTTCCAGGGTTCTACTCTGTGATATGTTTCTTATTTCTCCCTGCGTCTCGACCTCCATCTCTTCTATCACTGGAACACATTGTTCTTCTACAAGTGGAGACTCACTGGCTCGATGAATGGTGAAGGAATGGAATCCACGTACACCACTCCCTCTGACTGAATAAGGTTTTCTACTTCAGATGCTTGGTCTTGTGGAGATCTCATGGCGTTGTGTGTTTTCCTTGTAGTTCGACTAGGAGCTCCGACCTTCGGTGACACTATTCTTCTAAATCCTGCAAACGTTCCTCTGAATCCTCATTGAATACTTCTCGAAATCACCTGTTCGTACTTGGTTTTCGCTCCTTAGATATAATTTTCTCAATGACACAATGAGTCTTCTTGTGCATGATTTTTTCTTTTATAATTCTTTCCATAAATGCTCTGTTGTGCCTGTACTTTTCTGATCACTTTTTTTCTTTTCTTTTTCCAACCGCTTTCAGTCTCGACGCACTGTGTTTTTATTTTTATTTTTTATTTATTTTATTTTTATTTTATTTATGTCTTGTCACCTTTTTCAGGCACACAATGTCATCCTATTCTATCCCACCACTTAATATATACTATGCATTGTATTATCCAATTTCTTGTCTAACACTTATCTATCTACTTCATCTTTTTATATTTTTCTTCTTTTTTCTAGTTTTTTCTTTATTTTTCTTCTCTTACTCATTTTTTCTTTTCTTTTTCTTATTTTAACTCCTACTATGTACGAATCTAATTTCCTGCACTGCAACTACTGAGGGTTACTGGGTCAACTATCCCTATACAATTTAATTCGACTACGATTCACCAATCCTTGCATCTCTTTTCCTGTTAAATCCTGCAACTGCACAATGCCTCCATCTATGACATACTTTATCTCATATGGCCCTAGCCAATGCATCCTGAATTTCCCTGGGTGCTGCAATTATTTATTGTCATAGAGGAGAACCATATATCCTTCCTTATAGTTCTTCTTATTGACGTGTCTATCATGCCAATATTTCTCCCTTCCTTTCTATACTTCTTGATGAAAACAAACCATAATCATGTCTTCTTCTAATTCCATGAGTTGAACCAATCTTTCTCGAGCTGCACGTCTTTCTGTCATGTTTTTAATGGCTGCAATGCGCATAATAGGTATCAAATATTCCAAAGGGACTACTACTTCATGGCCATACACCAATATGAAAGGTGTCTGCCCTGTAAATTTCTTATATGTGGTTCTATAATCCCATAATATTGTTGGTTTATTCAAATCCTAATCATCCCTGTTCACATTGCAAATCTTAGTTAAGGAATTCTCCAATATCTTATTAAATGATTCCACTGTTCCATTAGCTTGAGGATGGTATGAAGTGCTCTTATGATGGTATATCTCAAATTATTCAATCATTTCCTAAATGGTACTGTTGATAAAAAGAGTTCCTTGATCACTCATCAGAATCCTAGGGCATCCAAATCTTGTAATTACATGTTCAAACAGGAAGTCCGCTGCAATATTTTACTACTTCTACTTCAACCCACTTGGTTAAATATTCCGTCACTATAATGATATACCTTGCTACTGATCTTCTAGTTGGTGGATTAATTGGACCTACAAAGTCTACCTCCCACTTGTCAAACACTTTAAAAGTCACCCAAGGTCTCAGTGGCATCTTATCCCTCCTGGATGGCTTTCCTACCCTCTGAAAAACATCACAATTCTGACAATACTTCTGTGCATATTTTGAAACTGTTGGCCACCACAATCATGCACACAATATCTTCTACACAGTAGCCTTTCATGCATAGTGTCCAACTATTCCTTCATGTGATTTTTCTAAGATGATAGTATGTTCATGCTCCATGACACATCTCCTTGGAATGTTATCTACACCTAGTTTATACAAGTGACCTGTAATAAGTTGGTAATCTGCAACTTTGACCACCAAATTCTTCTTCTACACAGTATTTTATTCCTTTGGAGCAAATCTTGTACTAAAAAATTCAATGATATCAACAAAGTATTCATCAACAATCTGCATTGGAAAGAGTTGTAAAAATTTTCCTCCAAATTTCTTAGTTCCCCCCCATTAGTTATCCTAGACAAATGATTTGGCCCTACATTTAGTCTTCCAGGCTTCACAACTACTTCAAAATCAAACTCCTGAAATAAAATCAATCATCTACATATTCTTCCCCTTAACACTGTCTTGTTGACCAGGTATTTAAGAGAAGAGTGATCTATAAACATCTTAAAATGTTGGCCTAACAAATAATGTCTAAACTTATGGAATGCATAAACCATAGCCAAACCTTATCTTTTTGTTGTATTGTAATTCTGTTCTAAATCTGATAGCTTCCTGCTTGCAAATGCTATTGGGTGATCTATATCACCTTCTCCTGGCTATGTTAGTACTGCTTCAAGTGCTATTGAAGAGGCATCCACATGGACATGGAAATACTTTGACCAATATGGAAACAATAAAATTGGCGATGCCACCATTTTCTCCTTCAAGATGTCCAAACTTTGTTGGCACTCATCATTCCAATGAAATTTGATATCCTTCTTTAAAAATGTCTCCATGGGCATAGTAATATGTGCATAGCTCCTTATGAACTTCCTATAGTAGCCTGTATAACCAAGTGTAGATTTTAATTGGTGCACTAACTTAGGTGGTGGTAAATTCACATTGACAACAATCGTGGCAGGATCAACCAACAAACCTTGTTTACACACCACATGCCCTAGAAAAATTCAAATGGTGTGATGAATATGCATATCTTAATGTTCAATGAAATATGACATTGTCTACACCTGTTTAACATCAATATTAAAACTTCAACATTATCTTTCAATAAGATAAATATTGTCCAATCATCCAAATAAACCTCTAAAAATTGATGAATAAAATCCTTAAATGTAGCTACCACCACCCTTGAAAAAATAGCAGGGGAATTATTCAACCCAAAAGGCATCACTGTATACTGATATGGCTACATTCTATGGAAAATTTAGTCTTATGATGATCCTTTGGTGCTATTTTGACTTGGTGATACCTTGAAAATCCATCACTAAATGAGTATGCTTCTTGTCCTCTTACATTCTCCAATACTTCATCTTTAAAATGGGTAGGGAAAGGATCATGCAGACATGCAACATCAAATTTCTCAAGTCTACACAGATCCTTATTCCCCCTTGTTTCTTCTCTTGAACTACCACATGGATAATCCACTCAAAGTCTTCAACATGTTCTATTACACCAACCTCTAACATTTTATCAATCCTTGCCTTCACTTTTTGCTTATATACTGGATTCAACCTGTAGGGTCTCTTTCTTATTGGTCTAACATATGGTCTCAAGGGGATCTTCATCTCTCCAAGTTCTCCTGCTACCCCTTTCATCTCTGAAAACGTCGCTAGAAATAGGTCACTATACTCACACATTAACTCTATTGTTCTTTTTATTGTCTGATTATCTCAATAATGACCAATACTTACAATCTTTGGATTCTTTTTTGTTCCAATGTTTACCTTCTTTATATTCAGTGGTACAACAAAATCTTCTGACAATAACTATGGACCTTCTACTTATATTTCCCATTCAACTTCTGTTATCTGAATATCGCGCGAGTTTTCTTCGGCTAGATCATATTCTACGATGTGGTAACAATGTAACAATTGTCTTACTGTCTGTCGATTTTTGTTTTGATAAGATGTTACAATTTCAAATTCAAGTTCGTCAAAGATCCTCTCTTTCACCAACTTCAATGCTATATCTATCTCTGGATTCTCATGTTCAAATGCAAATGTAACTACAACATTTTGCTACAAATCTTCCCAATTTACAGTTCCTATGCGTAGTTCCATTTTTGTATACCAATTCCTTGGGATTCCTTCTAATGTATGAATAAAGTGACGTGTCCATTCCTTTGGTGGAACCAATCTCCATTGAATTATGCATTTGTCTATATGTTCTCTGGGTTGTATTAATCCATCATATTTATGCATATATTTCTTCTCATGTTTTGCACCAAATCTGATGCGCAATAATCTTTTTCATTGATACCAATTCTGAATCTTCTCTTTATGAGTACCCCACCAACGTGCTGGTGTAGATTTCAAAGAAATATCTAAAACTGGTAACCTATGACTTTCCAAAACTTCTAATTCAAACTTAAAAAAAAATTATTCTAAATCATTCCGACCATAAAAAGTTGGAGGTTCTCTTACCTCTGTACCAACCCATCTTACTATGCACGCCATTCTTGCATATATTCTGGTGGATATCTCATGTAACTACTACATCCAATTCTCAAATCCCGTGTCAAAATATGAAGCACAATAACTAATTCTTCTTGAGTTAAGCATTCCATCTGTTGTTGGGTTAAAATAATCTTCCTCGCGTGTGGTAGTTCTATACAACTGATTTATTTCTTCTGGGATGAAGTTCTCTATCACAGGTTCAACATATCTTCCTCCTTATGAAGGATATAATGGTGCAACAAATCTACATTCTCTTGATTCAAAAATTGTTTTTCTAGTCTTCAAGTTGATGATAGCCTGATTTTCAAATGCCCAGTCAAATACCAATAATCCTAGATACGATGTAGTGTTATCCACTATATCAATTACTTCAAAGTATGCCATAGTGCACACACCATATAAATCCACTGGTATGCCTTTCAATCTACCAATTGGTATCACTCTATGTTGATTTTTCAATTTCAGTTGAATAGGTGAATATCCCAATGTAGATTCCCCCATACATTCACATGTCTTCTTAGGCATAACATTTACTTCAGACCCTAAGTCTAATATGATGTCACCCATGTTAAAATCTCCAATATTTTCATTCAATATGAACTCCCTATTTGTTCTTGTCTTCTTACGGACCTGATTGACTGTCTTCTGTTCTAGTTTTATCTCTTCTATATAATCGCACTTTTTTAACAAACTCTGTAATACTTGTAGAGAGGTTTTATCATTCAACAACTTCAAGCAAGACCCCAAAAAGTTTTTGATATTACCTAATTTTTCTGAAGATTAATGTCTGCTGGTCTGATCAAACAAGTGAGGCATGCATATACTAGTACATCATATCCTAGATTTGTACCTGAAGTAGAAGCAATGTTCTCCTACAGAATCTCATCTCTATCCTGCTTGAATATCTCCTTTTCCTTGTGTGCATCAAACCGTTGTTGAGGTGTTGTATTCTTTTTGACCCACTGGTGTTGGTCCTAATTCTGCTTTGCTGCATCTGCTCTTGTTTTGTTTCCTACTCGAGTAACTATATTGATCTTCTTCCCATCCTCTTCTCTGGTTTCCAGAACAATCCATTGAACATTTTGATTGTTTTGATTCCTTTTTTCCTCTACCTTTATCAAAAGTGTCAGATAGTCTTCTATATCATGATCTGCTGCGTGACAATACATGCATGCCACTGGTGGCTATGGAAAATCCCTTGCATAATGTTCAAGTTTCTAACAATTATGACAAGTTACTGGTCTTCTACCTCCTCCAAATTATCTTCCTCCACGACCTCCTCCTATGAATCCTCCTCTGTTACCTTGATTGTTTGTGTATGGTCTATTATACGGCGGTACTTGATTATATTGTTTTTTCACATTATTATACTACAGTGGTGCTGCAAACTGTTGTGCATTATTATACTGCTGTGCAGGTGGACCTGTCATTGGTTTAGTATGCATCCTATAAGCATATGAGGTCCTCTCCTTCATCATTTCCAAAGTTCTACAATCCTTGTCTTCATGTCCTACAGACTTGTATAAGTTGTAGAATGTACTCTTAGGCACTGTTTGGTATTTTTGCATCATGGTACAATGATAGGGACCATGCCCATGTGTTCTGCATATTTCACACCATGGTCCTCCTGTGGGTAAAGGATTTTTCATTCCTTCTCCCAAGTATTGCACAAATGTTGGGAACTTATTCTTATGATGTCCTTCTATTCTGCATAAGGTACACCATACCACTTCCTTCTTTTCCTTACCTTTGTTTCGATTCAACTGAAATGTTAGATTATTGAGATCTTCTCTTAGCTCTTCTATAGCTGGATCTGTATGTTTATATTGTTTCTCCTCCAATTGTAAGGTTTCTTGCAGAGCCTTATCCTGAGTCTGGAACTTCTATTGCCTCAATGGATATTTAAGATGTGGCAATGATGAATTAACAAATAGATGTTTATGTTGCATATCTGTGATAGGATACTTCAACTTACCTTTCAATCTCTTGAACTTATGATCAACTTACCAAATTGACTCCCTTGGCTTCTGTTTGATTTCTATCATCTCATTCATGTACTAATCTTCTAAACTTGGTTGCTAGAATTCATTGATTAGTGCCTTCTTCACATTTGCGACGGTTGTAGGTGCTTTGTGTGGACTGTTTACTCTGAGACCCATATACCAGTCCAGTGCACGACATATGAATGTAATTGCAAGCTGCGCTGCTTTTGTATCTTTATCTATGATTTGTTTAGATTCCCAAATATTTTCACAAATAAATAAATTCTTCTCTGGGTCCTCCGACCCTTCTCCATGGAACTTTGGTAACCGAATAGTTGGATGTTCTCCTGACATTGTGAAGTTTGTTGTACTACCACCTCTGTGCGGTGTAGATAACTAAATACTACTAGCTAAACTCGTACCTCCACTTGAATTTCCACTGGAACCTCATCCTACTAAACTCCTTATGCCACTGATTGCTGGTTGTCTAAACGGTTCTTCTTCTTCATATGTCTTAGTCACACATGGGGTTGTGGGTTCCACTTTTGACCTCTGTTTTTTCTCTCATATGTGGTGCACAATATGTCCTCATTCTGCCCCATAGCATGGAGATCCTCTACCTCCTCTTCATCAATGTCCAAGCCATCTCGCTCAACTCCTTCCCTCTTTTTCCTATTGATCTTATACTGGTAGGGTCTTCCGCAATGCGTCATTCCCTCTCTCTCCTTTATTTCCTTGGTCTATTCTTCATCCATCATAATGGGGTCCATTGCTTCCTTCTTATGAACTCTATCGAGGTCCTTCTCCATATCTCAGATATTCCTTAGTGCTTCCCCGAGTTTCCCCATGCACGCAAAGTGATTTAGTTGTCTGAATCCATTGTCATCACTCCTTTATCATGTAATAAAATATTTATCGACAAGTATAGTGATCAAATATACCTTCCTCTTGGTCCCTTCAAAAACTCATGATCTGCAACAGTGTATGACTTCGCAGTATCGAATACAAACTTAGTAATAAATCCTACAATAATGTTGTCTAGATAGAAATCCACTACGCGTGACTTTATTATTAACTCTTTCTAAATGTGCAATATTCTCAGTAGTCCATTCTACTGGTCTTATCCAATTATTTGGATGATTATCCTTCAATATCAATATCCATTCTTACAACAACTATGGAAAATAACAAAAAAATGCCTCATGAAGATCAGTAAAAACATACCTTTCCAAATACTAGTGCAGAGAATACTCGGATATTCTATTGTCTTTCTGCGTGAACTCAAGCTCTTTTGTTTCCAACCATCTTTCAATCTCCTTCTTAGTAGGATTCCATGGCTTGAACATCCCCTTTTACTACTGCATTCTCTTCACTGTCCTTCTCACCAAGTCTCCTCCAATATGTTCTTCTGAGTTCCAACCAACAATGGAACCATTTGTTGGATATATGGGTTGACCCAGGTTTTAACTTTAGGCTTCCAACAAAACCCTGCAAACCATCGGCCCTTCTGGAGACCAGAAGGAAACATTGCACATAAAGTGCACAATGAAGTCTCACCGAGATGGATTATGGGTGATTGCAGGACCCAAATGTCTGCAATTTTGGAAGGGATGTTTCTCATGGAGATTTTATACATTCTTTCTACCTCAGATATATCAGATCAATTATTCTAACACAACATAACATTCAAATCTACCATTTTGTAACCATTCATATTCATTTCAGTTCATTCTGCAATAAATATCATAACTATTCTAGTGCACGTTGCATTTTACCACTAACATATTCATTCATTCATCATAAACTGTTACAAAACATAAAAGAAACATCCCACACAGTGACACAATATTTTAGCGTGGTTCACCCCTCCCGAGGCTACATCCAAAAATATCTAGTATTCTTTACTTCTTTATTATTCTTCATCAAGTTATTGCACTGTGTGCATTACATGTGAATACAAAATAGTGATAATGTTGAGGTTGACAAGGTCACACCGAGCTCCACAACTTGCGACCTTACCCTTAGTTACAACTAAAAAACTGACTCATCTCCAAAACTAGCTCCACAACTAGATAGCTCAAGCAATAATACTCACTCTCATCCATCGCTAGATAGATGTCTTCAAATCTTACAATACATATTTATACTAAAAAAATTGGTTAAAAACCATTACATTAATGACTAAAACCCTCACCCTAAGTGAATTATGTTTGTCCACATTTTAACTTCCTATGCACAATTGATCCACGTCCTTCTTTCTTCCTTTCATGCTTCCTCGCATTGCTTTTCCTTATTATCTAACGCACACGCTCATTTTCTAGTCCCTTTTCTAAATGTCTTCCATGATTGCTATGCTATTCCCCAAAATGTCCTGCACCGACACATGCCCTAGAAGGGGGATGTGAGGCCTAAAAGTGAGACGTTGAGCCTAAAAATGTAGATCGTTGGGCCTCCAAAGGCCATGTGCCAAGATCTCATGTACTAGAGTGTCATTCCATGCGTTTCCTTCCTTCAAAACACATCACACCACCTCCGAAACCATCAATCCCATCAAACCCTATTCTCAAAATGATGCAAAGGGATTATAAAGTGATGTCCTAGGCCTCCAAAGGCCAATGTCCAGGTACAAATGGCTATGATGTCATCCTCAAATGTTTTCAAAGTGACTCCAAAGGAAATTTCCTCTATTATTTGCACACAAAGGCTCTGGGGTGCTCTCCCCATCCTTTGGGGTATGGAATCCATCATAGGGGATTTCAATCCCCCATGAAGGTCAAAATGGAATAATTCCTCCATGGATAGCTTTCACCTAGAAAGGTCTTGCAAAGACATACAAGTAGTTCCTGAAAGGTTCCACAAATTACATGTATCATGCCAAGTAAGCCACATTTAATAAAATAACCACCCAAACATGTGCATTAAATCCCCCTTTTCAAACTAAACAAATGCTCAAAGACCTTATAAATTTTTCCAAATTTAAGTATGGGAGGGTTTTCATGGTTCCCTATTGGGTAGGCCAATCCCCAAATCGAGGAGTGTTTGTGAAGAAGACCCTCTATAAGTCATGTAGTGAATATGAGGTGGATGGGGGTGTGACATTTGGACATAGGGTTTTTGACATATCAAGGGCTCATATTGTCTCATTTATGGGTGCCTTTGTGGAGGGTGTGTTGCATCCCTTGTTTGCAATGAAATAATTTTCCAAGCCCTTCTATTTGCCATTAATTTATTATGGTCCAAAAATTGAGTGCTATGTGCAATGTAAAGTAAAGAGAACCACAATTCCACTTGAAGTCAGGAACATGTTGAGTTCCATATGCATTGGAAATTAAAAGACACCGCAAATGCATTCCCCCAACAAGCGGGAAATTTATTAATTATGTGTTTTCTTTTTTTAAAGGTCCTTCATATTTTTTATGGAGAAGCGTTTCATTTATATTAGGACCTTAGGGAGAGCATCTAAAGGGAAAATTTATGGATTTTAACTTTTTCCATCTACGACAACTTTGGGCCTTTATCCCCTTCTTCCCATGAAATGAGGTACAAGCCCTTCTTCCCATGAAATGAGGTACAAGCCATTATTGGGGTCAATAATCCCCAAAACCCAAAATATGAGGAAATGAAAAGGAAGGGGTGTGGAAAGTGGAAAGTATGTGTAGGAATGGTACATGGACCCTTCAAAGAGACCCCCTATTAGAAACCATTTTCCCGAGGGTGATCCACTTACTAGGAAAACATGTCAACCACCAAGGTGAAATGAGGCAAAAGGTATAATTTTCAAGCAAGTGTTTTCATAATCAAGAAAGGACTCTTTGCAACATGCTCAAATGATTCAATTATTAAAATGATACTCACCGTGAGACCAGACTTGTTACCTCATGAAGAAAGACCTGCTGTGATCTAGGGACCAAACTGGTGTGGCAGACACTGCTATGCTTCTAATGATGAATGATGATGTGTTGTGAAGATGAGGGGATTTGTCTGCTTAATATGGGTGTTGGGCCCGAGATATGATCAATTCTATGGCAGTTATTATACACTTTTGCCGAATGTATATATGTGTTTTTCATCTTTTGAAGGAGCTTTTTGAATAATTTCATGATAAAACGGTATGATCGACACTCGATATGTATAATCCATGTTTAATGATTTTATTGGATATAATTCATCATGTTTTATGATTTCCAAGAGCTAATTCACGTTTTTTGATGTTACAGAGAGAAAATGCACTACATTTATGCTTCCAACACTCGTTCCAGTATTTCATCCAACACTATTACAGGCAACAAACTTAAACATTAATTTTTGGGAGGATGAAGTGGAATCTGAAAAATCCGGCACATGGGTTTTGTGCGCAATATACCCAATTAGTTCCCACGTGGGCTGTTTCCTGAAATTGTGAACGGATTAAGAGTAGTTCGTGGTTCTCAATTTGTCATCCAACACTCGATCCGACACTCCGTCCAACACCTCTTCCTGCACAAAAATGTAGGGTGACTTGGCGGTTATGGCATTGGCGGCCAATGATGGGAAAATTGGAAACGTGGGTTTTGCTCGTGATTATCCCCTCCAGCTACTGAACTCTTGACAACTCGATTTTGGGTTGTTATGGTGGGTGATTATTGGGTAGCTCTGTAGTGAGGGCACCATTAATGAAATTTACCAATTTTAGAAGTGGTTCGAACCTCCTGTGGTCGACCACTTGGCATGTAAACATTATAAATACCACTAGGATGATCATAAGATTGTTAACCAAGTAGAAGAGCCAGTGTATTAGAGACAAATTCGGTTTTTCTCTGTTTTGAGTTTTTACATTGCCAAATTATGCCAGAAATACGTTTTTGAGTTTTCATGGTGAATTCGAGTTGCTGAATTCATGGTTGGATTTTAGGAAGCAGCCACGACTTGTTGGGGGGCCCACCAACAGTCTGGTTACTGTCTTTCTGTTGTTTATGTATTTCATAGTTTAGTTGTTTTCTTCATTTTCCTGTACATGCATTTTTATTATGTTAATTAGTTCGTTGTTATGGTTTAATTGTGTTAGTTTTCTTTTGCAGGTTAATATGAAGGAGTTTTGTTAGTATGCAATGAGTTCTTAGTTAGTATACAAAAGATTAAGCTTAAGCCACTAACCCCCGTGTGATTAAATAATAGATTAGAATTTATGTATGCTGAAATAGATTAGTTAGAGTTTAAAACAGAGTTTTAATTAGAATGGAATAGAGTTTTTATTTGGGTTTTCTTTGACAGAGATTTTGATGGATGTATATATTTCATTTCAGTTTGAATAGTTATTCATTTCCTTATTGCAGTTTGAATAGTAGAATAGACATAGCATAGTTTCATTTTACGCAATTTCCTTTCCTAGAATTAAAATGCAATTACATTTCTTAGTTAATGGTTAAATCTAATTTTCCTTACATAGTGTAGAAGTATAATGATGATCTCGTTATGATGTTAATGGTTTATACATGAATATACAGGGTATTTAACATTCTTTTTATCATGGCTAAACTCTCCTTGGATTGTTTAATCCATACTTTTCATTTTGCCATTGAAATTAGTGTTGAACTTATACCACTTGAGTTGTCCTTTGTTGTTAAGTGTCATTGAGATATCATCCGACACTGGAGACATTCACACAACCACCAACATTATATTTGAGTTGTCATAGGTTAAAATAAATAGTTTTCCCGCCTTCATAGATATAGTTTCTTGCTTTCATAGATTAGAATATAGTTGTATTGTTGCTGTAGATAGATAGACTTTGTTTTGATAGATTAGATGACAGTTTGCTTATTATAGAT
Source organism: Picea engelmannii (assembly GCA_009831015.1). Taxonomy (NCBI): domain Eukaryota; kingdom Viridiplantae; phylum Streptophyta; class Pinopsida; order Pinales; family Pinaceae; genus Picea; species Picea engelmannii. Next base: position 436,735 of record ML792214.1, on the reverse strand, counting down.
CAAGAATTAGTTAATAGTTCTTCTTTCTTTCAATAAAATAGATTTCATTTCATGCATTGCATTGAGCATTTAGATTTCCTTTCACACATTAGAAATAGTTTTTCATTAGGCATTTAGTTCACTTGCCTCTTAGGCTAGATAGTTGTTCAATGAGAAGTTTTCCTTGTAGTAGTTAGTTGCCTTTTCTTACTTGTCTTTTTCTTTAGTAGGTTAGTTAGGTGTCTTTGCTTACTTGTCTATTTGCTTTAATAGGTTAGATATGTGCTTACTTGCTTACTTGCTTATTTATTTGCTTTCATAGGATAGTTGCTCATTGAATGTAGGTTGGCAAGTTAAAGAAATTTGCTTGTGTCATTTGCTTATTATGCTTAGTAGTTTGCATTTGCTTATTGTTAAGCTAGTTTGCTTTACATAGGGTTTTACTTGCTTTCTTAGGAACTATCCATCGATCCTTGGCCCAAAAGTACTTAGGTTACCTAGTTTCAAGTTGCTTAGTCAGGTTTGCTAATTAGATAGGTTTTCTTGAGTAGATTAGCCTTAGATAGCTGCTTTCATTAGTTAGAATATACTCTTACAACCCTTCTACCTTTGGCATACATTTTGCTACAACTCTAAGTTTACTTACCCCGGGTTGACAATTTAATTGAGGGTTTTTAGTGCATATATAACACCCATCAGTGGGCTCAGTTGTTCATATGGCTCTTAACACTCCATGTCTTCTACCTGTGAGCCTCGAGACATCATCTCTTTACTTACCCCTAGGCTGGGGGGGAGACACAAGTAGATGTAATGATCAAAACAATCGAAATGGAAATTATTTAGCAATGATAGGCTGAAGCTAAGCTGCACAATAAAAATTAGATGGAAATCTTAAAATATAAACCAAACTTACCCCTAGGGTGTAGGGAAGTTAGTGATAGAGTGTACTATTCTGGCACTCAATTATGTGAAGTCATCGTTTTGAAACCATGGATTATCTTGTGTGTCACGCATGGGGCATTGTGGGCACACCTGGAGGTTATAGTGGTAGCAGTCAGATGACACGACCCCATGTCACACGAGTACGTGCCCAACTAGTTGTTGATTCCGCTAGTCACAATACACACACACACACACACAAATAAATAATTCATACTATTCATTAGAAATAATACATCATAAATTAATCAAATACTAATGCACTCCTTGGAAAATGGCTCACAACCATGGAAACATAAAAATAAGGAGCTCGTCTGAGGGAAAATTCAACACTTGCAGGATAAGAGATAACCTATTTTAGTCTCATGAACACCTAGAGGCTAAGACATAAACTCTTTTAGTATCATTAGCTCAAGCCTTTATTCAAAAGGTCTTTATAGCCTTAAGCTTCAAACATGAGCTATGATCAACTTATATACTAAAACTTAAATTTCTAGCAATGTCACATTCTTGTGATTTCTTGTTCAATATATTTATCCTAGAGAAATTCTATAATCAATTTCAAACTCATCATCTCCAATCATGATGAAACTCAAAATTAATTGGAATCTAGGGATAGAGTATGATTAATGATAAATGTTTATTGAAAAGTGAATATCCCACCCTTGCATTTGAAATTTTATCCCAACCATTGGTATACTCATATTATTTTGAAAGCTCAGGTTATAGAAATTCTACATTTGAATACATGTATATGAAATGCCACATCTCACTTAAAATTATAATTAATTATATCTAAGCATACCTTGTAATACAATTTATATACTATGTTTTTGAACGACATTTTGATATGATAGTTGAGAGAATTTTATCTCATAGAATCATTGCCTATATGTAGCTACAAAGTCAAAGTATGTGTGGAAGTGTTGAAATTAACAAGGCCAATGTTCAAGCATCTCTTTGCCTATTAGAAATTCACCACCAATCATTTTTCCAATCATCTCTCTTGGGATTCATTTTCTAAATTACTTCAAAACACAAGCATTCCCATAGTCTTGATGTTGAAATTTCTCCTACCCAACACTTGATAGTTAATTCCAAATACAACACTTATTGAATTAAATGAGAACTGAGTAATCAACTAAACATTTAGTGGAAACATAAACACCAATATTTTTGGGTAGATACCCTTGGAAAAAACCCCGGAGGGAAAAAGTGCTGAGAATTATTTTATTATGCTAAAATCAGGACTCTCATAACATGGATACTGACCCATTGAGAGAAATACAAATGTAGACAAACTTGGAAAATTTTGACCTGCTATACGAACCAGAATTGCACACTTTTCAAGGTGTACGTGATTGTTTCCACTGAGACCCACATACATGGACGAAAAACCTGTATGGAAACTTCGTTATGATGTGACACTCTCCCATGGCTTCCTCTGACTAAAACCCACTGATCCAGGTGGATATCAGTGGCCACCCACCTTTTTCGATTGGCTCAAAACAATTTTCTGGCAATTTTGGCAATTTACTATTTTTAGCAGGTTTTAACTTCCAGGGCCATTTTGAGGATCTAAATGAAGGTTTTTCAAGATATAGGTTATCAATGATATCTAAAGGAATTATTGAGCCCCCAAAATGAATCTCCTCGATGATACCTTTCCGACAAGCTATCATATGCCTAAAACATAGATCGTATGCAAAAGTTACGACCCTGAGAAGTTGATGTACTAACTTACCCAAACGGGGCCCACATGACTTTTGACATTTCATCTCCTAGGGTTAGGTTTTTGGATGTCTATGGTTTTTGGCATTCGTGTTTATTGTAAAAAATCCTTCAGAGCCTCATTGTAATCATCTTCTTGCGAATGCGAGTAGCCGTCACATCTCTTCTCAGAGATAAGCTGCCACCATTCTAACGAGTCTTTCACTTTGTATTTTTACAGTGTCTGTACATTTATTTCATTAATAGAAATCGTGTATTACTATATATCTGTGTTTATGGTTGCATCCTTGATACATTTCTGTTATATTATTGAAAATCAGTGATATCTCTGTGCATTTCTTTATTATATCTCCGATCTCATTTCGTGCCGAAAATAATCCGGATCAGTGGTATCAGAGCAGGCTGCTCTTAATCGTTTTTTCAGTGCATGTCCTCGACGAGGTCCGAGTATAGCAAGTTGGGTCTCGATCTTGTCTCTCTTCAATACAATCGCTCTCGCACACCCAAGAAACCCTCAATGGTGGAAGAAAAGAAAAACGACGGAGCAGACGATCCTATCAATCTGTAGCTTGAGCAAGCTCTCACGCGACAAAGGGATGAAATTATGGAGAATTTTTCTCACATCCTTAAATGCCCGCCGATAGCATCAGGTGCATCTTCATCAAGCGGTCACGTTGGAGGCACCTCGCCTTTCAAGGTACAAGTTAATTTTGATATTCCTATATTTGAAGGACAGATAGATGCAGAAGCCCTAGAAAAATGGTTAACTTTGCTAGAAGGTTATTTCTCTGTTCACAATTTTTCCGACAAAGAAAATATCACCTTCGCACTCCTTAAAGCTCTCCCTTATGTCAAACATTGGTGGGAAACTTACTGGGAGCAAAGTTCCACAGAGGATTCTGGAATATATGGGGTTGATCCCACTTGGGATTATTTTGTGGATGTGGTAAAGGAACAATATTACCTTATTGTAAAATATGAGGACCAATACATGAGATGGACCACACTGCGGCAAGAGAGGGGCCAAGCAGTTCCGGAGTTCACCAATACCTTCCATACCTTGCACACCAAGCTGAGTATCAAAGACTTTGAGCGACATTTGGTTCTGAAATACCGTGGGGCTCTACACAGATACATCCAGACTGAAATGGATTTTCTGGACATCTCATCACTCGGTGCCGCTTATCGATATGCTGTTAAAATTGAGCAGAAATTTAAGCACCAGAATAAACAGGAATTTGGGTCTGCAAATCCGCAACAGCCAAAGTATGACAAAGACGGCCCTAACAAACAGTCTCCTGAAAACCAGTCCAAGACACAGGAAAATAAGGGTCATGGGAAGACAAAGAAGGACACCGAAAAATGGTGTGATTTCCAAAAAAGCCCCTGGCACAACACCGATGAATGTCGCTCAAAACAGTCATTGGTGGCCGAGATCAAAGACAAGGAGCTGAACCCTAATTCATAATCTGATTCTGAAAATATTGGTAAAGGACAGATCATTGACGCAGACCCCACTGCTATTCACAAAAATTCAACCAGAAGAACCAACAGATCCTAAAGAGGGGGAACACCTTTTTCATTCACAGAAGTGGGTGAAGGGGACCCTATTGCTTTTTTATTGTTGATAGCAGAAGCCAGAAAAACCTCATCTCAGCAGAGGTCGTCAAACAATTGAGATTGTCGACAACACCACACCCGTAGCCATACAACATCGGTTGGCTTCGGCAAGGACGAGATCTCCGTGTTAGCCAACAGTGACGATTGTCATACGACATCCAACCCTTCAAGGATGAGGTATTATGTGATGTTTCCCCACTGGATGTCTGTGATGTTCTCTTGGGCCAACCATATATGTGGAGACACCATGCTGTTTATGAGTCTCGACCCCATAGTGTCATTGTTACTTTGGGGGGTCATCTCTATAGAATACCAGAGGTAGTTCCAACTATTGTTCCACCTAAAAAGTGTCACAAGGTAGTATCTCATACTGCAAAATTTAGCTTCTTCACAATCTGTTCAAAAGGGGAACAAAAGGACACTACAACCACTACAGCCTCGCCCCTTGCACCTTCTATCCAACAGAAGCAGGTCGACAAGGTTACAACAAAGTGAAAAGATTCCTTCCGCACACCTTCCTCTCATGTAGCTCGAATTGTTGAACAACCTCAGCTTCAACAGGTTCATGACAGACTTCCACAAACTAAGCAACACGACGTCTCCAACAATACAAGTAGCTCACCAAGATGCGGATCCAACAAATGCTTTTCCCTCTTCCCCGAGAACTCAACACAATGGAGACCATTGCTTCCTAAGGAGGGAGGATTGATCCAGGTGGATATCAGTGGCCACCCACCTTTTCTGACTGGCTCAAAACAATTTTCTGGCAATTTTGACAATTTACTATTTTTAGCAGGTTTTAACTTCCGGGGCCATTTTGAGGGCCTAAATGAAGGTTTTTCGAGATCGAGGTTCTCAATGATAGTATAAGGAATTATTGAGCCCCCAAAATGAATCTCCTTTACGATACCTTTCCAACGAGCTATCATATGCCTAAAACGGAGACCGTATGCAAAAGTTATGACCCCGGGAAGTTGATGTACTAACTTACCCAAACGGGGCCCACATGACTTTTGACGCTTCATCTCTTGGGGTTAGGTTTTTGGATGTCTAGGGTTTTTGGCATTCCTGTTTATTGTAAAAATGCCTTCGGATCCTCATTGTAATCATCTTCTTGCGAATGTGACTAGCCGTCACATCTCTTCTTAGAGATAAGCTGCTATCATTCTAGCGAGTCTTTCACTCTGTATTTTTACAATCTCTGTACATTTCTTTCATTAATAGAAATTGTGTATTACTGTATATCTATGTTTATGGTTGCATCTCTGGTACATTTCTGTTATATTATTGAATATCTGTGATATCTTTGTGCATTTTTTTATTATATCTCCGATCTCATTTCGTGCCGAAAATAATCCGGATCACCCACCTGCATGATCCTCTGTTCTCTCTTCTCCTTGACCTGATCTCTAGATGGAAGTCCTTCCCCACCTATCCAGGATCTTGAATTGCAATCCTTCATGACCCAATACTCTGTGTTGACACCCTCAACACCTGTCAAGTTTCAAGTGTTTTCATCCTTCACCCTAACATTGCCTTTATAATTGTGAGTTATATCTCCAAAGTGATTGCATGTTGAGATTACTTCTCACACTCACTTGAGATTTAGAAACATGCTAATTACTTTTAGCACTTTCCTTAAATAACTCAATTAACTAATTATGTAATTAGTTAATTGAGTTATTTAATTAGTTAATTGAGTTATTTAATTATTTAATTAAGTTATTTAAGGAAATTTCTAAAAGTAATTAGCATGTTTATAAATCTCAAGTGAGTGTGAGAAGTAATCTCAACATGCAATCACTTTGGATATATAACTCACGATTATGAAGGCAAGGCTAGGGTGAAGGACGATTACACTTGAAACTTGATAGGTTTTGAAGGTGTCAACATAGATTATTGCGTCACGAAGGAATGTGATTCAAGATCCTAGATAGGTGGAGAATAACTTCCATCTAGAGATCAGGTCAAGGAGAAGAGAGAACAAAGGATCACACAGGTGGGTTTTAGTTAGAGGAAGCCACATGAGAGTGTTGCATCATATGAAAGTTTTTGTATATGTTTTCCATACATGTATGCGGGTATTAGTGGAGACATTCATGTACATACTTGGGTTTTCTGAAGAAAATTCGCATACACCTAGAAAATCATGCAGTTCTGGTTCACACAGTAGGCCGGACTTTTCCAGGTTTGTTCGCAATTGTATTTCTCTAACTGGGCCATTATCCTTGTTACGGGAGCTCTGATTTTAGCATAATAAAATCATTCTTAGCACTGGTTTTCCCTTTAGGGTTTTTTTTTTCAGGGGTATCTTCCCAAAAATATTGGTGTTTATGTGTGCTTTATTTGGTTTCCTAGTTTATGCTTCCACAACATGTTTAGTTGATTACTTTGTTGTTCTTTAATTCAATAAGTGATTTATTTGGAATTGATTGTCGGGTGTTGGGTAGGATAAATTTCAACATGGTATTAGAGCATGTGCTCTAAGAGGAAACCAAGTACATGATCTCATATCCATAGCAGATCCATAACCAACAGACATAAATTGAAGGATGGATTTATGAGAAACTACCATACAGAGGTAAAAATTGTTTTTGCGGTGTACAGAGGTGTACGCGGGTCACATAAAGCACAATAACATACATACGTGGGAGGATTTTATCATAGTTGCATATACACAGGTCACAAAATCAAAAATCACGTACATTCACAGGATGTGGTGGTGACAGTTGCATACATACAGAGGTTGTAGTGGTGATAGTCACATACAAGTTTGTATAGGGACAATAAAGAGGCAGTTTTAGTAGGAAATTGTGTTGGGTGGCTTGCTGATCAATGGAAGGAGGTTGTGCAGTCAACAAGGATATCTCAGATAGGTGGAGAAGGAATTCCATTTAGAGATCTATGCCACATAAGAAAACATAGGAGTAGAGAATGATTTTTTTCTCATGTGCTTGAGTCATCCACTTAGGAGCAAAGAAGGACTTTTTTCTCAAGTGTTTGAGCCACAAAGGACAATGAATCAAGGGGATATCATATGGGTGAAGAAGGATGTTCATCCAAAGATCAGAGGATGAACAATCTATTGGATTAAGTGATTCATAGATAGAGCAAAGAAGGACTTTTTCTCACAGAGATCTTAGCACAGGGAGAGGAAGGAATTTCACCTAGATATCTAATTATTCCAAAGGGGAAGGAGGAAGCAATAGATATATCTGGAACAAGGACATATCCGGGTAGTAGAGAAACAACAAGAAGGTCCAACAAATTGGAGTAGTGTTCCAAATTTGTACACAAGTTTTAGTAGCCCAAGGCACATACATACGTGGTCTGTAGAAGGAACTATCATGTACATACACAGGTTGAAGAAGTGACATGCACATATGTATGTGGGTTTAAATAACCAAGGGTGAACACATACGTGGGCTGCAGAAGGAACAAACATGTACACATTGTGCAAGTTGCAGGTACAAAGTTGTACATAAGAAATAAAGGTGCTCAGTTGTAGGAGTTGGTTTTTTCTCAGTGGACAAAAAATACACACATAGTAAGATTGGAGATCTAATAGATTAGGTGGAGAAGGAATTTCATCCAAGTGTGCAGGGGCATGGTTCAAGGAAAGGAGAAAAAGGGCAGCAAGGGAGATAGCAACTGACAAGATCAAAGTACTGATCTTAAGGTAGGATATTTGTTGCATTGTATTATTCCTCAGGTAGACCATTATCCCAGGATCAAGGGAGCCCAAGATTTTATATTAATAAAATCAACTAGAGCTAGAAGCATGGGAGATATTCAATAGTCTAACGGAGGACTCAGGGACACATGTGGAGCTTGGTGATGATGCCAAGTATGCAATGAAGAGGAAGGGAATTGTCATGTTCTAACTCGAGTTAGAATTTTCGTTAGAGGCCCAGGATGTGCTTTATGAACTTGAATTGATGAAGAACTTGCTCTCAATTTAAGTTTTGGAGGACATGGTTTTTGCTGTGACTTTTTCAGAAAGGGAAAGTACTGATATATTCAAAGGGAGCTAGCCCTGACACAATAGTCAACATTGGTGTCAGAGAGGGCAGGTTATGTAGGTTGCATGGCCATCTTATAAGCGAATCCAAGGGGATATTGGATCATGTATTGATGTTAGTGACAAAGGATGAGGAGTAGGAGGCTTTGAAGGGTGAATAAATGAAGGATGAGAAAATTTCACAGACTTCCAGTGTGTGGAGTGAACCTTCATATGAGAAGAGGGATTTATCCCCTTCCAGTCCTATTAGGTGATCGAGTTGGTATGAGATGACATTGATGGATGCTTAGGAGAAGGAGGCTCCTAGGAGCACATTGTCCTGCTCCTGAGAACATTGAGGGAGAACAACCTTTGATGAAGTTTCCAAACTTCATGGCATTGATACGTAGGGTCATCGATTTCGAGACTTCCAGTGTTTAGGAAGTAGATGAATAGAAGGGTTGGAGGGATGTGTTGACGGGCGAAATTGACCGTCCGTCAACTGGGAGAGTGGAACCGGTCCGAGGTTGTCTAATAACCCAAGCCGTTTGGAATGGACCACCCTGACGATTTTAACGGCTCCGTTGGCCGCCCTAAGGTCTCGTATGGAAACCAAAGAGAAATGATCTGAGCTAAGAAATGTAAAAGGAAACTAGAAACTAATAAAACAAAGAAAAAGAACTAAAACTAACAAAAGAAACTAAACTAATAAAACAAACTAAACTAAATGCACTAATCTAACTATAAACTAGTAACTATTATATGTACAAGATACTAATTATCAACTATCTAATTACTGATTTAATTACAGTTTATTCACAAATATACATTGCATACAATCTACAGATTTGAATAAAACCTGTGAAATTGATGTGCTTGCTGTCCCAAAACAGCGAAGGATAACTCTTTTTGATTTTATGATTTATGAATAAGAAAGTAAACTAACTGAAATTAAATGATCTAATATATTAATTGACTTAAATACTAACTAATATACTAAGAAAAAAAATGACAAACAAAACCTGAAAATGCTCCAAGTCTGCCCTGTGTATGATAACTTCTGAGCTGTTCGGAGGAGGGAAACTCACACCGATTAATCCGTATGCTTTTCGTAAACGATCAGCTATGCTGCTCCTTGAATTATTTTACAGGACAAACAAGACATAAAATAAAATCATAGCAAGCCTCTGATGATAAATCTCTGCAATAAGGGAAACCTATTATGCAACAAACTTATATAACAACTCAATTTATGAAGAAGACAAAGCTATCATTCAATAAAATGAATTAATAATTGTTATGTATTTTATTGATTTGGAAGAGACAAGATATAGATAACAGTAATGGAATTATATTATTTGAATTTGATTTAGATAGCAAAAGTAATACTAAACCATAGACAAATTAATATACAAAACTTGAAACACAATGTTGATATATTGAAAAGCAAAAGCTATGACAAAACATCAATTCTGCTCCAGTCCGTGTCAGAATTCTATATCCTTGTTCTCCCACAACTGAGGATGATGGATTATTACAAAACCATAGGTTTATATAAGTTTCTCACAAGGTAAAATATCCTTGTGAATAATAGTAAACAGTTTTACAAAATCTGGGAATAATCCCAAAATCCCTTAAACTAAGAAACTAAAATGCAAAAGAAATCCTTAAGATATCTTCCAAATGCTCCTCATATCCATTGCTAATTCGAATTTGCACTCGTGAAGACTTAGCGAAGGTAGGCGTGCGGAAAGGCGCAAAGAATAAAATCATCGTTCATTTGAAAATTGCGACGAAAAATCAATGTTTGTGAAACGTTGGTGTAGGCAGCTTATGAGACAATGAGAAATGTGAATTGGCTGCCAACAATGGCGACACACTGGGCGAAGCAGTTATCTCTGCAAAAGGTACAAATTCAGATTATGACATCAAAGAGAATTTCAACTCAAAAACAACAACCAAAAAATCGTACTAACATCATTCTCAACTATCTTTTCCAGTGATGTTTCAAAAGATGCAAACCAAGAACAGTCTTTAAGATCAGCAAGTCATGATTTTTATGATAAAATATTCAATACTGTTGGCATGGCCACTGCTGCCAGTAGGCGTCCATAGCCTCGACAGGGTTGCCATTTAACCCACTCGGACGTCTTTATCCTGTCAAGAAGCTCTAGATTAGAATAAAGGACTTTAAAGAGGTTTCTCTTAATTTTTAAGATTTTCATGTACCCGACATTGCTTCGCTGCCAGCAGGCCTGTTCAGTACCCCGACAAAGTTGTCTTGGCGCCATGCTTGCATTTACCTGCTGCCAGCGGACCTGTTCAGTATCCCGGCGGGTTTACAAACACTTCCCACAGCTCTTATTAACATTTTTATTTTGTTTTTTCTTTTATGGATAGCTGAGCGGGGTGACGCTGAAAAAATCTTATTGTTTTATCTTATTTTTAGACCTCATCAGAATTTTCTCATACTATCCTTTATCCAGCTCCATAAATGTTTCATTTCTAAAACAACTTACTATGACAGGGAGACATCCTTTTGAGTCATTCCTTTACGGAAAGGGACAACGTAAAAAGATAAAGATGGTCACAAAAAACTTCTCTTAGAGATTGAAATTAGTAAACTTCTTTCAAACAAAATTTTCCAACATCATTTTTAAACATATCACTGATGTTCGTACAACTTTTTAGAAGTTATTTCAGCGAAGAGATTTACTCATGGTCTTTGTCTGAATGGCTCAGTGCACAGGTAGATGTATTTCCAAAAGCAAAAACTGGTAAGCATAAGGGAGAAATCCAAACACACTGGCGAAGAAAAATTGGAAAGCAAAGAAATCCAAACAAAACAAAAAACAAGT
>ML792214.1:409822-423510 GCA_009831015.1 Picea engelmannii | reverse complement strand
TCTAGAAACTCATCTACAAATTGAAACCAATAAAAAATGTGACATGCTGGAAAGGATTCAAACCAATGTTTGATTCGACCTCTAAAAGTAAAAGAAAAAAGTCTGCATAAAACTCCTAAATCTGAGATGTCATGTTTGATGCATTTGCACCAGAACTTGTTAAGGTGGTCTTTAGCAGATGTATTGCCTTCACCATCAAAGGTGAGTTTGGACAAGCGAGAGACTGTCTCATTGGGAACATCGGGTAATGAGAAGTTGAAAGCATGTTCCAACACACTGATTTGGGGAGCCATGAGGGAAAATGAATAAATTTGAAGTAAAGGCTCCTACAAGGCCTTCTTGTCAGTTGGCCCTCCTTCTAGTGCCATTTGTTGACGGGCGAAATTGACCGTCCGTCAACTGGGAGAGTGGAACCGGTCTGAGGTTGTCTAATAACCCAAGCCGTTTGGAATGGACCACCCTGACGAGTTTAACGGCTCCGTTGGCCGCCCTAAGGTCTCGTATGGAAACCAAAGAGAAATGATCTGAGCTAAGAAATCTAAAAGGAAACTAGAAACTAATAAAACAAAGAAAACGAACTAAAACTAACAAAAGAAACTAAACTAATAAAACAAACTAAACTAAATGCACTAATCTAACTATAAACTAGTAACTATTATATGTACAAGATACTAATTATCAACTATATAATTACTGATTTAATTACAGTTTATTCACAAATATACATTGCATACAATCTACAGATTTGAATAAAACCTGTGAAACTGATGTGCTTGCTGTCCCAAAACAACGAAGGATAACTCTTTTTGATTTTATGATTTATGAATAAGAAAGTAAACTAACTGAAATTAAATGATCTAATATATTAATTGACTTAAATACTAACTAATATACTAAGCAAACAAATGACAAACAAAACCTGGAAATGCTCCAAGTCTGCCCTGTTTATGATAACTTCTGAGCTGTTCGGAGGAGGGAAACTCACACCGGTTAATCCGTATGCTTTTCGTAAATGATCAGCTATGCTGCTCCTTGAAGTATTTTACAAGACAAACAAGACATAAAATAAAATCATAACAATCCTCTGATGATAAATCTCTGCAATAAGGGAAACCTATTATGCAGCAAACTTATATAACAACTCAATTTATGAAGAAGACAAAGCTATCATTCAATAAAATGAATTAATAATTGTTATGTCTTTTATTGATTTGGAAGAGACAAGATATAGATAACAGTAATGGAATTATATCATTTGAATTTGATTTAGATAGCAAAAGTAATACTAAACCATAGACAAATTAATATACAAAACTTGAAACACAATGTTGATATATTGAAAAGCAAAAGCTATGACAAAACATCAATTCTGCTCCAGTCTGTGTCATAATTCTATATCCTTGTTCTCCCACAACTGAGGATGATGGATTATTACAAAACCATAGGTTTATATAAGTTTCCCACAAGGTAAAACATCCTTGTGAATAATAGTAAACAGTTTTACAAAATCTGGGAATAATCCCAAAATCCCTTAAACTAAGAAACTAAAATGCAAAAGAAATCCTTAAGATATCTTCCAATTGCTCCTCATATCCATTGCTAATTCGAATTTGCACTCATGAATACTTAGCGAAGGTAGGCGTGCGGAAAGGCGCAAAGAATAAAATCATCGTTCATTTGAAAATTGCGACGAAAAATCAATGTTTGTGAAACGTTGGTGTAGGCAGCTTATGAGACAATGAGAAATGTGAATTGGCTGCCAACAGGATGTCAGTGGGAAGGATGATGTTCTCAACATTGTTCCAAGATCGAAGGGAGAACCAGTTTCAGGTGGGTCTTTGGGAAATACCTTCCCTACTAAGAGGTAGTTTTGATGTTAGTGGTAGCATCGAATATGCATTTCTACACAGTTCTATGTGTCTAGACACGTGGAAATTGTCCAAAGCCTTCTACTCTTGAATTTACTTTAGTTAAATTTAAGAGTAGAAGGATTTGGAATACTTCCACACATCTTAGACACATAGACCTATGCGGAAATACTTGTCCGATTCTACCACTATAATCAACACTTGAACCATATTGCACCTCAATTCCCTTGATCCTTAGTGACCACTAGATCTTTTTTTAAAAAGAATTTTAAAATCCAATATTGAAATAGTTGATAGGCATGACATGCCCATGTTGGTGTTAGCTCAAAAGATAATTGTATCTTCTCTTCCCATGATGTGTATAGGGAAGACTTATATTATCAAAGATGAGGCTCAATCTTGGTATGCTGGTTTACTTGTTTATTAGTTTTAACAACAAAACCATTTTCCAATCATCTTCGTTGCAATAATGAACAATTATTTCACAAGGATAGAAAAATCACCACATTTAAAAAACACTTCAAAATGAATTCTAACTAGAACACAATCTCATGATAGTTATATAATTGGTAATCTAGAGATGATCTAATAATAATTCACAATAGTACCTACATGATCTTCATACCAACCTCATCCGGGTAGATTTTTTATATGCATGGGACAATCAATTTCAAGATCATTTATGACCAATATTCACACAATTGCCAACATGTAGATGAGAACAACCTGTTTTGGTGAAGGGTGTATTAGCTAGCTAAAGGACACAACCTTTTCAATGGACATCAAATTCATTGGTTTATTGATATTTGATGGTCATTTTTCAATCATTTGACAATAGAATCATGTATTCATTTGATCATCATTTTCAACCCTTCTCAAATATTTCTCAAGTTCTTGACTTTCTCAACCATAACTAGAAACAAGTCATTGTCCCAAAAATTTCGACCCTTAAGGGATATGGTCTAATGTAAGAAATTAATGGGATACCAACATGACATGGAAAATGTATCACAACAAAAACAATCAATCATATCCACAACAATTTTATGAAATGATTTTCAAACATGATTATCAACATGAAACTCTACTTAGCACATTCCCTTGATTCCATGTATATTCAATTGAGTTCAAATATGGATGGGCTATCATAAAATATTTCTTCAATCTGTTGAGTTGGACATAAATATTTTCTTAGTAGAAATGGTGCATTATGACATAAAAAAATGTTAGAACAATTCTCTGTTGAATACAACCCAGTTAACATTAAACATTTTCTTCAACTCAATGGTCCTTGTTAAAAAAATTAAGACTACGACATCACTCAAAACTTCACCATCTCACTGTGTTGAAATATCTGGCTTGATGGATACATTTTTCATTGTAATAAATACACTACTAAACTCACATGATAAATCTTTCAGATTTTATAATTATGGGTGAGTCTATGCAAATCTTTACTCTATGGAATGAAAATCCAAAATTCAAGTGATTAGTGCTTGATATGAGATATTCATGATAAACTAGTGTAAGGAAAATGTATACTGGGATGGAAGACCATCCAACAATGCTCAAACTAAATATTGTTTTTCTATATGTAGGCTTCTAACAATAATCTTATTTTAATTAAATTCTTCTATGTCCAAGTGTAAGAACTCATAGCCACCATATATGCTTATATTCTAACCTCACTTTGGGAAAAGGTACAGTCTATCGATAGCTTTTCAAATCTTCACAAACAACATGAGGTTTATGCACAAAAAATTGCATGCCAAATAGAGAGATAGACAACACTTAAGCCAAATTTTAGATTCAAAAAGACAGTAGAGCATAATATCTGTTACAATGGATGGATTATTTCTAAAAGAAAATGAATTATCTAAATATACAATAAAGAAACTATAAGTGAAAGAAATACGCAAACAACATAAAACACCTAATAAAGAAACTGTAAGTGAAAGAAATAAACAAACAACATAAACTAGTTGTCTTAGGACTAACTGGCTATAAAAAATAACTCAAACTGAATAGAAACCTCTTATTCTATAAAGTAAGAAAGCAACTAAAAATTATTAAACTATTCCTACCCTAACCTACACCATCTTGCTTGAAATCATGTGAAATCATAAAGATAATGTAACCATCGAAGGGAATCAATCCCTACAAGAATAACAATGTGATGCATAGGTCTGCTATTGCATGATTGAAAACATTAAACCATTTTAAAATGCATTCACAGTAAGAAGGATTAAACACTTACCATTTTGGGGAAACCTCCGAGAAAACGATGACTCCATCCAACAATCAATGATACCATGATTATAGTTAGTATAATCTTGAAATTTTGGAGTGAAATAAGAAAATATGCATAATAATACCTCAATGTCACCCTTACCTAGTTGATATAAATGTCTTCCCATTATAATTAGATCATTTCTTTCATTGATCATAACAATTAGATCCCAATATAATGGTATTTAACTTTGTGGTCTTGAAATTCTTTGATTATAATGCAACCTTCATTTGAAAATGTGAATTGGGAATCCTTTAGAAACATGTTTATAATTGGAAATTTAACAATCTCAAGTATTTTATCAATGAATGATGTGAATGCACTGATCTTATTCGTATAAATGACATGAATAATATTTATTTATTTTGGATGTTGATAATGAGATATCAAATTCTATGCAAATAACATATCCCTATATTGCAAGGAACAATGGAGATATGATGTCTTCAAACAAGATTCAATAATATCATAAAAAATGTATATGGAATCATTAAACTGTTGCATGAAGTTTGAACACAAGATGCTTTGTCATTCAATTTAACGCCTTAATATATTCTTTACCAAGATGCTTTGTCATTCAATTTAACGCCATTACCTTTCAATCAAAATTGTTTCCCTTTCAAGGAGCGTGAGATGTGATTTGATATCCAAGACTATTGCTTCTTTGGAGACATTAATATTGTGTAGAACACAAAAATTGACCTCCACCTTTGTTTCTTTTTTCTCTTGGAGTTAACACTGCAAATTATATGTGGAGGAATATCATCATTTCTTGTGGCTACACAAGGAAAAAACCCTTTATCACTAGTAGAAATTCCTGGGAGAGGAGTATGGTAACAACTTCCCTTGATCAGGTTTGCTGCAATCTCCTTTTCTTTCCATTGTTCTTGTACATTGGATTGCACATTATGAAAGAGTGAAATATGATCAAATTTTGTCACCATAGGCTCATAAGGATGAAATTGGTCCTTATGAAAGAGTAAAATCTGATCAAATTTTTTCACCATAGGCTCATAAGTATGAAATTGGTCCTTATGATATCTCATAAGGAAAAAGTATGCACTTATCATAAATATTTTGGACTTGAACTTCAATCTCTACTAATTATGATTCAAGATAAATACATTCATTATGAATTTCCTCTTTGTAATCAGAGCAAGGAGGAAAGGGTAAGCAATAAATTGAAAAATACTCCATTTTATTGGTATCTTCAAAGTGTTCTATTCTATTGGTATATTCAAAGTGGTCTGTGAACCAAGTGAAAGGGTTTGCAAGATCCAATCAATTATTAGTTTCTCTAATAGGAGTATTTGTGGAATTCTTTGAGAGAAACATTGTTCATTGGCATATAAACATTTTTTGCAAACTTCCCCTCTCACTATTCTTGATTATCAATTTGTAGATTAAATTGAATTGGGAAATCGCCGAGTATTGATACACTAGAAATAAGAATTCCACCATGATGTGCAAGTGTGATTAGTGAAGATGTGTCATGGTTGTTTTCAAAGATTTTCTTCAAGCATGATCACACCAATTGTTCATCTACCAATTTTTTTTGTATAAATTCCTCCCCATGAAACATATTTACACCTAACACATATTTTAGGTGAATAATTTTAGTTTGGTTGCCAGTCCAATCCAATTTTGAGCTCAAAAACATACCTTCAACATGAATTGTATTCTTGTGGTTAGGGCTAGTAAGAAGAGATGAAGCGTGAATCTACAAATTCTCTTTGAAATAAAAATTTTCGACCGAGTTGGTTGGTAATACATATGTTATGATCCAATTCCTTAAAAATGATAAAAAGTCAATGAATACAATCCACTTAGAGGGGGAAACCTCTTTTTACAATATATTCAATTCAGAAGATAATATGAGATGAGATAAGATGATCCTAAGACTAGGTCTCCTTGGTATATATATATGAGACAAAGGGTACAATTATAATGAAAGGGTACACTTTAAGGGATATATCTGACCTACTAATATAACACTAGAAATGTAATAATTCAATATCTAGGGGATTAATAAGGGGTTTTGTATATAACATGAGGATTTTTCTAGGGCTTAACATGCCCATCCCCTTCAAACAAGTGTTGTCCTCAACACTTGACTAACTACGGGTGTTTCTGCATGAAGAACTCATCCTCCCATGTTGCCTCTTCCATTGGTAGGTTCTTCCATTTGACGAGGTTCTCAGTAATTACTTGATTTTGCAACCTATTAATCCCTGTTTCAAGGATTCTTTCTAGTTCTAGTATTATTTTTCCTTGTTCATTAATCTCTGTAAAATTGTTTGGACTGGGATCTTGTCACTGATTACCTTCTTTAACAAAGAAACATGGAATATTGGATGTACATGTGAAGATGGAGGCACCTCCAATCCGTAAGCATACTTCCAATCCTTTACAAGACCTTATAGGGGCCATAATATTTGGGTGATAATTTATTGTCCTTGTTATTTTGCTCGAGGGACATATGTTTATATGGTTGTATCCTAACAAATACCCAATCCCCCACTTCAAATTCCCTTCATTGCGTTGTTGATATGCTTGTTGTTTCATCCTATTTTGTTCCATATCGAAGTTGTCCTTAAATAGTTTGAGAACCTCTTGTTGGTTCCCTATGTGGTCCTCCACTACCTGAACCTTTGCATTCCCTTTCAAGGGAGATGTGATGGATGGAATATGATATCCACAAAGTGCCGAAAATGGGGACATTTTTGATGAAGTATGGAAGGATGTGTTGTACCACCATTCTACCAAGGGAAACCACTTGAACCATTGTGTCTGTTTATCAGATGCAAAGAGAAAACGATATCCTTCTAGACATTTATCACAACCTCAGTTTTCCCATTGGATTGAGGATGGTAATATGAGCTATGACCTAATTGAATACCCACACAAAACAAAAATTCCAGTGAAAATTGGATTTCTGTTAGTTACAATAATCTTGGGGACTCCATGTAGCTTTTGAAATGTTTCCATGACTTTTGTGATTATTATACTTGCTTTAAAAGGATGAGAGAGAGAGAGAAAAAGTGGGCATACTTAGTCAATTGATACACTACTACCATGATGACAATATTTCCTTTATATTTGAGTAAACCTCTAGTAAAATCCATTGAAACTTCTTACCAGTGTTGACTTGGTATAGATAATGGTTGTAGGAGACTTGGAGTGATGATTGTCTCTCCCTTATTCTGTTGGAAAACCACACATTCAAACACAAACTTTTGAACATAAATTTTAAGAAATTCATAGAAAAAATCCTTCTTGATCACATGGTAAGTTTTCAAGAACCCTAAATGTCCTCCTATAGGAGAAATGTGCAATTCCATAAGGACCTTCTGTTTGAGTTGGGAATTCTTACACAAATATAGATTATCATGATACCATAACAAATCATTCTTCCATACAAATTTATCTAATGCACTGGGGTCCTCTTGTACTTGTTGAATGATATTTCATACCTCTTGATATTGTTTCCATTCTATCCTTGCTTCTTCCACCCAATCATATTGCAGAATAAAAATAACACATAGTGAATCCTATGTTTCTTCTTCTTTCCTTGAAAGTGCATTTGCCACAATATTATGTTTTTCTTTTTGTATATAATTTCAAAGTCATAACCTAACATATTTGTAACCCATTTTTTTTGTTCTTCTGAAGGTAATTTTTTCTCCAAGAAGTACTTCAAACTATCGTGATATTTTGTTACTTTGAAGGATCTTCCTATTAGGTCAGGGCACCATTTCTTAACTGCATGTAGTATGGCCAACATTTCTTTTTCATAAATTGGTTTGAGTAAGTTTTTTCCTATAAGTTGGATGATTTCAAAGGCAAGGAGACTTCCTTGTTGCATTAAAACTGCACCAATTCCATGTCCAGAGCCACACTCCACACTAATTTTTTTTGTGAATTTAGGTGTGGCTAGGACAAGAGTTGTACAAATAGCCTCCTTAATTTTTTAAAAATATTTGGTTTCTTCTTGAGTCCAATAAAATGATTCCAGCTTTAATAATGCCTTTAGATGTTCTATTTGACCATAGTTATTGAGAAACTTGTGGTAATGGCATGTCAATTCTAAGAATCCTCTAATTTTCCTCAAGGTTTTTAGAATTGGCCATTCCCTCATAGCTTTAATTTTGTTAGGGTCTACTTTTACACCTTCATGAGATACAATATGACCCAAATATTCCACTTCTTGAACCCCAAAGGCACACTTGGAAAGCTTTTGATAAAGTTGTTTCTCTTCCAAAAGTTGTAATACTTTGTCAACATGTTGCACATGCTCTTCCCATGATTTGTTGTAGATTAGTATGCCATCAAAAAATACTAACAAAAAATTTCTAAGGAAGGGTTTGAAAATAGCATTCATCAAGCTTTGAAATGTTGAAGGTGCATTAGTAAGTCCAAATGGCATAACCAAAAACTCATAATGACCTTCATGTGTTGTAAAGGTTGTTTTGGGAATGTCTTCCTACCTCATTATGATTTTATGATATCCTAAACGAAGATCCAACTTAGTAAATAATTTTTCTCCATGCAATTCATCTAATAATTAATCAATGATAGGAATAAGAAACTTATCTTTGATGGTTATTTTGTTGAGTTGTCTATAATCTGGACACATATTCCATGAACCATCCTTCTTCATAACCATCACTACTGGTGTAGAGAAATAACTTTGGATAGGTTGAATAATTCCATCCTCTAACATTTCTTGGATCATATGCTCAATCTCACTCTTCTGTGCATACATATACATGTAAGGCCTAATATTAGGTGGTACACTTTCAGGTTGCAAATGAAGATCATGATCATGATCTTGAGTTGATGGAATACCCTTAGGAATCTCTCCAAATAGCTTGGAATGGTTGTTGATAACCATTTGGAGATCCATTAAAGCAGAGGAGATAGATGTTTGAACATCTAGTGAGCACAATTGTGTAATTACACCACAATGTCCCTTTTAAAGTATTTTTTCATGCTAATAGAGCTTATCACTTTAGAGGGTTTCCATTAGATACCTCTAAGATCGATTTCCTTACCTTATGTGGAAAATCTCATGAAAAGATAATGAAAATTAAGGGTCATTGTTCCTAATGATTGTAACAATTGGATCCATAATACAACATCAACACCACCCATTTGGATGGAAATCATGGGACTATCCAATAAATAATCCCCCATATTGAGCTTAATACTATGGAATTTCCTAGAACAATTTATGGTACCTCCATCTACATTCATTACTTGAAACTTTGGTCTTGGAAATACAAAGAAATTGAGATTTTTTGCTAATTTGTAATTGTTGAAGTTTTGGGTACTACTAGAATCAATCAACATTGTTACCTTTTTATTTTTAATGTATCTTTGTATCTTGAGGATTTGTGGAGTACCGATTCTGGCTAATGCATGACGAGATATTGTTGGAGTAGTCTCTTCTAGATCTAGATCTTGTGATGGTTCCAATTCTTGATCTTCTTCCTCTTCAAAGTCTATGTAGAATAATTTATTCTAACCACATTTATGCTCCTTATTGTACTTTCTATCACAATTGAAACATAGTCCCTTTTCTTTTCTTTCATCCACTTGTTGAGGTGTCAACCTTTTTGGTTGAGTGGGGTTATGAGAGAGAACATGGTTCTCTCTATAGATGTTAGTGGCCACCCTTCTATTAGCCATATTGTTTTTCCACTTTTCTTTCCATATTGAAATATTTCTATAGGGATTTAGGTTCAAAGAGATGCACCTCATATTGAATTTTCTCCTTTAAAGTGCCCATAAAGAGATCTAACAAATTATTCTCGAGAATGTTCTTTACCCTAAGACTAAGCTTTTGGAATTGTTGAATGTGTTATGTAACTGGGCCTTTTTGTCGGAGATTTATCAATTGACTAAATAATGTATTTCTCTTAATATCCCTATAATGTGATATCGATTCATCCATAAAAATGGACCAAGAGACAATATAACTTTTTTTCTTTCATAAAACCATTGATACCAAACAAATTTATCATTTTCTATATACAAGGATGCAATAGGTACCTTTTGTAAGATTGGAACTTGGTGTATATCAAAGTATTGTTGCATCTAGAATATCCATGTTATAGGATCTTTACCATCAAACGTCCTCATATAAATCTTTGGAATGAAGTAGTTCCTTGGTGCTGACTTGAAACCTTGATGATGTGGATCTTGAAGTGATGAATAATTCTTAAATTTAGCACTGTTTGTCTACAATTGTGATAAAATACTCCCCATATGTAATTGAGTCTCAACACTATTGTTCTCCATATCTCTTTTAGGGATCCTATATTAGAGCATCGATTATACAGACTTCATGGATTTTTTCATTTCATTCATTTTCTTTTCCATTTGATACATATTTTCATCCATCTTATTTTCCATATGTGAACTATTTTCATTCATATTCTTTTCCACATGTTCCCAATTTTCATTCATCCTCTCTTCCATATTATTTTTCGTTTCCTTTTTTAGAGATTCCTGAGAACATGATAAATACACTAGTTTCAACATGCTACCACTCATTTCATCAACTTGGTTCTTTAATTGGGATGGACTTTTTTTGAAATCTTCATTTTATTTCGACGTCCCGTGTGCATTTTCTGGATGTTTATTTGGTGTCGATATTTTTTTTGGATCCATGTGGGATAAAAATAATAACACTCCTTTATTTTATCTTTATCACAAAGTTTGAATCACCAAAAACAAATCTTCCAATAAAAAGTTATGCCAATGGTAAGTTATGTAACTTTCAAACTTTTAATTTGGAGTATGTATGGATGTCTGACCTTTGTCTTAATATATATATGAACTTTGAACCCTTATGAGTCTGAAATTTTGTTCTATAGTACTTTGATATGAATTTTTAAACTCATAAAAATTTCATAGTTTGAACCTTTACTAATAAAAGGCTATAGCACAAATACCAAAATGACATGTTTAAGACTAATTTTAGGATTAGTAAAAATCCCCAACTTCCACAAGATATATCTCACAAATTATAATGATTCAAAATTTGAAATTTTGGCACATGTATTTCACACTGTCTCCTCAGGATTCTAAAAATTTTAGAGTATGAAACATCACCGAAAATAAGTTACAATGAAAATGCCAAGATGGCTCTTTTAAAACTATTTTCAGGATTAGTCAGAAGCCTTGAATGTCATGGAATATTTCTCCAAAATTATAGTGACTAGAGACTGGAATTTTTACCACCTGTACTATGAAATTTCTCCCGAGTCTCGAAAAAATTCCATTATCTTAAAATTCCCAAAAACATAGTTATAGAAAAAATTTGAAGATGACTCTTTTAAAACTGAAATCAAGATGAATCTCAAACCCTATATTCCATAGGATATATCTCCTAAATTATAAGGAACCTTATCTTGAAATTTTTACCACCTATACCTTGATATTTCACCTCAACCTTCTCAAAATTTTACAATTAAAAACGTCCTAGAAAAAAATTATAGCGAAAATGTCAAGGTTTCTTAGTTGGAGGAGAGAAACCCTAATATCGTAAGCTATGATACCAAATGTTATGATCCAATGCCTTAAAAATGATAAAAAGTCAATGAATATCGTCCACTTTGAGGGGGAAACCTCTGTTTACAATATATCCAATTCATAAGATAATATGAGATGGGATAAGATGATCCTAAGACTAGGTTTCCTTGGTGTGTGTGTGTGTGTGTGTGTGTGTGTGTGTGTGTGTGTGTGTGTGTGTATAGGAGACAAAGGGTACAATTTAGGGTTCTATCTAACCTACTAATAAAACAATAGAAATGTAATAATTCAATATCGTTGGGCTTAACAAGGGGTTCTATACATAACATGGGGCTTTGTCTAGGGCTTAACAACATAAGTCTCTTGGGAATCCAATATCGTGTCAATGCTCTTAACCACAATATCTACAAAACTCATTTGTGGTTTTATAGGAGTGGCAGGTGTAGGTGGGAGTCTTCATGATCCTAGATGAAATCCAATCACTTCTTATGATTTGGGTTTATGAAATGTTTCAAATAACATCATTGAGGCTTATAAACTTTGGGGAGGAGTCAAAATTGCGAGAGAAAAGAGAAATACCAAGATGATTATCCTTGGTGATTTTATGATGGTGACCAAGTCAATTATCAAAAGATCCGATGTTGGGAATAATGTTTTCAACAATATATTCTCTCACTCCAACATAACACTTGTGTTGATGAATTGGATAAGGTTGGATCTAGGCTCAATGAGGGTGAATTCATTTTAAATGGAGTAATGGGGGTGCTCCCCATACCATAATTACATTTCTTTGGGTTGAATGACTTGGGACATGTGGCGCAATGAAGGCCTAGGAGGCAACATGTCCAAGTAGTTTACACACTTAAATAAGACCAAAATTGATGGAAATAATCATTCCATCTGGTGCGAAGGCGATTTTATCTGCAAGGAGGTTTGTGATGTGAATTCCATTCACTCCCTAGGTGGTTTGGTTTGTTATTTCTCTACTTTGTGGTATTGTTATTGGGTGCCAGTGTTTTTTCACTGTTGGGGGCGAGAATTAATTGGTGTAGACAATAGTTCGATGCTAGAAATGTCAATGTCTCTTAACATGCCTATATTGTTCTTCGGGTTTGATCTATTTTCCCTTGTTAGTGTAATATTCCAAGCCTCAGTTATTTTGGTTTTAAAATTTGAATTTTTCCTCCTTACCTCTGGTATTGCCAAAATGATAATTAGGGTTTCCTGTTGGATGTTTGGAAGCTCTGGTTGTTTGTGTTGGGTAACAATGGACCCTTCTTGGAGTGAAATCAAGCGTATACTTCGAAGACACAAATAAATTGTAGAGGAAAATAATGCGGCCCTCCTACATGTTTGGACTTATTTGAAGGAAGTAGAACAACTAGAATTGGATTTAACAAGCATGGTTAGGATTCAAGTCCAACGAATTGAAAGTCTAGAAACTAAATGTCACTATTTGCGGTATTTGGTACATCCACACCACTCTTTCTTAGCTTCAATTAATTAGGGTTCAATGGTGTCCCACCAAGGAGGAATTTCAAATGAAGAAATTGGGGGTCGAGATACAATCCCAATGGAGGTGGAAGGAAATTATCCTCTTAGTGGACTATAGGAATTCCTAGACAATGAATATGTGCAACAACAAATGTTTTTTAGAGTAGTGTTTTTGTTGGGATACTATGTAAAAGAAATATGCAACCAATATATATGGAACTATCATAGGAAGATGTATGTGTCTTTTACTTTGCTATCAATAGGAAAATATATTGGCCTTGAGTCAAATTTTGTACTAAATTTTGATGCTCTAGTTCACTTCGGCGAAACCCCCTAATATTAATACAACCTTTATGATCCGGATTTTATGAGCAGAACGAAATGAATACAGATTATTAATAGGTTTTTAACACGAAAATAACAGAGATACAGTAAAACTGGTTTTCTATTAAATAACGAAATAAGCTGAAACTGTAAAAATGCAGCGGAAACAAGTT
>ML792214.1:382747-406935 GCA_009831015.1 Picea engelmannii | reverse complement strand
AATAAATGGAAGTTTGTAATTAGAAAAATCTTGAAAATAGAACTTGAAATAATATGCATCTTATGAAAGGTAAATGATTTCTTTGAGAAATAATAAAAGATAAATTAGGAAAAACTTAAAGAAAGAGAGAGTCCAAGATCATTCTCAAAATCTACTTATACTAATGTTGAAAAATTATAAATTATAATTATCATTTGTGATTTTTTTAGAAGTTTGTAATTAGAAAAATCTTGAAAATAGAATTTGAAATAATATGCATTTTATGAAAGGTAAATGATTTCTTTGAAAGATAATAAAAGATAAATTAGGAAAAACTTAAAGAAAGAGAAAGTCCAAGATCATAGTCAAAATCTACTTTTTAATAATGTTGAAACATTATAAATTATAACTATCATTTGTGATTTTTTAGACTTTTTAATCTTGGCATTTGAATGTAAAGTTTGTAAAACCTCACAAAATAAAATAGTATACTTTAAAAAGAAAATGAAAAAATAAATTTTACAAAGTAAAAGGTTAATAAATATATATCTAACTAAAACATATTATTTAAATTTTAAAATATTTCTAATTTATTTATTTTTATATTTTACAAAATTTTATTTATTTTTTATTTTAAATTTTAAAATATTTCTAATTTATTTATTTTTATATTTTACAAAATTTTATTTATTTTTTATTTTTTAAAATATTTTGAATACACTTTAAAATCCAGCCTAAAGCTTTTGGAACTTTCTAGCTTAAACCATAGCAGATGAGGTTTTTAAAATGAGCCATGGAGCACTTCTAAATATAAACCATCTAAGCATATTTAGATGTTGAGTCCAACCCTATACGAACTATCAGAGAGGTTTTTAAAAATGAGCCACTTAGAGGTAATATACTTTGACAGGTAAATCATTGCAAATAAATTTTAACCCTAGCATTTATCCCCTTTATCAAGAGAGGAGATTCAACGATTGTCCTCATGCAAAGATGAAAATTCCCTTTCGATTTTGAAATAAAAAATTAAAATACATCGAAAAATATATGATTAAAATGAGGCACCATTGAATATATATATATATATATATATATATATATATATATATATATATATATATATATATATATATAGGAGTGACAAATTAATTAATCCAAGCATGAGAAAAACATCTCCATTTTGATTTAAAAAATTATAACTTGAGGAGATTTGGGGATCAACTCGGATCATGAAGAATCCTCATATTAATAGACAATAATCTATTAATCTTGGATTGATATGATTGAATTGATTATAAGGAGAGATCCTCAATTTATAGAATTGAGGAGGCCCAACAAACACCTAAGATTAGTTGGGTAATTGAAAGAATCTACGTGAGCTTAACTCACATAATTGTCATCTGTTTATAAATAGATACAATCTAAACAAACACACCAACACCCCCCCATAAGCGAAACATAGGGAGGAAAAAAGAAGAACAAAGATGAGTCTCGACAACAAGGCCTAATAAGGTACCCATGTACAAACTCTCATAATTGGAGAAAAGGAGAAAAACCCATAGGAAAAAGCTCCTCTCCAAAAGAGAGAAACATGCCAGTGTTGAAAATGGCGTTGGAGTTGAAACTGAAGAAGATCCCACAAAGATGCACTGAAAATCAAGAGCATGAGGCCCGTGGAGGTTGAAAGCTCCAATTAGGAAGTTTGACCAAACTCTGAAGAAGAGGGCCAAGTAACCTCAAAGAACATGGTTGAATTTCGAAGCAGAAGAGGATTAGTTGCAGAGGCATAAGAATGTAAAACACTAACAACCATCACATAAATGCTTCAAAATATAGGTGTTCATGAAGAACCAAAACAAAAGCTTCAAATAGAAGCAAACACCATCAACCATAAAAGGATCAATGAGGCATGTGGATGCTGAAACTCCTAACAAGAAGTATGGCCAAAACTCTAAAGATGGCCAATTAACCCCAACCTGTCAATGCCATCAAAGATCCATGTAGAAATCCAAATTTCAAACTTCTCAAGCAAAGAGACTGATCTTGTGAAATGAGTCCCGACTTAGAAATCCTGATGAGGTACTCATGTTTAATTGACAAAAACATCATAAAATGAGTGTCCTTATGGACACATATCCATCTCACTTGAGTGCATGGGTCACTAGCCATTGCAACCATTGAGTTAAAATAGGAATTGGTGCTCGATACGAGGCTCACTCTTAAAAACAATTTATGTTAAACAAAAACAGTGAAGCATGAAGAATCACCGAAGGAAGCATTGCACAACATCCCCCCACTATGCTGAACTGAGTGGAAAAGATGATGGAAATGGATGTCACAATTGATGACTAAAGTATGGAGTACGAGATAAAGACGACAAAGATGTAAAACAACCTAAGCAAGAAACACTCCAAAGTGGCGAGATCCAAGAGACCACAAAACAATGTAGTACATGGAGACAAATTCCTGGTTACCCTTCTAAAACTATCTGCAAGAGTGGCATAGAATCCACTACTCAAAGGTGCATAACTAGAGGTACCATAAATATCCATCATGGACAACAATCCTCGATATGGGTCTCAGAAAACAAGGCCATGTTAGGTATCCATGTACAAGTGTGGAATCAATTCTCTTAATTAACCTGACCCATGAGAGAAAAATAATCTTAAAGAGCGAAATGCTCTTCTCAATGCCTCAAACAAGACATAAAATGGAGGCTTCATTAAAGAGTTAAAGCAAATGAATACTGCCAATAACCTCCAAAATACAATAAAGTGGGAAACAATGTTGTAATTAAACAGATCACAATACCCATTGAATTGATAAGAATGGGATAACACATGGCAGTGAAATCATTGTCATTGCGAAATGATGAGATGGATTCCATGACAAGAGGGACACAAGAAGATTCAACATAGGATCCAAACAAATTTGATTCCATGCCAGCTATGTCTCCAAGATTATCTGCTATAATAGTTGGGTTGTGAGGGTCATATTTGGGTATTTTTTTCTCAATCTTCCAAACAAGATCAACACCAACATCAACATATTTAGTGTAAATTCCTCTACTGACTCTTATGGAAAGAGCCATTGAATACCCGCAAAGACCATAACTCGTAACAACTTCAAAGAGACCCTCCGAGACATCTCCATTATAGAGATTGAAAATATTAATGGTGATGTATAGGACCAAAATCCCATTAGCAGCAAGCAGGATGCCGCCAAATATAGTGGACCTGGATCCTTGACACATTTGGAGAAATCCTACCTCGACAATTATAGAATTCCATTGATTGTTTTGTGGACGAGTTAATTGAAAAAATAAATTTGATATCCACTAATGCAAAGGGAATTTTAATGGCTGACATGAGAACGCATGGCATAAGATGAATACTTCAAAACATAAGTGTAGAGAACAAGGAATACAACCACCAGATTTACCATGAGATTTTCTTTGCAACTAAAAAAGCTCATAATTATCTGAGCACTGCCATTCTCCACGAGTGAGTTGGTTCAGGTTTTAGATAGGAACTGAAGGCTATAATTTTCCTCCCTGGGCCATTTTAGAATGAATTCATAGTTGAAATTTTTTATCCCCCTGTTGACCCTTGACCAAGTTTTGAGGGATCTGGTCAAGTTTGACCTATTTTGGGACTTTTATAGCTTGTCGAAGGAGGAGAGCAAGACGAAGCGAATATCACGTATCTCGGCCCATTTTTGGGTCCTTTTTGGGTTTTTGGGATTATGTAACAGGCATGGGATGTCGGCCCATGGGTTTACCCATGTTTAGGCTTATTTTGTAATGTATAAATAGAAGGCTAGGCCATGTAAGAAAGCAGAAGTGCATATAGGTGATGTTGTGCTAAGTGCAAGTAAGGATTGTAGATGCTTTGTGCATACCGTGAGAAACTTGCGGAGCTAAGTGCAAGTGATTGTAATAGGCTGTGAAGTGCTTTGTGCTGTAACACAAGGAAGGAGGATCTAGCAAGTTGTGCAGATATCCTATCTTCGGCGAAGTAGGGTTTTGAGGTTCTGTGCTTGTAACCGATTGACTGAAGACAATAAAGAAGAACAGTTGGTGGACATAGCCCCAGGGTGGGGGTGAACCACGTAAGCACTGTGTTGTTTCGCTTTGTGCTTATCTTGATGTGTTTATAACTTATTTTGCTAAGTACTTTGATAGAGATAGATAAATCTTCTTATGCTTTGTGCTAATGATGTGTAAGAATGTTAAATCTGACCCATATGAAGGTGCTTAGTGCTTGATCTGTTAGATATAACTTGCCTGTTTACGATAAAGTGCTTACATACATCAGATCTGAGTGAATGATGTGATGCTCGGTTCTATCTGCACAGTAGTTATTGGTTGAATATTGATGAACTGTTGATGCTAAGTGCTCTTTTAAGAATTATAATCGCAGATTAGTGTCCCAACTAAGGTTGCAGAGACTTGAGGCCTGCAACCACCCCTGCCTCTACCTCGGGTGAGACTTCATCTGCTTCGCAGGTGTTGCTGAAAGGGTCAGTAGTTAGGGTTTTGTTGGTGCGTTGTTGTAGTGTTGAACCTTGGGTCTGTCCCTGTGCCAACACCTCCCCATGACGATGATGTAGTTATTTGGGTCAGTTGCAGACACCATTTGAGCAGGGGACAAAGTAGCAGATGGGTTTTCCTTTTTCCGTCCAACCTCTACGTGAATGAGCATTATGTTGGTGATTAAGGAACTTGATGAACACCACGTATCAGTAAAGACCATGAAAGGCCTGATCTCGTTGCTGGCCATGTTGTATTCGAAGGAATGAACCCAAAAATTGTGGGTCATATCCTGATACTGACTATTGTAGCGACATCGACCATTGTCCTGCTTGAGCTAAGAAGAACCGAAGTTTGTCTTGTCGAACATGGTCATGGAGAATGGAGGACATCCCTAGGTTGAGGACCATGAGCGATATGTCAATTATTCCCAATAGAGAAATCATCATCATCAACGGTTCCCAAAAAGGCATTTCTGGCTGGGACATGGCCACCACTCCATTGGCTCTATAAAGACAAGCTTGCGGAAGATCCAAAAAATATAGGATCCAGATCTGAAATAATCGAGCCCACACCTAGACAAGATCTATGCATACACACCTAGATCTGAAACAATGGTCCACAAACCAGAGAAGAAACAAAACAAATCACATAGCGAGCAGATGTCTCTGAAAAAAATAAGAGGACATGTATACTTCTTCTCAGAAAACAAGTAGGGAAGGAAGCACCTGCTTTGATACCATGTGGAGATCCGGGGACCAACCTGGATTATGAAAAATCCTCATACTAATAGAAAATAATATATTAATATGAGATTGATTTGATTGAATTAATTACAAGGTGAGCTCCTCAATTTATAGAATTGAGGAGGCCCAATAAACACCTAAAATTAGCTGGATAGTTGAAAGAATCTATATGAGCTTAACTCACACAGTTGTCATGTGTTTATAAACAGATATAATACAAACAAACACACCAACAAGCCCCCATAAGCAAAATGTAGGGAGGAACAAAGAACAACAAAGATGGGTCCCGACAAGAAGGCCCGATAAGGTACCCATGTACAAACTCTCATAACTAGAGAAAAGGAGAAAAACCCATAGAAAAAAGCTCCTCTCCAAAAAAGAGAAAATTTCAATGTTGAAAATGGCGTTGGAGCTAAAACTGAAGAATATCCCATAAATATGCATTGAAAAGAAAGAGCATGAGGCCTACGGAGGTTGAAACCTTCAATCAAGAAGTATGACCAAACTTTGAAGAAGAGGGCCAAGTAACCTCAAAGAATATGGTTGAATTCTGATGCAGGAGAGGATTGGTTGCAAGGCACAATAATGGAAAACACTGACAACCATCACATAAATTCCTCAAAAAATAGGTGCCGGTGAAGACCTAGAACAAAGGCTTCGAACAGAAGCAAACACCATCAACCATCAAAGGAGGAATGAGGCTTGTGGATGTTGAAACTCCTAACAAGAAGTATAGCCAAAACTATAAATAGGGTCAATTAAACCCATGCTATCAATGCCATGAAAGATCCATGTAAAACTCCAAATTTCAAACTTCTCAAGCAAAGAGATTGATCCTATGAAATGAGTTCCGACTTAGAAATCTAGATGAGGTACTCATGTATAATTGACAAAAAAATCATAAAATGAGCGTCCTTATGGACGCCAATCCATCTCACTGGAGTGCATGTGTCACTAGCCGCTACAACTACTAAGTTAAAATAGGAATTGGTACTCGATACGAAGCTCACTCTTAAAAATAGTTGATGTTGAAGAAAAATGGTGAAGCATGAAGAGTCACCTAAGGAAGCATTGCACAACATTCCGCCACAATGTTGAATAGAGTGGAAAAGATGATGGCAATGGAAGTAGCAAGTGATGACTAAAGTATGGAGTAGGAGCTAAAGGTGACAAATATGAAAAACAACCTAAGCAAGAAACATTACAAAGTGGTGAGCTCCAAGATACTGTGAAACAAGGAAGTACATGGAGACAAATTCCTAGTTACACTCCTAAAACTATCTCCGCGAGTGACATATAATCCACTACTCAAAGGTTCAGAATGATAGGTACCATAAATAGCCATCATGGACAAAAATCCTCGATATGGGTTTCGAAAAACAAGGCTATGTTAGGTATTCCTGTACAAGTGTGGAATCAATATTCTTAATTAACCTGACTGGTCCAGGAGGATCTAAAATGCCAAAAATTTGAAGTCCTTGAAACTCAACAAAACTGGCACCAAATCGAAGAGCTTGTTGTGACCTTTCCAATGGCATGAACAACACCTCAAATAGAGTCCAAATGAAGAAGATATGACCAATGAAAGTTGTGGTCAACCCTAGTCAAAGTCATTGCTGACATCAACATCCATATAGGTGACATCAACAATCAACTATGCAGGGGTGACGTTAGCATGACGATGTGGCACCACCCAGGGGATGACATGTGGCATGCTGATTTGGAAAAAATGGTGGTCACATGGGCCAATTGGTAAGTGACACATGGCACCCCTAGGAGGCACCATGTGGCACCACCCATGAGCTGTCATGTGGTCTCCTTATAGCACGACAAGTGGCATGATGACTGGGCAGAAGTAGCTAATGGAAGGGTGCCACATGGCACCTCGTGGATGCCCAATGAGGGCCCAAAACCGAAAATTCATTTTATTTATTTATAATAGACCAGGTCGACCGGTGTTGGATCTGACGACCAGACCAGACGACGACCACATAATCTGGCTACATATCATAACTCCCGAAGATCAACATTTATTATCCCAAATCCTTGCACCGATCACGTCAACAGTTGGTACATGTATAGTTGGGATATTTACCATGTTAAAGGTTTGGTTATATGCAAAAATAACCCATGATCATAACAAATGTATGGTGGTTGCAGCGTAGAACCAAAAGGGGGGTCCATGGGGTTTGACCCCCATACCTCCCCAAACCAACTCTTAAATTAACCATTTTTCAACCAAACGGGCTAACAACCTGTGTTGTAAAGACCACCCACGATTTTTTTATTTAAAGCCAAGTTTATTAATCAACTCGAGGTCCGTGCTCATCCATATGGAGCACGATTTTATATGCAGGTACAATCATAATTGTAGGTTGCAGTGGCATGCATTGCGAGGTGAAGAGCCCAGGAGGGGAATGTAGGTGACAATGTCATAATTTGATGATTTGACAATCATTTTTGCACTACTTCTTGCCACGAGTCCACTGGTGCAGTCATAATTTGCATCCAGACAACGAATCTACAGGCCATTTTCAGTTTTTAGGTATAGCCATGTATTTATGCCAATTTTTGTTGCGATAATATAAATGCCTCTCCACTTCGAAGTGGGCATGGAGACGTAGTCCATTCTTGGTATGAACTCCATTATCAAGTTTTGTGTTATTGTCATATTTCTCATCATTTCTTCATAGTTTTGCCTTCTTTCTTTATGTTTGCACATAAGTTTTATTTATGCTCTTTAATGCAATTCATGTAATGGTCACCGAATAAAAGATCCCAGATCATGTTGGTATCAGAGCGATGTTCTTTGACTTGAATTATGAGTGTGAATTCTTACTAGGGCCAAGCTCAAGGAAGGTGAAGGAAAGCTTAGGACTTTCAACCCAGAGATTGGATGTGCAACTCAAAGAAGGAAAATGGAGGATGAAGAACTTCATGTAGAGAATGAAAAGGCTTTCCACATAGCTTTCTACCGGCTGTCAGGCATGGTAGAAAAAATGTTTTTAGATTAAAAGAAGAGAGTGGCAAAGAAGGAAAAGAAGAAGAAAGCTAAAGAAGAGGATAATGCGTCAGTGAACCAGGGAAATGGAGAAGACCCTCTTGAGCCTCCATCTCCATCTTCAAGTTCAATCTCTTCTTCCTCTTCCTCTCATTCTCATCATTCTAATTTTCATCATAATGCTTCGAAAAATCCATTATTGAAATTATATGTTAAATTTAATTTTCCTATGTTTAATGGAGAAACAAATGTAGATAAGCTAAAGAATTGGATCAAACAGATCAAAGTTTATTGCCATGTACACCAGATCAAAGAGAAAGATGTGAAGATCCAATTAGCTTCTCTTCAGATGGAAGGTACAACCCTTCTAAGGTGGGAGACAAAACTTCATAAAGGTAGAAAACATAATGGTAAACTCATTTCTTCATGGTCTGAATTTACATCTTCATTGAAAAACAATTTTATCCATTGGGTCATGTACCAAAAGCCATGATGGAATGGAAAAATTTGAGACATGGTAAAGGTCAGAGAGTTCAAAGTTTCACAGAAGAGTTTAGGAGAAAGGCACTTGCATTGAATGTTCCTTTAGACTCCCAAGAGACTTTGATTAAGTATCTTGGTGCACTTCACAGTTATATTCGTCACACATTGTTTTTGTTTAATCCCACTAATCTAGATGAGGTGTATGTGTGAGAAACTCATCTTGAAAGCAGGGGAAATAATGTACAGGAAGACCATACAAAGAAACCTTCCAAGTTCCAGGGAAACAAGTTCAAAGGGAAAACAAAGGACAAGAAAACAAAGAAAGAGGAGGGAAATCCCTATTGCACTCATTGCAAGAAATATGGGCACGATGATGAGAACTGTTGGAAGTTACATCTAGATCTAAAGCCTAATAGATTTGGTGGAAAAGGGAATCCAAAAACGGTTGCTACTGTGCAACAAGACCCCAGTTCTGATTCAGGTGATGAAATGAGGATTGCATCCGTTTGAGTACAAGGTAAAAATTCCTTTCATGCTAGTTCAAGTTCCACAAATACATCTCATGATAATAAAGGAAGAAGAAGTGAATTTTTTCATATAAGAGTTGTACCTAAACACACAAAAATAGATACTCTATTTGATCCTGGTCCTCAAGTTAACTTAATCTCATAACCATTGTTAAAAAGTTGGGCTTAAAAACAAAACCTCATCCTAAGACTTACCCTCTTGGTTGGGTGTGCGAAAATGAAAAACTAAATGTCACCAAGTAGTGTAGAGTTAGATTTTCTATTGCTTAAAATTTGATTTATGAGGTTGATTTGGATGTTGTCCCACTTAATATATGTGGCATAGTTTTTGGAATCCCCTACCTTTATGATAGAAATGAAATCTTCTTCATAAATGAGAACAAATACCATCTCACAAAAGATGGAATGGAATACATTGTTAGATCCCATAGTATGGAAGTTGATTCAACCATTGTTAGTGGAAGACAAAAGAAAATACTCATCAACACTAACAAAATATATGTGCTCATGGTTGTGAGAGAGAAAGATGTTGAGACATCTAATGCTTTACAAGGATATGATCCCTCACATAAATATGAAATGATTGATGTTATATCTAACTATAATGAGATCTTTCAGGAACTAGGTGGATTTCCTCCCAAGAGGGAGATTCATCATGAGATTCATCTTCAACAAGATGTCCCTCTTCCAAATGTGGGCATGTACAGGATGTCAGCTGTGGAAAGGTAAGAGATCAAGAAACAAGTGTAGGAATTTCTAGACTAAGGAGTCATTGGGCCTAGTTCATCTCCATGTGGCTCTCCAATTGTGTTGGTGCCAAAGAAAGATGGCACATGGAGAATGTGTGTTGATTATCAAGCTCTCAAAAAAATCATGGTGAAAAATCGATACTCCATTCCTTGTATAGATGATTTGTGTAACGACCCCTCTGTTAAGACATAAATGTAAGTGAGTATAGTA
Source organism: Picea engelmannii (assembly GCA_009831015.1). NCBI lineage: Eukaryota > Viridiplantae > Streptophyta > Pinopsida > Pinales > Pinaceae > Picea > Picea engelmannii. The sequence goes on along the minus strand of ML792214.1, from coordinate 396,708 downwards.
GTGGTAAGAAAATGTTTTTGAAAATCATTTAGAACAAGTGGTATGCAAAAATGACATACATCAATATTTCACATTCAATTCTCATCTACATCACTACATGGAAAGAATCAATTACAACATTATTGTTACTAATAGATCAATCACATCACATAAATATAAAAAAATATGTCTACCCCGCCCAACCTACCCTGCAAGGTTAGGACCTCTAAGACACATAATCAACGCTCAAGTCCAGGATTCATCCGATTGATTTTGACCATTTAAGGTCTCAGGATTGGCGACTGTTCTGAGGAACATGGAGGTATCTATTCCCATAACCAACTTCTAACCTAGACTCATGAATAGATTTTAATAGTAAAGTACATAATCATAACAAAATTCATTCAATAACTCATTATACTAGTACAAAATTGATCAATTCAACACACCAATTTCACATCATAAGAAACTACTCAATGTCTAGTTTCATTCCATTACAAAATCATCACTATTACCATAACATGTCAGTATTATAATCCACACACCAGGTAACTATGGGCAACAAAATAAGAAATAATGAACAATCATAAACAATAACATTATCTATGCTAACTACACTCAATATAAATGTAAACAACAATAAGTAATAATATTACTTCTTTTTATACTATTAATGTTATAAGCAATAATGAACAATCATAAACAATAACATTATCTATGCTAACTACACTCAATATAAATGTAAACAAGAATAAGCAATAATATTACTTCTTTTTATACTATTAATGTTATTCTTATAACTTCAAAGTAAAATTAATATACTTCACCTACGAAATTACTTACCAATTTGTAACATCCCCGACCACCAACCAGCTTGGGCAATGCTACTACGCAGACGCTTCACTTAGCTCTGATACCATATTGTAACATCCCTGACCATCCACAGATCGGGTAATGCTGCCATGCAGAATGTAAACTTATATGATATATATATATGCATTTTAATCGAAATAAAACACATAACACAATAAACACATAATTACTACTACCAGTTCAGATTCAAACAAGATTAACAATAAATCCACATGCAACGAAATACATGATAATATTCAAACATCACAAAACATTCATAATACATAATTAAGAACAACAATGATACTTATCTTTTAGCTGGAGTAAATACACCAATTGCATCCAGACCTTCCACGAACCTCCCAGCCTTAGACCGCGCTGCTCATCACTCTCAGCAGTAGGTCACCCCCGAGCTGGGACTAAAATTCACCGAGCAAGGGAATTCTAGGCTTGGCAAGGACAACAAGGAAGTTGCACAAAGCAACAGGAAGGATCTTTTATCCCAAGCGCCACTTACGCCCACAACACACAGACCTTCATTCCCCACACACCTTCTCCACCCCAGGAGGATACACCTTTAGTAATACAAGTCCATCAAATAGTACACCTCCCTTACCTTGGGATTCAACAACAGGTTGGACCAAAAGTCTTAGAGTACTGCGGCTGCTACAGGACTCCCTTCCAAGAGAACTCACTTCCCAACAAAATCTCTCACTTGGGAGAGTTGCTCACAGGTCTGACAACCTGCCTCTTCAACCAATCTTTGAATCAGCTAAAACCAGGTACATATGAAAACAATGGCAATAAAAACAACAACCGAGAAAAATGGGTATGGACACCCAACAAGACAATAACCTAACGCTAAGTCCCAACATGGCTCAGGCGACTACAATTGCGTCAGGCTTCATAGGAAACAACACAGGACAAATTTCCTATTTCTAGTTTCAGAGATGCGTGAGGCTATGCAGAGGTCAGACACAGAGGAAAGAACAGTTTCATGTGCATGATGGGAGAATGGCAGGACGACCAACTTTCCCGTGAGGGTTTCCTTCACTGTGCATGGGTATGCAGATGCAGAGGCAAAAAGGTTCAGACAGAGGATGACCAATGAACTTAGGCGAAGGATGACAGAATGGGGAGCAAACCCACAACACAGTTGATGCTTCAGATTTTAACTACATGAGCCCAGGTCGACACTTGTCTTCCTGGAGCTGCATGCGCTCCATTTAGTCCACATCTTCGGCCACCAGAAACTTAAGATAACAAAACATATTATGTTCACCTTAGTTTTTAGGAAATAATATTAAAATATTATTTCTCTAGAGGTAAGCCCCCTATCTTATCCCCTAGGCCCAAATACTTATCCCTCTCCCTTGCCCAACCTTGTGGAAGCTTAGTCCCCCATCACTCTTTCTGCGTGGTCGGTCTACATGCAATGATGTTTTTATATTAACAAAGTGCATAATTACATGTACAAAATAGGCTCCTGACCTACTTGCTCATAAGCTTACCAAATTACAATTGCTCAGATCACCAGCCTACAAAACATGTTTATAATACATAGATATAACTGGGGCTCATCCTTGGGGTATTACAATCCCCTCCCCTTATTTTTTCACTATCCTCAGTGCAACTTACTTACACATATATAATTCAAAAATTCTTCAAACGCTCCAAGCTTCGGCTATTGGAATCCCATTATCCAGCTTTACTTTCAAGCACCAATTCTGGTATCCATAATGCAGCTGAAACTCAATTGGTCTATTCCATAGAGTTTCTTCAGGAAACCATTCAACTTAGTGTTCCTTGTTACATGCTTCAATTAAACCTCATTGAAAGAATCGAATGGATGTAGATCCATGGTGTTCCATCCATTGATAAACTCTCAACAGTGTTATGAATCCACAGACGTAAACACTCAGCTCGTACACCTATTCATTCAAAAGCAACATTAGAACATACATGCAATATATACACATGGAATTCTAATAACATTATAACCTGTATACTAATTACAAGATACATAGCATACAATGAATAGAGAATTGGCACTTATCTTTTGATTGAGAAGACTTCCATATCAACATGGTCTAGGCCAAGGTACCAAACCCCAACAACATTCCAACCAATGGCCTCTCTTCCCCACATGTCTGTCTCATCCCAGGAGTGTGCACCTTCATTGTCACATAGTCCACCGGCTGTTACACCTCCCTTTCCTTCGGCTTCAACAACAGGACGGACCTAAAGTATTAGAGCATCGTGGCTTGAGGAGTTCCAACTTCCCTATTACAAATTATGACACTTTCCCCCATGGTTTTGGTAAGGAACTTACATCTGCACCTCGGCCCTTGGTCTGAAATTTCTCATCGTCCACGAGAAAACTCTTATGTGCTTCGGGAAGATGTTCTTTTTTGATAAACCACCTTGTTCCTATGGTCAGAAACCCTATCACAACAGCCACGGTTTCCTCTTTCAATGGAATCCTCACCCCGTGCACCATCGAATACCTTTCTGTGAGATTTTGACTGAAATCCAATACCTCTGCTTCATTAAACCCCTACAGCTTCTCAAAATAAGAAATCCATCTAGCCTGCAGGAATTTTTCGCAAACATTTGGGTATAGCAGTAATGCATCCAGATTTTCTGGTTCATACCTCACAGTTGAGCCTCCCATGCCATTGTTTTTAGAATCTAAATAGGAACAAAGGAGGAGAGACCAACACCTAAACCAGAGACACAACAAGTTTGAACGAGGATTGCATAAAGAACACAGTGTCTCAGCAAAAATAAGCGTGGTCAAAAGGTGGCGGAGGTGCATATAAAATGGGATTTTGACGGCTTAGATTTGCTTTCCCCCCCAACTAATTTGATTGGCTCATGGTGCAACGAATTTAGGACAACCGATAGGTAAAAATTAAATATTTCTTCCATATCTACATTACTTTGACACGTAAGATTAGTCACGTACCTCATAACTTACCTCATGAATTGATCTGTCAGAGTAACCGCACTATCCAACTGCCATCTGATCTGCGTGGAATAGTTGTAATGATGAGAAATTGCTCTGGAACGTGAGAAATGATGATATGAAAAGTGGAGCATAGGTGGAGTCCTTTCTTTGGTTGACCAACTGGAAATCTGTGGATGTAGAGTCAAGTAATGATGAATCGGCCTTTTCTGACAGAGAGAGAATGAAGTAATGTGGAAAATGGCAGAAATCTTCACAAAAACAACAGAAATGACAAAACAACAATGTTTTAGTATGGAAAAGTGGAAGAAATGAGAAAGAAAAATGGGTGAAGCGACATGTAAAATAGAAGAAAGGAATAACAACGGTAGGTGTATTAGCATGAATCTTGGCCAAAATGGTGGAATTAGGTGTAGCATCATGTAAATCGTCCAATTTGTCGGAAAAGAGTGTAACAACATATAAGACAAAATAGTCGGGAAAATGGTGTAATGGCATGTAAATTGGCCAATTTTTGGGAAAAGAGTGTAACAACATGTAAGACAAAATAGTCGGGACAATGGTGTAATAGCATTTAAAGTGACCATTTTGTCAGAAAGAGGTGTAACAACATGTGACCCGGCCGAACACCGAATCACTTAGTTTTTAGGAAGTTTTTCAACTTCCAGAAACTAATCCTTCGACTCCTTCCGTTGTAATATACCTTGTTGTTCATCAATCCATATGCACACAAGTAACTGCCTGATACCCTTCTAGGCTGAATTTATTAAAGAAGCATAAAAAATTTGAAGAAAAAATAGAAAAATTCAAATTCCCAGAGTTTATTTATATACAAGGTTTTACTGAAAAGCAAAAAGTTCTAATGTTTAGAAGGGGAAGGAGAACTCTCCTTTCCCTTTAAAAATTGATAACCTGTATCAGTTGTACATCTGGATGTAAATTTTGTATTGGAAAGTGGATATTGATATAAGTGCAAGCGATGACCATTTGCAAGTAACTCTGTAGTGGATCCATCAATAGTGATCAACCTGATTGTCCCATTGGGAAAAATAGTGTCTACCTCGTAAGGTCCTAGCCATCGTGTACGCATCTTACCCTGAAATTCTTTAAAGCGCGAATCATACAACAGAGCCCAATCTCCCTTTTTGAATAACCTCTTCTTGATGACTCGGTCATGCCACTTGGTTCTTTGTTGTTGAATCACTGTGGTTTGATGAATAACGTCCAAACGCTTTTCATCCAGCTCATTTAGTTTCTGCAGTCTGGCCTTCTGTGCCATAGTCAAGTTTAGATTGACTGTTGATGCAGTTCTTAGGGTCTTGATCTCAGACTCAATGGGAAAAACATGGCTTTTCCCATATACCAGTTCATAAGGAGAAAAACCAGTTGTGTTCCTCCAAGTGGTTTGATAAGCCCATAGAGCTTCATGCAATCTGTCAGACCAATCCCTACGATGTTCCTTCATTGTATTAGTAAGAATAGCTTCTATGACTTTGTTTGTACTTTCCATATGCCCATTACCTTGGGGATGGTATGGAGAAGTTGTCCTATGTAAAACATGATATTTACTGAGTAGGTATTCAAACTTAAGTGATGTGAAAGGTGGTCCCCCATCAGTTACTAACTCTCTGGGAACTCCAAACCTAACAAAGATATATTCAAACAAAAATGCTAAGACAACTTCTTCTGAGGCCTTGATGAGTTCTTTTGCCTCTACCCACTTGGTCATGTAATCTGTGTATACCAATATATAGACTTTCTTATTAGAAGGTGGGTTAATGGGCCCTACAAAATCCACGACCCATCTCTCAAAAGGATCTAAAACCACTTGTGGCTAGAGAGGCATCTCATCCCTATGATTTGGATGACCCATTCGCTGACAATTGTCACAGGCTTGGACACACTTCCTTGCATCTTGAAATATTATGGGCCAAAAATAGCTCATCCTCAAAAATTTATGCCTAGTCCTTTTATCAGCAAAATTACCCCCACAAGGTCCATCATGGAAAGCTTTAAGCAGATCATAAACTTCATCATCTCTCACACATCTCCTGATTGATCTAGGCCTATGTAGAAAAGATATCCCCCTATCTAATTGTATCGAGCACTCTTCTGAATAATCTTCCTTCTTTCTCAGGGAGATAGATGTGGAGGTACCTTCCCTGAAACCAAATAATTAGAAATGTTTGCATACCAAGGTGAGTGAGAAGATACTGCAAACAAATTTTCATCTAGAAAGGAATCATCTACAGGTGAATTATCATCGTTTATATTCAATCTTGAGAGAAAATCAACAACCACATTTTCTTTTCCTGGTCTATCTACTATAGTGATGTCAAATTCTTGTATTAATAACAACCATCTTGTTACTCGGGCATTAGTAATAGGTTTATTCATCAAATATTTAATTGTTGAATGATCAATATGAATAAAAGTAGAATAACCAATGAGATAATGCCTGAATTTGTTGATAGCATAAACTACTGCCAAGAATTCTTTTTCTGTGACTATATAGTTTAACTTAGAAGGAGCCATGTTCTTGCTTATATAGTAGATAGCATAGGAATATTTGTCCTCCTGTTTCCATAGCACTTCACCAATTGCAGTATCTAAGGCATCTGAAGAAATGTGAAATGGAAGATCCCAATTGGGCCCTCTCAAAATGGGAGTTGTGGACAATTTCTGTTTCATATCTGCAAAAGATAATTCGCATTTTCTAGTCCAACTAAAGTCAACATATTTTGTCAATAGAAAAAATAAGGGAGAGGCAAGTTTGGAATTTTTTTAAATGAATCTCCTGTAATATCCAGCATGCCCTAAAAGGATTCTTACCTCTTTCGGAGTTGATGAAGTTGGAATGTCCAAAATTACCTAGTTTTTGGCTGGGTCTACCTAAATTCCTGCATAAGAAATGAAGTGTCCTAGCACCACACCTTCGCTCATCATCATATGACACTTTTCTATACTTAGAGAAAGATGATATTGTATGCATCTTTTGAGTACTTTTTCCAGATTAGCTAAAGCTTCATCGAAATTAGTACCATAAGTTGTAAAGTCATCCATGAATATTTCCATACAGTCATTCACCATATCAGAGAAAATACCAATTACAGCTCTCTGGAAAGTGGATGGTGCATTACAAAATCCAAATAGGAGAACCTTGTAGGCAAATGTACCCCAAGGGCTGGTAAATGTGGTCTTATCTTGGTCCTATGGAGAAATGGTTATATGGTTATAGCCACTAAATCCATCTAGGAAAGAGAAATTTTTTTTCCCAGATAGGTTTTCTAAAACCTGATCAATAAATGGAAGAGGGAAATGATCCTTCTGCGTGGACTTATTCAGGGATCTATAGTCCACACACACTCTCCATTTACCATTATTTTTAGGCATAATAACTAGGGGTGAAACCTAGTCCTTGTCTAATATAGGGTAGATGAATCATGCATTAAGAAGTTTATGGAGTTCTTCTTTAACAATCTCTTTAATATTAGGGTTCATTCTCCTTTGGGGTTGGCAAATGGGCCGACATTCTTTCTTAATGTATATATGGTGGGTGCATAGTTCAGAGGAAATTCCTTTCATATCCATGTAATTCCAGGCAAATGCCTCTTTATGTTCAATCAGTAACTTCATCAAACATCCAGTTTTAGCATAAGATAAATCACGATTGATGTTCAAGGTTTTTCCAGGTTTGATTTCTATAGTGATGCTCTTAGAACTGAATTTAGGAAATAATTCAGTTGTTTCAGTTTTTGTTGTTACATGTGAATTAACTTGATTTACAACAGTTTCAGAGAACATCTATGAGCTGACTCCTTCCTGGGCAGTAGGGTCAAATATTCTACTCAATCGGTGATACGTGTTTGGTGTAACAATAGAGGGGTCACTGATAAAGATATTGATTATCTCATCCTTTGTCTCATCTTTGAAACTCAGGGATTTTTCTATGGTTAGCACAGGCAGAGCGCTTTCATCCTCAATGTCCATCCATAAATAATTTTTGGGTTCCACACTGGGTGTAGCATGAGGATAACGGGTAAGTTTCTTGGTATCATAACCATCAGAGATGGTCATTGAACCAGATCTACAACCAATGAAAGCATCATCTGTAGCTAACCATGGTCTTCCTAGAATTAGAGGGTGGCCCCCCAAATGAGTTTTAGGTTGCAATACGACAAAATCAACATGATACTCCCATGAATCAATTGAAATAACTAGATCATCGATTACTCCTTCTCGTTTGATAGTACAACGATCAACTAGTTCTAAAACAATAGGAGTAGGTCGGACTTGCGTTCTGATTTGCAAAAATTTTGTCGTCTCTATTGGCATAATGTTAATTGATGCCCCTAAATCAACTAACACATCGGGAATAAATGTTTGTCCAATTTTGACAGTGATTGTAGGGTTTCCTGGGTTTCCATATTTAATAGGTGTGTTTTTGCCTAACATCAGTTCAAACAATTCTCCCACTATGTGTACTATGATGGGGTCCCTAGGTTTCCTTCCAGGATTTTTGATACTGAGTTCTCTCGCAGTCTTTGCATAAATAGGTGCATCCCTAATCACTTGCAATAGTGGAATGTTAACATGAAAATTTTGCAATTCTCCTAAGAGATTGAAGGATGGTAATTCCACATTTTTGGTAATTTCCAATCTTTCAAGGAATGGGGAGTCTACTAATTCTATGATAGGTTCGTCAATTTCCTCTGTATCAACAGATGGTTTTTCCTCGATTCCTTGTCTGATTCTGAAGATGGAGCATATTCAATTATTGGCTCAGCTATTCCTCCTGATATTAATTTTATCTCATCATAAGGTATGGGGGTAATAGACAGAGATGGCCCATTGTGTATATCAATATTCTGAACGGACTTATTATTTGGATTTGGGTTAGGTTGCACGGGAATATAAGGTCGCAAGGGAGGATTGTTCTGTGGGGCATTGGGAGGTAACTACAGTTGTTGTTGTTGGTACTGGGGTTGGAACTATTATTGATAGGGGTTCTGTTGGTGATGGTTTTGATAAGTAAGTTGTTGTTGAGGGCCTCTCCAATATGGGTTCCATTTCCCAGGATGATTCTGTTGTTGGGGCATAGGTACTCATGCATTGGGATCCTGATAAGGAGTTGGCATCTGATTTGGAGGGGGGGCATTCATCTGGCCATATTGAAGTTGATTGTTCACATTATTCCAATAATTGAGTGCTGCTGGAGAGAATTGAGGGTTTATACCTTGACCTCGTAGCTTCCATTTTCTCCTATGTGTTATTAGATAGGCAGCCTCCGCTTCCTCATTAGTCGCCTTCATTGATGCTTTTACACCTGGTAGGGAGGGACATTTTTCACTGACATGTTCTAATTCACAAATAAGACATACCTGGACATTGTTCAGTGGTCACTCCCTTGGTGGATGTTTGTCTCTGCATTTCAGACAAAAAATGGACAATGCCCAATCTGATTCTGCTTGTATCTATTTGATCTGCAGATTATCAATTTGTGAAGAAAAAGAGTTAATCATTTCTGTTTTGAAATATTCTAACAGATTACCTATTTCTATTCCTTGTAGATCCTCGAGAGCATCTCTTACAAAGATTTACAACATATTCATAGGATTCCTTAGATATATCTCCCTTTCTAAGCATATTCAACATATCTAAACAATCATCTCTAACTCCTTTTAGAAAAATAGTTTTGAGAATGTCCTTACTCACATCCGGATGTCCAGACCTTTGTATATTATACTGGAGTCGCTCCACAAAATCTTCAAGGGTCTCATCCTCCTTCCAAGACATCTTAAATAGTTCCTCTCTTCGTTCCCTCATTCGGTAGTAGTGTTGGTATTTGTTTAGGAAAAGATGCCTCATTTGTCCCCATGTTGAAATATTCTCTCCTCCAAGGCTCATGAACCATCTTAACGCGTTACCCTTCAATGTAGCTGGAAACAATTTAAGCTTCTACACAGTGGTAGTGTAGTCATAGCTTCTACACAAAATATCAAATTCAAACTGAAACTCATCTGGATCCTCAATAGATAATCCATGGAAATTTGGCAAGGCTGAGAGAGGTATGTTCTTCATAGGATCCATCCCCCGTGTGGGGATATTACGAAATACCAGGATAGAGATAGTATTTTCATCATTTACATGATCTTCATTGTTCAATAGATCCTCACGGTGGAGCTCTTCTTCATTATCTCCTTGATTTTCAATACGTGCTCTTTCTCTCCACTCAATACAGAAAGTGTCCCATTCCTCTTTAGTGACTATTTGTTTATTGATCTGATAAACAACTTCTTTTGAATTTTCCCTGTTTCGATCTACACTTTCTTGATCTTCAATATTCTCCAGTGTTGCGTGTTGATTTGTTGGTGACAAATATTCAACTTTTTCCCCCGATGAAAATGATGTTTCAAAATGTGGTAGTTATGATGTTTGAGGAATATGTCTTCTTGGAGGATTTGAAGGGAGAAATATAGATCCCGAAGAAGAATCTGCTCTGGCTATAATCTCATCAACAATGTTTGGCCTTCCCAATGCAGGATTCCTTCCACCATGTCCTATGGTACTTGTAGGGTTAGTATTTTGGGGGATATGTCCTCTTGTTCCTTGATTCATGCATACTACTCATTCCTAAGAAAATAAAACTAATGTGCTTACAAGAATCTATAATTATATTCCCCGGCAACGACACCAAAATGTTGGGCACTTTAATTGTCTAAATAAATAGATAATTAAGGTGTTCAATATGAATTGTCAAACCCAAAGAAGTTTTGTTATTGCAAGATAATTGTGCACAGTCTATGCTATATTATGAAAGAAAACACTAATCAATTGTAGTAAGGTAAATTAACACTAAAAGAAATAGAGTTGAAAAGTTGAACACTAACACAAGTTGTTGACATAGCTGGAGTTCTAATCTATTGTTGCAGAATTGAAATCACACTTGCATAATTGAAATCTAACTTCTAGGAGTAGAATTTGATGAGTGTATAAGAATCCTAGTTTATCTAAACTATTCTAATTTTCTATATTAATCTTCCTTAAGGAAGTTTTGTGCTAATTGTTGAAAGAAAGTCTACTTAATTGCAAAAAGGAATTCACACTTCTAATTACTTTTGCTTGAAAATGGAGATTTAATCTAGAAAAGGAATTAACTTTCAAAACAATTCTCTAGTAGTATACAACAATTCACTCTAACTCTCATGAGACACACTAATGCACATTTAACAGAAAGGGACTGAACTATAACAACAAATGTATTCTAGAAATGCTAAATAGATAAATCATCCAAATCAAAGCAGTTGATCTAAAACTAAAAATAGAGGGGAGTCTGTGAGGAAGGTGGGCCCTTTCCTTCTCACTGAATCCACTCAAAAAGTCTACAGTAGGTTGGAGAAACTCAAATCACTTTCTTTATTAAATCGCCAAAATGTTCAGATACAAAATGCTTCACTTTACTCTTTGTTCCACAACTAATATTCACCCCCTTATGATTACAAAATCTCTGTTATTTAGTGACAGAGACATTCAGTTGAAATGGACTCAAAACAACCTTGAGAATCAGAGATTATCAAGAGGTTCGCATGATATAAAATATCTGTCATCTTCACAAAATCTGGAAATGATATTGATCACCAGCGTGAGCCAAAAACGTGTAACAACCTTGAGGATCTGTCTTCAAATTGTGTAACAGCCTTGAGGATATGTTTTCAAGATACAGATTTGAATGATATACCAGCTTCCGGGATCGGTGGAAGTCTGGTGCAACAGGTGTAACAGCTTCCAAGAAAGGTGTGTAATTGTTGTAGTCATGTAACAACATGCAGAACGGGCGCACAGCTGTAACAACTAGTGTAACGGGCAACGATCTTTCTTCAAGACTTGGTTGTTTTTCATTAATCTACACATTTTGAACATTAGTTGAGCATTCATGGGTAAAATATGAGAAACACTACCAATCAAACATGTTAAGTAATTAAGAATACAAAATCAAGATCAATGATTCATAACTTGGGAAAAAGGTCTTAGTAACATTATATTAGGCATTTTAGCATAGAAATGATAAGGTTGAATAGCAAAAGGTATAGTGGAAAAGGACATTTTTGGGTCCTAACACTAGGTAAGTAAAATGTTGGACCTAATCACCTCTCGAAAATCCACAATTGGAACAATGTAATTGGGATAGCTCATAAAGTGTTGAATGTAGATATATTTTGCATGGAAGTTGTAGTTCTTGAATTCTTCACTAATATTCAAAACTTCAAATATAAATCTACATGCACTAGAAGAATATGGTGATAGTAAAGATTGATAGCTCATAATTAAGGATACACATTATTAGTTAATGATATGGTACTTGCACACATTAGCAATGGATGGGATTCTTGACTACTATGTGTTGGATCATGAATGATAGGTGGTGCTCTAGGAATCCCATGATGGACATATAAACATACATTATAGTGAGAAGACACAACTATCACAACATACATTACAGTGAGACATGTTGGATGCAAGTATCATTCAATTCAAGACTAGAGTACACTCTCCACTCCATTACTCATATTATTATGTTCATTCACTCCTATCAGTACATATTCTCACTTTATCTTCTATCATTTGTTTACTTAGGGTTCATGTGTGTGTGTGTGTGTGTGTGTGTGTGGTTAAAATTTTGTACTAAAAATATGTTATAGTTGTATTGGTCAATGTAAGAATACAAAAAAAATAAATTCCCACAGTCTATGATTCATACTTTGTTAAACAAAATGATGCTTGCTACCAAAAATTCAATTGTATCCTTTCATGAGGATTGTGAACTTTTACTAGTATAACGCCTACTTTAACAAACATGTCAAAACCCTTACCTTTTCATTGTCCTTTCGCCAGATCCATTAGCCCATACAACTTGATAATATTTTTCCATGAGATGCATTTCCATCACCAAGACCTGCATGAATCATAAAAGACAAATTCTTTATATGAGTAATTAATATATAAGCAAATAAACATGCATTTAGTTATGTAAAATGCTCTAGAAAAAAATTAAGTGGTCGCATACCTTAATGAGCTTATCTTTGTTTCAATAATAGGTTATTCTCTACTAAACATGGCCAACCACATGAAGGTGGAAGCTCATATAGCCCCTCTCCCCCCTCGCATATCGCTCACAATTCCTCATACCCAACAAATGATTTTGTTTATATAGTAAACATATAGACATTCATGCATAACTAGGATAGCCATCAAAACATATGGACATATAAACATTGAAGCATATGAACATATAAACATCGATAAACATCCAAATACAAGTCATGAATTTATACCTCTAATTTTTCTTTGATTTATGTGTTTTTACATTCATAAAATTGACAATTGGGGTATCATAATCATCCAAGGAAATTGTATTTTGTGTGCCCTGTCCTTCTATTGTTTGAGTGCACTCTTGTACCATACTTATGGTACATCGTTGAGAAGGGCATCGAGGCATATGTTCAGGGTCGTGAACTGCAACAACAAAAAATGATCATATCGATATGTTGAAATATAATTGAAATACCTAATTCATTATTTTGATTAACATTACACTATTTCTCTTTACCTGTTTGTGTAGCTGTGACAGTTGGTGCATTAATTTCTTGTCCACTTGGTTGATCCTCTCGCAGTTCACCCTCCTGAGATACATGCTCTTAAATTTTGAGAAGATAATATATAAGTATAAGTCAGGAAATAAATATCTACAATCATAGTAAATATTTATAATTCTGAAGCATACATACCGAAATGGGTACTCTGCTCTACACTATCAATGGACATGTGCACCCTTGTATGACGTGGTGACTATTGAATATCGCTAGATTCACTACTGCGGTAGCACTGTTGCTTGAAAACAAACATAAATACTTAGTTAAGGGTGATATAATAAAATATTAATAGACTTTACAAGCATGCTACTGTGGGTTCCTTATTCATTTGATTTACTTGCGTGGTTGGGGAGATAGGAGTCTGGCCCATGCTTTTTCTATATTCAATCACACTTTTAAAACCATGCTTGTAACCAAGCTTTAGGTCCTCCTTGGTGGCAGCAGTGTCAAACATATTTAACTGCAATGCATAACACCATTAAAAATACCAATAACAAAAACATATATTTGTT
>ML792214.1:358628-375847 GCA_009831015.1 Picea engelmannii | reverse complement strand
GCATATACAACACCCATGAATGGATAGTATACATCATGTTGTTTCCGGTGGTATGTGGCACGTCACATGGATCCTCATGGTTGAGGAGAAATGAATTTTTGAAGATGACAAAGTGAATTGAAGAAGGAAGTACATGTAGGCCCCGGAGATAATTAAAGAAAAGAATTACAAAATAAGAAAGTGCCAGGTCAACCCTAATGTTAAAAGGAAGTGACATGAATGGTATAAATAAACATCATTATACATTCATTTGATACAAGTCAAATTTCAGAGGAAATAAGAAGAAAAGAATGCCAGATTTCAAGGGAGGATGAAGTCTTTTGGTGATGTGTTCTAAGGTATGTTATTTTCTGGTCATCTTACCATTTTTGCTATAAATTGTTTTCTAGAACGATTCAGATGGTGAAATCATTATGGTATTGAGAAGACATATCAAGGTACCTATGGTAAAAATTTCATCTCTTGATTCACTATAATTATGGAGATACACTCTGTGGAAGATAGGGTTTGTGACCAGTCCTAAAGCTAGTTAATAAACAGGTGTTCCAGGTAAAACAAACATAACTTCTTCATACAGAATCCAAATGAAGTGGGACCACTTCCATTGGAAATCGTACGGAATTTAGTTTCTTTTGCGCAAGTTTCATAATCGTATGTTAAATATTGAGCGTGGGGCATGCTGTACAAGTTGGGTCTTCTGAACAAACCAGAATTGAATAAAGTCTACCATTCTTTCTATAACCTCTTTTTGGGGAGGATTCAAGGAGTGAAAATTGGAGGAGTTTCAGAGAATACATTGAGTAATATTATCTATAGGATCAGATTACTCCAAGAATTGAAGAATTGCAAAAATTGAAAAAGTCTCAGGAAGCATTATCAGGTTCTATGTGATGATTGGTTGATGGTGAGGATTTAATGTAAAGTTTTATTATCTCTCATATATTCTTGGGTGGAAGGAAGGGACAAGGATGGAGAGTTCAAATCTCTCTTGATAATGGAGGATTGTATCTTCCTCTTGGAGGTTTATCCCTCCCTTTACATTTGGAAGTTGTAGCTACCTTTGGAAGTCATTACTTCCCTTGAAAAAAAACTATTGATTATTTCTCATATATTGTGCATGGTGTATTGTGGTGTATTGGTGTAACTCTTATACTATTGTTCATTGATCATTGGATATAATTGAATGGTTTAAGTATAAGTTGAAAAAGGTTTTTAAAATTGTACTTGATACTGATTCACCCCCCTCACAGTATCAACAATTGGTATCAGAGTGGGTTACCTTCAGTACAATTTAACCGCTGGAAGGAAGATCCTATGCAGAAATGGAAGCCAACATTCCAAATGGGATTCCACCATTTGATGGAAGGAATTTTGAATACTGGAAAAATAGAATGGAAACTTACTTGAAATCTCTTGGGGAAGATGTTTGGTTCTCAGTTGCTTCAGGATACAATGCTTTGAAGAAACCAAACACTGCAGCTCAGAAGGAAGCAAAAAGGAACAACAAACTGGAAATAGATACCATCTTGGATGGATTGATAAATTTAGTGAATGTTGTGAGTGGGAAATCCCTCTACGGACTAGCATTTAGGGTTAAATTATGCATGCAGAAAAGACTTAAAGAATCCTATTTTCTACCGTCGTCCCAGACCTAATCCCCATTATTATTAAGCAAATACAAAGTTAAGTGAGTGTACCTTATTTCAGACATTTGATATCGATCCTTATTCACACTTGATTTCTCCTTGACTGCAACTCTCCTCTACGGTTGACCTGCATTCACACAAGTTACACAACAAACTCTACATGCATTTGATCTAGATATTAATGGGTTAGAGATTCAAACATGTATGCAATAAACTATGAACACCTCATATGGCGGGATGGAAAAAATACTTCTTTATTACCAACTTTAATAAATCAACTTACAATGTCGACACTGGCCACTGCTCCATGAACCTGGTCCTGGGCTCCTCTTCAACTGTCCTCCAACTTCTTTGCTCTGTATCTCTTTTTGCACAAGGATGGCTAAAGGGTTGGGACAAAGGTAATATGAAAATGGGTATAGTTTCTTTACTATGATTCTCCTCCTCCAAATGGGACCCCTAACCCTTCTTTTATAGGCTAGAAGAAGCTAGGTATTTGGATGAACCCTCGACCATGCATGGATGGAAGGTTTAGTTAACTTACCCAAAGTTGTGTGTTCCGTCGACAACTTTCCTTTTTTTCGTGCTTTTGTAGGTACACACGTGTTGTTTTGGGTCAGCTAGCATGTACATGCGTGCAGTAATGGAGTAGGGTGCGTGGGCCTTTATAAAAGAGGTTTTTAAGAAGAGTTGTTCAACAATGTTTTGGAAAAGAAGGAATCTGAGATGGCCTGTTGCCAGGTAAGCATGTCTGGTGCAAATTAGGGTTATAAAAAATGCCCCCTAATGTGTGAGGTTAGAAGAGCATCTGATGGCCAAAATATATTAACAATGTTCACCGATGTGTCGAACAAGTAAGCCCAGGGACCAGGAATCAGGAGGTGTCATCTGCAAAATAACAATTGTCTCACCGAGGCGGGCATAACCATGCTCAGGATAAAATAAACTCATGGATACCAATCAAATACACTGTAGATCCATGTCATATAACTTATATAAAGTGTAGCCATGAACAATACATAGTGGAGCTACATCTCTAAATTGAAAAGATATACATGTAGAGTATCCATCCTCTCAGAAGCTGATAAGGCCTGATGGATGGAGATGAGGTCTTCAGAGCTCAAGCAACAACTTCAAAATCTTCAAAACTCGGGTAGGAGTGTAATATGAGTGTTCGACTTCACTACCCAGAGGTCTTCGACGACTCATCGGTCATGGACTAGAGAATCCAGATGATCAGATTGAAGGCTTCATTGATTTCGAACAAAGACTTGATTGGAAGTTCAGGATGGTCGGGCATGAGGGCAAGAGACAAACTGCAGAGGGGCCAACTCAGGCTTGGTAAAAACTTCCCTTGGACAACAACAGGACAAATGATGAGACTCAGGCAGCATGGCATTAATCATAAGTTTACGAGGTAGGAGGCAACACAAACTCTCCATATGTTCGGAAGAATAACCAAACAGAGGAGGACACAGCTCTATGTAGCGAGAAAAACTTTCTAAGGTCGTATTAAATCCCATAGTTTGATGAACAAACAGACAGATGTGATTTATCCAAGGGCGACTTATTGTTATGCCAATAAAGAAAATACTTTTCCCTTCCTCTTTTTGGGGTATATTTGATTTTTTTGTCTTTTTCAATGATTTTGGAAAAAATAATAAAAGAATGTTACATTACAAAGGATGATCGAGTGTCGCAAACATACTATTGCCAAGCGCACGGAACACAAGGATGCTCAGGGAAAAGGGACATATGCAAGAAAAGGACACTCGGGAAAAATCCTCCAGGGGCCAAAGGTGTCAAGACGCAGAGGCAAAGTGCTACAGGGCTTGCGTATAAGCCATGCTTTAGATGGTTCAATTGAGAGCAACATGGAGCCAACATTAGGCCAAAGACACGAGTATGCAAATGTGATTAATAAAACACACAATGGTAACGTCCTTCGATGTAAGTTTAATGAGCCCAGAGAAGGTAAGCTCAGTTGTTTTTCATATTTAGAGAGTCTGAAAAAACATAAAAGGAGACTCCATTGGGGTACCTTTTTCGAAGGTAGTCGAGTCGGTTCGAAAAATGGGTAAACTAGCCCCGACAAGATGTCTATTCAAAACCATTTTAATGAGTGTGATAAAGACAAGATCACTCGACCATTTTTTCATTTTTAAAGAGTATGAAAAAATCTTAACTATGGACTCCATCAGGAATGTTCTTCTGGACTAGTTTAATGAGTATGAGAGAATAAGGTCACTCGATGATCTTTTCAATTTTAGGGAGTCTGAAAAGAGATTAACTATGGACTCTGTGGGGGTTCCTTTTTCGTAACTTTAGTCCCCCGGGCATGAAAAAGGGTTAAAATGATACCTAAGAGTACTCTTCTAGAGAACTGAAGTTCCATAGAGTATACCTTTGTTCGTACAGTTGACCGTTCGGACCAAAAAAGGGGTAAACTACCGTTGGGCATACATGACTTCAAATTTCAGTTTAACGAGCGTGAAAGGCCACAAGATCGCTCAGTAATATTTTCATGTTTAGAGGGTTTGAAAAGGGCTTAAAAGAAGACCCGTTATATCTTTTGGGAGTCCTGAGGGTGAGATCAAGAGTGAAAAGAAATCATGCAAATGAGGCTCAAACTCGTAGTTAGGAAAAACAACAAGGACTTCTGATCCTACAGTTATTAGAGACAACATGGACACCATAATGCAACTGGGATCTACCTAGGGCATCCATGTTCCGGTAAACTCTACCACCAACTCGCAACACTTCTAAAGCAACAATGATGGTTCTGTGTCACAACCTGATGGGATCGATCCTATGGAAAAGGGATAAAGATAGCGAGATACAAAAGTCAAGGTACTAACCTATATGCTCAAGTTGATCATCTGAGATTTTTCCACGGACCGTCAAAAGTTACCCAAAACTCCAAAAACAATGTCTCGATATCCGATCATACCCCTCCAATGCAACTCCTGGATCACTCTAAATAGTTTTTGTTTTAAAGAAAATGATAAGGGGGGCCAAAAAGTGACAAAAAGAGGCCAAAAAGTCTATAAATATAAGCTGACAACTCATTATCACCTTTGTTGATTTGGAAATTGACTCTGGAGCCAAAAAAACCCCTTTGATAAAAGTGGTGATTCCAGGAGCTACAGTGGATGAAACGACCATCTGTCTGGACCAAGTAAGTACAAACTCTCTTATCTTGCAATTTAAATCTTTAATTTTTCATTAGGTTCCATTTTTGGGGGGGGGGCGTCGACCTTCAAAAGGTCGGCCCTAGGTCCATGCGGCCTGTCTCAGGATAGGCCGCGTGTACATTTGGGCAGAGTAAACCCTGCAAGTGTGTACACACGAATGTCAACATTACAACCCGCATGGACCCCCTTATTGAATGATTTTTTTTTGAAAACAAGGGTTAACTCTCATGAACCTTGGTGTTTTGTAGGATGTATGTTCACTGGAGAGAAAGAGAGCATGAGGAGATTAGTGAGTTGGTTGGGGAAGACCCCAATGTTGTGGTTGCCTTGATGCAATGTGGGTTGCTCAAGTTCTTCTTATCTCCTTTTATGAGGGAACAACCTAGGCTACTGAATGCCTTGGTTGATTATTGGCATCCGGATGCAGAGGCATTCATGTTAGAGGGGTAGTCACTGGTTCCCATGACCGAGGACATATATTTTTTGACTGGCCTCTCCAGGAGAGGGGAACCAGTCAACTTCCAAACTTTTCCTTCGGGGCCACATAACACAGCGGAATTGATAGGTCTTTACTGTGAGGCTGGTACAGACCGCTCGAGCTCATAGGTGCCTATAAGAAAGAATATTTACTTATCGTTACAGGCGATAGTGTTGCTTATTGGGAAAATCACTGGTTCTACGACTCTACATTAGGTGTCCCGGGCACAGATGAACTGTGCAGTCCAGTGCTTAAATGCACAAATATTTGATTGGAGCACCACATTGTTAGAGTGTATGAAGAGGCAGTTGACAGATTGTCTATTGCGGACATAGAGGAACTTCGGGTTTGGGACCGTTCTATGCTCTTTCTTCTTTGAGAGAGTTCTGAGCTTTAGTCCTTGAGTACTGGTACGAGGACATTAGACCTCTCTTCCTGCTATGTGTAGATGGGCAGTATTACTGCCGCGACAGGGTGGTGGAAGGACCAATGAGTCCTTCTACGATGATTTCTTCGCGTGGTTGTTGCGACAGATCCCAGTCATCGAGGATTATTCTTATGATGGGATTGATTTTTCGAGAGATCCTGAGATACTAGTACCTCCTGGTGAGGAGAGAGGAGAGATGGGTAAGTTTCCATCATTCATTTTCTTTTTCTTAAACATATGTAATTTTATGTTTTTTTTTTGTTATATATCATTTTTTTATACCAGAGTATTTGACGGATATGGGTTTGTTGTGTGCAGATGTGGGACTAGTGCGACCTGTTGACTATGCGAGGAATAGGCGTTGTCCTTGGCCAGGGGTCGCACCTGCCGCTGCAGGGGGACTAGCAACAACAAGAGATATTCCATTCGGGGAGGCTGAGAGGGTGTTGAGACGAGTCGAGTGGAACTTTACTGCGCTCACTTGCACAGTCCCTATGGCAGAGATTGAGGACCTGCCACCATCTATGCAGCCTCATGTAGTGGGGGCACCACGAACGTGGGTTTGATTGTTTCGGTGTTTGGAAAACATTGTAGATTAGTACAACAAGGCCCACAGGCCCTGACCTTAATTAGACTTTTCATGTGCCGAGAGCACTACTTGTATATATTTTTTGAGGGCATAAGCCTCATGACTCGTTATTGGTCATATTTTTGAGGTGCTTGCGTCCACCTATGTACTCTGGTGACTATGATGTTATATATGGATTTTTATGTCTTTTTGTGGCTTATGGATCATTTTTACAAAAAATGTATTTACATGTTTATGTGTATGTCTTTTCATATGTGTGCAAGATGCCAATCTAAAATTTGATTAGCTAGAGTATCTGTAATTTGATTTAATCTCCTAGGAACATGAAAATATGTAATATAATCAAAGCTTCGTTCTAAGAGACGTACCCTAAGGAATCATCTGTGTAAAGTCGGATCATGAACACGGTAGACTCTATTTAACTGAGACACAACCCGTTGAGCGTCGAGATATACCCGGAGATGAGAGATACCAAATGACTGAGCATCACGAAGAAACTCAATAACTGCATTGTACTCGGTGACATTGTTTGTGGTGTCACCTAAGCATATACCTCTGGAAGATAATAACTGGCCTCAAGGTGTAAAAATTACCCAAGCTATAGAGGCAAGCCTCCGAGTGTGCCGGCTAGAACCGTCTACGTACCCAATGAACACCTCGGGTTCACTTGACATCTACCACAGTCATGAAAGATACATCAAAACGACACGTCCATAACACTAAAAAAACTAGAAAGTAATAGCACAAAGACTATACATATGTTACAAAAAGTTACCC
This sequence comes from Picea engelmannii, assembly GCA_009831015.1. Lineage (NCBI taxonomy): Eukaryota > Viridiplantae > Streptophyta > Pinopsida > Pinales > Pinaceae > Picea > Picea engelmannii. The sequence goes on along the minus strand of ML792214.1, from coordinate 368,736 downwards.
ATGGTGACCTACCTATGAGTAATACTTCTTGAGGTAGATTCCATTTTTAGGCTCTGCCAAAGCATTCCCTTCAAAATCAACCAGACAATAAGCGCCTTTTTTTAGAACCTCCTTTATGATGAAAGGTTCGAACCACATGGGTTTGAATTTTCCTGCCCCCAGGAGGTCCTTATCTTGGTCGTAGACCAGGACAAGGTCGCCTTTAGTGAAAATTCGAGGATGAACGGACCTATCATACTGACACTTGAATTTAATTTTGTGAGCCTCATTGGCCAGGGCCACATCACGACGTTTCTCATTGAGCTACTCCATGTATAATAATCTCTCTTCAAGTGGAGAAGTGTCTGGCAATAATTGTACTGCCAACTTTAGGGACGAGATATGACATTCCATAGGCAAGACTGCTACCAACTCATAAACGAGTTGAAAAGGTGAGAAACTGGTTGCAGTCTTAATAGATGTTCAATTAGCCCATAATGTCGAGTATAACATCAAATGCCAATTTGACTTGGCTGAGTTTATCGTTCGTTGTAGGATGGTCTTAAGATATTTATTTATAGCTTCCACCTGATCATTTTCTTAGGGGTAGTAGGGTGATGAATTTTCTTGCCGTAACCCAAGATTTGATGTTAACTCAGTCATCATCTGGTTTTTAAAGTGACTGCCATGGGCAGTGACAATCTCCCTTGGGACGCCGAACCTTGGTATTATCTTGTTGAATAAAAAGAGAGCTACAGTCTCCCCATCATCTTTAAACGTTGGCATAGATTTGACCCACTTCATGAAGTAGTCTACAGCTACGATGATGTAACGGTGCCCCCTTGTTGAAGGAGGGTTGCATGTAGTGTAATCAATTCCCCACTTGGTGAAGGGACCAACTGTGATGAAAAGAAACATAGGAGCGGGATGTGCCCTCATCTTCCAAGAGAAGATCTGGTAGGGGTGGCACTTCTTGACCGATTCGATACAATCGTTGATTAGTGTCGGCCAGAAGTAACCTGCTCGTAGAATTTTTTGGGTTGTTTCCAACCCAAACAAATGACTGCCACAAGCTCCAGTATGGAAATCGTTAAGCATGATAATTGCTTCTTCGTGAGTGAGACATCGGCATAGGATGCAGTCTACACCTCTCTGATACAATGTATCATCGAGTATTAGATAATTCTTAGCCTGATGGTGTATACGACGATGCTCATCACGAGAAGTAGAGGTGGGGCACTTCAAAGTCTGGAGATAGATAAGTATATCTCCGTACCAGGGATCCAAAGATGTGATCAAAATCATATCTCCTTTGATAGGCGATTCTTCGGGCACAACATCACCTGACTCAACCGGAAGTTCTGAAATAAGTTCTGCGAAGACCAGTGGCTTTTTGGATTTTGCTGAAACGAAATCTATGTCAAACTCCTGGAGGATGACTATCCAACTACTGATCTTTCCTCCTATTACCCGTCGTGTCAACATATAATGGAATGGATTCATGAAAACAATGATGGTGGTCTTGCGAAATAGAACATAATGACAGAACCATTGAACAACATGGACTGTTGCCAATGCAAGTTTTTCAATATGAGGATAATTGAGTTTCTGTCCTACGAGGCCTTGGGTCAAGTAATAGATCACATATTCTGAGAACAAGTCATCTTCCTAAACTAAGACCATGCCAATGGTTGACTTTGTTGCAGCCAGACATAATATTAAATCCTTGTTATAGTTGGGTGGTCGGAGCAGAGGGGCAGTTGTGATGGCATGCTTCAATACTGTGAAAGAGCGTTGAGCAACATCATCCCAATAAAAAGGAACTTATTTATTCAGTAAGCGCATAAATCCCTTGGTGATCTCGACATAGTTGGGGATGAAGCATCTTAAAAAATTCGCCTTGCCCTGTAGACTCTGAAGTTGAAGGATTGTGCGTGGGGGGGCAACTGAATTATAGCCTCAACCTTGAGAGGATCAACCATGATCCCTGTTGTCGACACTATGAAACCTAACAAACGTCCTGATGTTATGCAAAAGCTACACTTGTTTGGATTCAAGGGAATCTGGAAGTAGAGAAAACACTCAAAGATAAGTCGAAGGTGTGTGGGATGATCCATTCTCTTGCGAGATCGAGATGCTAAATCATCTAAATAGGCCTCGACTATATGCTTGAGGTCATGGAAAGAAAAAGACATGGCCCGTTGAAAGGTCTCTCTAGCATTTTTGAGACCAAAAGGTATCTTACGATACGCGAATGTACCCTAGGGACATATGAATGTCATTTTGTGTTGGTCTTTGGGTTTGATTTGTATTTGGTTATATCCTGAAAAACCATCCATGAAAGAGAAGGCCTCGCAACCCGCACATTCATCAATTATCTGGTTGATCAATGGTGTGGGAAAATTATCTTTGGGACATACCTTGTTCAAATCACAGAAGTCTATACATACACGAATCGTGCCTTGTTTTTTATTGACCGGCATGGGGTTTGACACCCATTGGGTCAAATGGATAGGATAGATAAAACCGGATTTTAGCAGTTTCTCAACTTCAACCTTAATGGATACTTCTTTCCTGGGGTTAACTGGATGAAGCTTCTGCTGAACAGGCTTGGCATCTGGATAAGTTGTGATTTCATGTTCGATTATTTTTGGATCAATGCCTGGCATCTCCTCGTAAGACCAAGCAAAAATGTCATGAAATTCTTTAAATAGATCTGTGTAGATTTGAATCTCTCCGGAGGAGTAGTCAGCTCCGACGAAAACATTCTCCAGGACGGCAAGGGTTCTGTAGATATTGATCGGTATGGTTTCAACGATGTTTGCCATATTACCCTTAGCATAGACCCCGTGCATAGCTAAGGGATTAATAGGGAAACACCTATCTCCAGTCATAGTCAAGGTGAATTCTCTGGCCTCGATTCTGCTTAACTCTAGGAGAAAAAATGATTTGTGATGAAGATCATCCCAGGGTTTGTCTAGACTAGTCATTGCTTATATTACTACTTCGTCAGAGGGCAAGACTAAGTCTAACAAATTGGTGTTAGCGAGAGAACCTTGAGCCCAAATAGGCTCTAGAAGTGGATCGAACTCTTGTGCAAGAGTTAGATCTGGGTTGGCTAAATCTTGTTGGACTAAAGAGTACGCTACTTCGGCTATGGACAAGGGCATGGACATGCCCGGATGCCTTGTCCCCTCCATCGTGGCTGATGGGGAAGAAAGTATCCATGGATCGGTGAAGTAAGTCGTGAGAAATGATGAAACTTGGAAAATCTCATCCTTATGGTGGTCGGATATGATATTGACATCGCCTTGAGGGGGAGGGTAATTGAAGGCACCTATCAAATATGGGCACAAACCAAACCCTACGTTGACTACGCCTGGTTGAGCATTATCAATCATCGGGACCGCGGACACCCCCAATGAAGGGTCAGATCTGAAGAAAGACAATTGATCAATGGTCACAATCTGGTCCTCGCGTGGAAACAACAAGACTCAGAAAATTGTAGCAACCACTGCTTGCATGGCATAATTCCAACTCCTTCCTGACAAAAGATTGTAGTCGAGGGATGTGTCGACTACCTCTACCTAAACGCACACGGTCCTCCCTCCCAATTGCATGGGAAAAGAGGGAATGATAACATGTGGTCAGAACAAATGACCGTCGAAAGCAATGAGAAGAGTAGGCAACGGAGACAAAACGGGCTGGCCAATGGCCTTCCAACATGCCAACGACATAATGCATGTCGAGGTGCCCTCATCAACCACCGTGTGGAAAATATTTCAAGTAAAAGTTTTCGTGGGGTGAGCCACTACTATATGAAATGCTATGTGGTAAGGCATACAAGGTTTTAAGTCGGTTGTATCTAGCATGGTGGTACCCGGATTATAAGTCTCGGTAGATCCTAGAGCGGTTAACAAAGCTTTCCTCTAGGAAGGGTAGCTTTGGAGGACCTCCAAAGAGGACATTGCACAAGGGGTTTGAGACAAATCTTCCACTAGAGAATAGTTATGGGCGGCCCTTGATTTTGGGTTGTGAGAAGCCTTTTGGGATGCGTGTCATTGTTTCGCCCAAAGTCTTCTCAATATGTAGAGGAAGAGATGGGAGTTCGGCTTCTTTGACCTTCTCAGAAGTGCTTGGTTTACTGTAGTCATGAGCTCTAGTGGATATGAAAGCATCACCCTTCATCATATATACATTCACGAATGCGGTATTGTTCGAAGATGGAGAGGGTCCTTGACTGCCCCCTTCTGTGCTTGTAGAGGCTTGGGTTAGGTTTTTTCCATGTTGAAATGGATTGGTTAACACAACAAGTTGTTGCTGTGTCACAAAATTTTGGGCTTCTGCAAGCTAGGGACATAGGTGGGTCGGGTGGTCTTCCGCTCGCAGGTTGCACAGATACCCTGCCTTTCGTTTCTCAGTGTTGCCCCCGCCAGCATTATCAGTGGGTTTCTTATCCCCCTTACCCTTCTTTCGTTGTTTTTTCTTTCCTTCAGGCTCTTGGGTGGCCTTTGGATTTGTCAATTTCACTATGTGTACATCCAATGTTTTAGTAGGGGGAGCAGCCAAAACAGTAGTTTGGCTGGCCGTTGTGTGTTGTATGGACAATTGTTGCAACTGCTTCATTAGTTTCTCAATGGGCTTTTTTTGTGCTGAACCAACAATACCATCGGCATGTGGTCCATCTTTTTGTCTGGTTTTATCAAGTATTGAGCATGGCACATCTGGAAAGATCTTGTATAATAAACCAGACTGAGAATAGATGAGCTCAAGCTGTTGAGCTCTCATGATGGTGTCTTCTTCAGAAAACACTCCTGAAGTCGTGACATATTTGGATAACTGCAGGACCAAAGACTTAAGGAACCACTTGAGTAGGAATGTTGGTGGGACTGGTACCTTAATTAAACTCTTCTGGTGTCTCCATTCTCGGATGTGATCAGAGATATGGTTTGCTTTTTTCTATGCAAAATTGGCCAGCAATTCTGTGCCAGCGTCGTATCTCATAGGTAATTGGAAATGGTTTAGGAAGGCCATTGCCAATTCGTCGAAGGAAGAGTATCTTGAGCGGTCGAACTCAATGTACCATGTCGCGACACTCCCAATGAGAGTATGTTGAAACAATCGCAACTGTACAGAGTCATCTTTCAACGAGTTAGATGAGAACCAAAGGTGGAAGGTAGTCACATGATCTCCTGGATATTCGTTAGGCTTGGATTCAAACTTTGGTATGTCCGAAGGCAACCTCGTCGGCATAGGAGGCCAACGCGGATCGTGACAGATAGGGTCATTCAACAACTATGTCAAGTCTAGCAAATGCAAGGTTTCTAGGAAAGGTAGTTTGGGTTGTTGGTGATAACATGGGAAAAAGGGGCCTGTAGTTTGACTGGCACCAGGTTGCCAGGAAAAGTTCGGCTGCTGGCCTGGGTTCTGGTAAAAACCATGGCCATGGCTAGCATATGGATTCTGCGTGTGAGGAGACATCATCGGATGATTCCCAAAATAAGACGTAGATGGATGGGCGTGCATTACATTCGAAGGACTTTGGGAAGGGTTTCCCCATGTTGATCCCCTGGGGATAGACATAGTACCTTATCTGGGGTTCCATTGACTGTGGAAATAATTTCCCCAAATCGACATTCCTGACGAAGGAACAGATCCCTGCCAAGAATTCCAAGGCCCTGATGCGGAAAAAGTTCCTGGGTTTTCCCCCTGTGCAAGAATAGTACCCTGCATGGGAATAGGTTGTCTGAAACCGAGGTTGCCCCCAGTCGGGAAAGTAGCTGACAAGAAGGCGTTGTTACCAAATGCACCGAACAAAGAAAACATTGTCGAACCTACCAACATATTATGCGAAGGTGGTCCTTGACTCCCCACTCCAAATAAACTATGGTGTGCATGTGGCCCGATGAATGGATGGTGCGTGCCACCGAGCGAAGGGGACAAAGGAGGTATATGACCTCCCCTGTAAGGGAAAGCATTAAAAGGAGCAGAAGTTCCCCCCACGTGGCCTTGCAGAGGAGCGTTAGATCTCCTTACCCCTAGACCTAAAGTCTGTGAAGTGGAGTAGGAAAGTACAAGACTTGTACCTGAGCTAGGCATCCTGTATGAGAATAGAGGGCATGTCGCACTTGGTGGGAAAGGGGTTGTGGCTACCGCCATAGACATGATCAGACCACTGTGCGAGGTAGAGGTGGCCGAGGCCATGGTGGCTCGGACTGGTGATGGGGGGTTAGGAGGTGGACATTGTCTAGCACTTGTAAGGATGAATCGATATGATGATGGGTGCCGAAAGATTAGTGGTTGAGGTTTCAACTAGACCAAAAGCTTTCTCTCCAAGGCAAAAAAAATCGATTCCTCTGGATGTTGGTCCGGCACAATTTCTTGTGACCCGATTGCTTCAAAAGACCCTTGTTGGTCTAGCTTTTGCCTTAGTGGTGGCAGGGGTGGATCCAGTGTAACCGATGATAGGCCAAGAAGCCTTCGTGACCGGGATAGATCATGATCCTCCACTATGTGAGAAGATCAAAGACACTCTAGGGCTGTCTACTCGTTCAAAAAACAACACACACTAAAAAGTCCCTACAGGATAAAACAAGCAAAAACTAAACTAATTGGAAGAACAGTTACAACAACCAACACTAGAGCAACTTACTGGTGCAAGTGCAACTCGAACACGGAAGCATCCTCCGGGTATACTCTGCAAAGCATGGCCTGATGTCTGTCCTAGGTACCGTGGTATACCCCCACAGTCACCTGTGTATGTCCCTAAAAATGTAGGCAACTAGGTTGCCAGCGCGTGAATAGTCACCAGGCAGGTATAGTCGAAAGTCGGGTAGACCACAATGAGCAGGGTATCGAGCCCGAAACCTATCAAGGGTATCGAAAGAAAGTGGTCCAGAAGACAACTGAGGACCTCGAACGGATTCGATACCCACGAAGCTCCGTGGAAAATGCAATCGATGGAATCCCAAGACAAACCCTCTATATGTGTTCTCCACTACGATTGGTCTAGCTTTGGAGGGGTTATCTCCGCTACCTTCCCGCACGCGACCTCGTGTTTATCCCCTGTGTTAGAGGGGGGTCCCAGATAACTTTCACGATACTGGACTTTGACACTCCTTAAATCAGACTCCAATGTTTGATTTTAATGGCCTTGAAGAGTTTCCTCTCCAACCTAATTCAAGGTCCTAACCCTAAACTAGTTGGTTGACCCTACAAACATAAAAAGTCTAATGAATTTTAGATTTAGCGTTAATTTTTATGGCTTGTCTTAAGTCAAAGGTTATTAAAGTGAAACTAGTGATGTTTGAAAGACGAAAGCAAAATAAACAAAAAGCTGGAAACACAAACCTTTACCTTAGTCAACTCTTAAACAACTTTTCAAACTTAAAAAAAAATTCTAAGATCTTTGAACAACACACTCAAATAAGGATTTCACTCAACTATGATCTACTTATGATCTAAGTAAACTGTCAAGAACTTATGAAAGAAAAGACTTTTCCCTGGTTACTAATGCAAAACAAAACTTTTCAATCAATCAAAGAAATAAAAGTTTTTTTTTTTAATTTGAATGCTGACAAAGCAAAAGGGAAAAATATCAACAAGTCAAAACCAATAAAAAATTCTGGACTAAGCGCAGATCGCAAAGAGACACTTTAAAAATCACACACAAGCAACTTAAAATTGGACTCTCACACTTGTCTAAATACCCTATAAAATAAAATTTTGAGGAAAACTTCTAACTGAAAAAGAAAGCTATTGTTGTGAACAAACCTAAGTCATTGACTACTATGAAAGAAATCCAAAAACCTGAGAGGTATAACTCTTATCAAAGGAAAGGATGACTGCCCCACCTTCAACAAAAAATTCCTCCACAAGCACACCGCTGACAATTCAACAACAAGCGTGTGCACGCGAGTTGTGTAATGTCAGAGAGCGTGTACATGTGTGCCTTATAAAGACCATGTGTACCTCTGAAACTCTTAGGCAAAAAGACAAGAAATCTAGCCTAGGCAGAGACCACTGATATTGAGAACCAAGATCTCTTGAAGACTCAGATACCTACTTTAACAGAAAAATGAAACCAACTCAAGGAAAAATTCATAGAACAAACCAATCCGAGGTGAAACCTAAGCTATCGACTGCAAACAAAAAAGACTAGAAAGAGTTCCAGAAAACCCCTGAGAAGGAAAAATTCTGACAGGGGAGAGGATGACTACCTCTTTAAAAGAAATTTTCTAGAATCATACACGTGATTGTCACTTCCTCAGCTAGCGTGGACACGCGGGCTGTGAGGATGCAAGGCGCGGGTACACGTGTGTAGACCTTATACAGGCCGTGTGTACCTCTGTGGGTCTTGAATTTTTTTTTACAGTTAAGCAAAGAAATAGAGATAACTGGTATGGAAGACCAGAATCTCTGTTAGCTCAGACTTTTGCAGAAACTTTAAAAATAGGAAAATGAAACCAGTTCTTAAAAATAGCCAAAAATATCCCCGGGAACCCTAGAGATCTCCCCAATACGGTCGCCAATTCTGTTGTGAGTGGGAAATCCCTCTACGAACTAGAATCTAGGGTTAAATTATGCATGTAGAAAAGACCTAAAGAATCCTATTTTCTACCATCGTCCTAGACCTAATCCCCATTATTATTAAGAAAATACGGATTTAAGTGAACATACCTTATTTCAGACGTTTGATATCGATCCTTCTTCACACTTGATTTCTCCTTAACTGCAGCTCTCCTCTATGGATGACCTGCATTCACACAAGATACACAACAAACTCTACATGCATTTGATCTAAATATTAATGGGTTAGAGATTCAAACATGTATGCAATAAACTATGAACACCGCATATGGCGGGACGGGAAAAATACTTCTTTATTACCAACTTTAATAAATCAACTTACAATGTCGATGCTGGCCACTACTCCGTGAACCTGGTCCCGGGCTCCTCTTCAACTGTCCTCCAACTTATTTTCTCTGTATCTCTTCTTGCACAAGGATGGCTAAAGGGTTGGGACAAAGGGAATATGCAAATGGGTATAGTTTCTTTATTATGATTCTCCTCCTCCAAATGGGACCCCTAACCCTTCTTTTATAGGCTAGAAGAAGCTAGGTATTTGGACGAACCCTCGGCCATGCATGGATGGAAGGTTTAGTTAACTTACCCAAAGCTGTGTGTTTCGTCAGAAACTTTCCTTTTTTCATGCTTTTGTAGGTACACACGGGCTGTTTTGGGTCAGCTAGCATGTACACGCGTGCAGTAATGGAGTAGGGTGCATGGGCCTTTATAAAAGAGGTTTTTAAGAAGAGTTGTTCAACAGTGTTTTGGCAAAGAATGAATTTGAGATGGCCTGTTGCCAGGTAAGCATGTCTGGTGCAAATTAGGGTTATAACAGTGAAATCCAAGGTGGGATCATGTGCATCAACAAAAGAGCTTTGGGACAAGCTACAAGACCTTTATGCACGGGAAGAAGAAGAAGAAGAAGTTGAAGAAGATTACAACATCTCATATTTCAAAGAAGAAAATAGAGGTCAGTTCTTTTCCTTTAATTGTGAAGGAGTAGGACATGTTGAATTTGAATGTCCTCATCCAAGGATTGAAAGAGATGACAATGAAGAAGAAGAAAATCATGAAATAGAAGTGATTCAACAAGAAGATGAGAATCTTAAAAAATTGAAGCATGTTGAGATTGAAAATAGCAAGCTCAAAGACACACGTAGAAAACTAAGAAGTGAATTGGGTAGTTATGAAAAGACAATTGTAAGCTTAAAAAAACAATTAGAAGACTTTAAGAAACTAAGAGAAGAAACCATTTCCTTGAAAACTCTACTCGAAGAAGCAATAATAATAGCAGAAGTAAAGAAGGTACAAATGATAAAGAAAGAAGAAGATTGTGAGAAACTTGAACAAGAAGTTGTCTCATTGAGGAAGAGCTTAAGAAACTCTCAATTACAAAAGAATTAACACATATTGGATGTATGGGTGAAACTTCATACAAAGAAGATGCAAATACCAACAAGAAGGTTGAAGAAAGAGCTACACAGACAATTGATGAGAAGTGGACCAGGATACCAGAAAGAAGGAATGATTACAAAAGAGATGAATATCCAAGAAGACCACC
>ML792214.1:324751-351918 GCA_009831015.1 Picea engelmannii | reverse complement strand
TATAATATATATAATTTATAAATTATAATATATAAATTATATATATTATAAATTATATATATATATATATATATATATATAATCCCAGCAGCAGATGAGTGTGGAGGTCTGGAAGGGGTCAAGCGCCCCGGCAAAAGTGAGAGTTCTGAAACCCCCAGATTTAGGGAGGGAGTGACTAGTAGAGTTGAGAAGACCGTCGAGGAGGAGGAGAAGGGGAAGTGAAGGGAGGCCAGATTGAATATGATAAAAGACTCCCCACTCGTAGAAAATGAAGTAGACTCGGAAATAAAAGGTGGAGCGAGGGACACCGAAGTAGAAAGAGAAGTAGCCAAAGAAGACATACCCAATAAAGTGTGTTCTCGTCAAAGGAGGTAGTCCAAGGAAGGTGAGGAGAGAGGGCTTGTAAACGAGTGTTGATAACCCCATTTCTTGTGCGAGAGATAGATGGAGGTGTTCATCCCTCTCTGTTGTTGTTCTTTTCCCTTGGAGATGAGTGGATAGTTGGCCACTCTGTTCCCATAGACGTGGAATCTATCTATCTATCTATATATATATATATATATATATATATATATATATATATATATATATANGGGAGTGACTAGCAGAGTTGAGAAGACCATCGAGGAGGAGGAGAAGGGGCAGTGAAGGGAGGCCAGACTAAATATGATAAAAGACTCCCCACTCGTAGAAAAAGAAGTAGACTCGAAAATAAAAGGTGGAGTGAGGGACATTGAAGTAGAAAGAGAAGTAGACAAAGAAGACATACCCAATAAAGTGTGTTCTCGTCGAAGGAGGTAGTCCAAGGAAGGTGAGGAGAGAGGGCCTGCAAATGAGTGTTGAGAACCCCATTTATTGTGCGGGGGATAGGTGGAGGTGTTCATCCCTCTCTGTTGTTTTTCTTTGCCCTTGGAGATGAGTGTATAGTTGGCCACTCTGTGCCCATAGACGTGGCATCTATATATATATATATATATATATAATCCCATTCTCATAGCCCCCGAGACATTTAATCCCAACAACAGGTGAGTGTGGAGGTCTGGAAGGGGTCAAGTGCCCCGGAAAAAGTGAGAGTTCTGAAACCCCTAGATTTAGGGAGGGAGTGACTAGCATAGTTGAGAAGACTATCAAGGAGGAGGAGAAGGGGCAGTGAAGGGAGGCCAGACTGAATCTGATAAAAGACTCCCCACTCATAGAAAAATAAGTAGACTCATAAATAAAAGGTGGAGCGAGGGACACCGAAGTAGAAAGAGAAGTAGCCAAAGAAGACATACCTAATAAAGTGTGTTCTCGTCGAAGGAGGTAGTCTAAGGAAGGTGAGGAGAGAGGGCTTGCAAACGAGTGTTGAGAACCCCATTTCTTGTGTGGGGGATAGGTGGAGGTGTTCATCCCTCTCTGTTGTTGTTCTTTTCCATTGGAGATGAGTGGATAGTTGGCCACTCTGTGCCCATAGATGTGGCATCTATGGCATCAGAATGTAATACCCTCATAGTCCAGGGTTTGTACGAAATCCCCAGCGGATGATTCAATGAGCAGCTCCTGGTATAGACCCAAACGCAGATTGATCCGCACCAGTATACGAGCCATGGTCATGAGCCCAGTGACTTCGAAAGACATATCCGCCTCAATGTAGCTGCCCAAAAGATTGTCAATTTCTTCAAAGCGATGGGAATTCCAATATTGCATCGGGAGACCCTGGAGTCTAACCTAAATGGGTTCCTCATATACCTTCTCTCGCTTCGCGTCAAAATTGGGTGTCCACCGTTTGAGGAGAGTTGGGGTTGCTGCTATGGACCAAATCTTCTTGAGAACCCATTCAACCTTAGTTTTGGAAGAAAAAATAAAAGAAAACCATCCCCTGGTGAGGAGTTTGATATGGGGCATCTAAGAGAGCTCAGGAAGCCAGTATTTGTGAACCTATATTTTGAGGTATGTCAGGCCCATCTTTTTCCCTCAAACCCTGCCCACTATATATCTTTCTAAAAAATCCAGAACCCTATCCATAGCCACGTCCTCCCCAAAGGCAAGTCTCCCAGTCCCCAATTTTTCCTTTGTGCACCTGAAATTTTTTACTACCATCGTAAACACTTGGTGGTTCAGATAAGTAAGGGTGTTTCCCACCCCAAACTTTGAGGAAATCCGATCCAACTACTAAAGATAATTGTTGATCAACAGTGGAAGGTTATCCAAGCCAGTCCACCACCGGGGATCCCGAACCTCTGAAAACCTCACAAAAAGGCTGTAGACTGGTGTTATCCCCCATCCTAGAGGGCCCAGAGACTAATACGGAGAATGACCCACCTATTCTCTGACAAAACCTGTTAGAAATCTGTGAAAAGGATAGGTTCCTTGCAATAGCCAAGGAAAGGGTTCCTCATCTAGTAGTGTCAGTTATGTGTTAACCCTCATTGATCCCTAACCATGCAGCGGCTAAATCCTGAGTGTTAGTTGTTCGCACAGTCCTAGAGCTATCCTGTCAAACCTTGAAGTAACTGTCGTCACCATTGTTGAACAGCCTCGGAGCTCCAAATTCTCATAAATGGCAATGCCAATTAATTTCTTCATACATGCACATTTTACTCCCACTGCATCATCATCCTCCCGATTCAAGTTCCAAATATTCTAGCAAACTTGGTTTCTTACTTGGATATTCTTATCAATATTAAGTTTTCGATTGATTTAATTTGAAGGAGACAAGCAAGTCAGAGTGATGGTTTAACCTGTAGCACTTATAATTCTTAAAGTTCATAATTCATAAGCCCTATTATTTGTTACCTTTAACCCATATAACATTTAACCCTTATAACACCTAGCACATAACTCCTATAACATGTAACCCCTAACAATTGTAAAAACTATAACCCCTAATCCTTAAAATGATTAAACCCTATAAACTTAAAACACTAACTCTTATAACTTATAAGATTCTAACTTCCATAATCATATAATCCTTAACCATTATAACATCGACCCCACCTGATTCCCAACACCTATAAAATCTATAGAAATTTATCTCTATTATCCCTTACATCTCCAACCCCTATCACACCCAACCCATGTAATATTAGGAAACCTTAACCCTGGTGACTATTAACCCATATAACCCTTAACCTATAACCTATGAACTTATAATACTTAACCCCTATCATGATTATCCCTTAACTCTTATAATCCTTATTGCATGTAATCATTATAACACATAATGGATTTAACTACTATTAGGCCCACTCAAGTTGTACTCCTATGACCATTAACAAGTATACCCACTATAACCATTAAAACCTATAGCTTCTAACCCCTATAATGAACATTTATCATAATCACTATCACCACTAACAAATTTAATTCCTAAACTCTATTAGTATGTACATGTTTCTAAAGTGTGTGCATGTTCTATAATGCATGTGCTTTACTTGTGCTTTATTTGAAATTAATTTTTAGGGCTCCTCACCTCACCAACGCGTTTGCATACTTAGTTGCTTGGGATTTAGATTACATGGTTTCTTGGGATTTAGCTTCTACATAGGCCTTAATGGTTTGGTCATCATTGTATGCGTCTAGTCTAACCCTCCCATACTATCATTGTCTTCCCCATTCACATTAATTATTCTATAGGATTGTTGTTTGATTGTGGAATTGATTGTGTGAGTCATATTTGAGTTTGGAAATCCTCCCATATTGTCATTGTATGTATATAATATAACCATGACTGATTGATGTCGTTTGTGATGTCAATTGGTTGGGTACTAGAAGATTCATTTGATGAACTATATCCAATATGTCCCAAAAGTGTGGGAGGTTATGAAAATGATGGGTGTAGTGGCCATATGATGAAAATATGATGCAATGATGGTTTGCATGAAATTTTTTATTGCATGCGTTGATGGAATCCTTTGTAGGTTCTAGAGATGTCCCTACAAGAGAGGTGAGTAGCGATGGTGCTACCTTTGGTAGATGGATGATATTCCTTAATTTAGGAAGTATGGGGAATAGATTTGTTAGGTGACCTAGTACTTCATAGAGTGCACAAAGAGGGGTTACTTGATGTGTGGTCTGAGTATGCCCCCCAACTTTATTCTTTTTGTGCCAAATGGTTGTACTCTTTCCCTTGGATGTGTGACCATGTTGTGTTAACAATGAGTTTATCATGGTATACACTAGTTGTGCAACTATTTGAGGTTGAAGTGTAGGTATTGGTACCATATATGGAGAGTAAAGATACCATATAGGTATTTCTAACACCATGTTTGGAAGTGTGAATGTTGCTGCTACCTGGTAAGATGTAACTCCTAGTGGTGGGTAAAAGAATGAAATCTAGGTAAGGGTTGAGGAATGGCCTAAGAATACATTGGTTGGTCAGTCGTGGATGGCGTCTTGGGGACAAATGATGAGAAAGTTGGTTTTTCCATGGCATAGGTAACGGTGCAAATTATGGTAGAATATGGAGGTGTAATAATAGGTGGTTCAACCTGATATGTTCCAAGGATCAAGGAGTCTTTAAAGATCCCGACACCCATTTTCACAAAGGGTGGAAATTCAATATGTGCCCTGATGAGGGGAAGGATGTTATCTAAGTTTTTTATTGGACAAGATTTATAGTGTGTCAACTGGTCGAATGTAATTACTTTCCCATTGTGACAAAAGATCATGGTGTGAAACACATGTAGCTACGTCCAATTAGAATGTTATATTCCAAGGGGGCATATATGACCTCGATATTGATCGAGACTATTTTGTTCACTACCTATGCAAGGAAATTTTGAAACAAGCCCTTGGGTTGAGATGGCTATCCATTGCATTCCTGAAGGGTGATAGTAGAAATGGTCAACTCTGGGGAGCCTAACTTATGCTAGACATGATGCAAGTAGATGCACCCTTATCTATAATACATCTATGAATAATGATGTTTCAAACTATGGTCAAGATACAAAAAGTAACTAAGGAGGGGATTTGAGGCTCTCAGTTATCCAAATTGAATATAATGAGGTGTGATTCAGAAGGGTTGACTACCACCAATGATAATAATATACATTTTCTTTACGAAGGACAGGTTTGTAAGGCCTCAAGTGCCTACATGGTTGCAAGGGACTGAGACAAGTCATCCATGATGATGTATCTATTAGATGCCCTTGAATGTAGGTTATGAGCATTATACCCTAGAGGCACCTTTAGTGCTCAAGGAGGTAGGTCACTACTAGGATGTGAGATCAACAAGGGTGCACTAGTTGGCAATTGGGTGGCACCCGATGTGGTCAGAGGGATGTTGTGATGCATAAAGTAATAACAATTTCAAGTTTGAAGATGAATATCTAACGAATTCATAAGAATACTATGGAAATAATAATTTTGTGGCTAAGCTTGACCCCGGGTTGGGTATGGTCCTGTTGGCTTTGAGGAGGACCCAATTTTTTGTTGTGTAGTAACAAATGGAAGGGGTTGTGTATAATGGATGGTTTCATAGGTAGAGGGAAGTTCTGTTGGGGAGGTGGAGTACCTTGAGGGGAAAGGGTTCTTGGGTTAGCCATAGATTTATTCATTCATTTAAAGTATGCAATTTAGGGGAAATGGTGAGTATAATGGTAATACTCACTTGTAACTTCCCCACTATAATCCCTAGTTTAATTAATGCACAATGTAGATATGAATGCGGCTATGTCCAAGTGATGTATATGTGAATTGTATTTCTGAATTTTAGTAAATAAAATGTGATGCCAACTACTGGGGGAACATGGAAAAATATGGGGCTGAGTTTTCCACAAGAGATGGGAGACCCTAAGAGTGTTCCAAGGGGGGAATTATTCATGGGTATTAATCCAAACCCATATCCATGAATTTTTATTATCATTGTGTATAAAACATATATTTTCATGTTTGAGCGTATGAGAGCCCAATCATTGAATACATGTAAGAGGGTGGGTGTGAGAAGTTACATACCATAGTTATTGGGAGCATGGGTCTGAAGTACAATCAAAATTGGGGAGACTGAGAGTCAACTAGCTTGGGGGAAAAGGAAATCCGTGTGACCAAAGGGGGTAGTTTTTATAGGAAAATTTTGGGGACAATAAGGGAGAGTAGAGTGTTGGAGATTGGGTACATAAATGGTGGAAATATTAATAGTTGTTTGGATCTATTGAAGAATAAAGAAAAAAGTTGTTAAGATTGCATATGAATCAGGTTGTTAGGCCTAAAGAGTGAGCTCATGTGTGAATTGCATTGGAGCATCAAGCTTACTACTGTGTTGTTTCCTCGTATTTTTCCTAGTAGTGAATTCCCTTGCATTCCCAGTAGTAATATTATCAATTACCTACACCAGATATACCTTGATAAATGAATGGGATGCCCGATGGACTGAGAGTAGTGAAGGGGTACATTACTTGGGTTGGGTATGTTGAGAGGAAGGGAGCTAGTGGAAATTGGGATAGTTGCAGGCAAATGTCAGTGGGTTGTGGTATTATCTGAGTTGTGAGTGGATATTGAGAGGCACCCTCTTTTTTGGTTTCTTAGCCCCAGCTCGAGGTGACTTTCTATGGATATTTGGAACAAAAATTCTATGGTTGGGTGGAACATCCATCCCAAGCAACTGGTTGCACAAGTGTTTTAAAAAGATAAGTGTCTATCTATTTTTCTGAGTTATTTTCTGAGTTTAACTACTGTGTGGTTTACTCTGTATATGAGAATGTTTTATATGTTGTTTTGATGAATTCATTATTTGCATTCATGTTTATTTATAATGTTGTAGATGCATTTAATTAATGGTTAAATTTGTGTGTTTTTCTGTAGCTGGTAAGCTACAAGATATGTTAGCATAATTTTTTTTTTAATTTTGATTTGCATTCTGCATAGTAATGTCCCTCAATGAAGATGGGGACTATCAAAGCTCAAGGTTCAACAAAGATCTTGTATGGGTTGATGGAAGTGTGAATTTGATAGGAATTTATTGTTTTAGAGGTTCAACTATGACAGATTTGGGGGAAAATGGTGAGCCCGAGTGAAATCCCCAAATTTATGTGTAGATTTTAATTTAATTTTCCTCAAAACCATCAAAGAGGAGATTTATGGCATCGATTTATGTTTTCATGGTGACTGTGAAGTTTAGTGAAGTGTTGGCCTATATTATTTTGACCTCTAAAATCAATGGTCAAGATTCATTTGGGAAGTATGAAAAGGATGTTTGTGATAGGATATCGGAAATAAGGCTTCAGAAAAAAAATCCCGAGGCATGGCATGCGATTAAGTCTTAAGGGAGAAGCCCAATCTTGCAAGACCGAGTGAAAGAGAGCCATTGATTGATGTCACTCTCAACAATTAGATTGTGCAGAGAAATTGTATTCAGAAAGACTCATTTAGGATGAACTATGGAGGTAACTTGATATTTCGAAGAAGGGGGTCTAAAATCCTATGGCTAAACGACATGTGGTAGCCTATTATTGGTTTCAGAAGGACTGTTCCTGATGGTATTCAGAAGGAATTATTCCTGATGGTATTCAAAAGGATTATTTCCAATGGGCTTCGGAAGGATAATTTTCAATGGTATTCATAAGGAAGTATTTCAAATGGGATTTGGAAATATTATTTCTTATAGTTTTCAGAAAGGATGTTCTTGATGGCTAAGTTTGATAGAGCGGGTCCGATAGGCTCTCGAACTTTGGAATTCAACAAGATTCATAAGCATGGAAAGTTTTTGTTTTGATGGGGGAATTCCAATGGAAAAATGCAAATAGTGTTCAAACTTCAGGTTCTATAAGGATATGTGAGCATGAATAAAGTTATTCTTCTCGATGTGAAAAGCTCGTGAAGTTAAGTATGATAAGCCTATAAAAGGTTTGGCCGAGGGATGATGGAGGAGATTGAAGGGTGATGACATGGAAAAATCAAGGGATGACATGTGGACTCACCATAAATGTGTCATTCCATATCATCCAGATTTCCCAGGGTCATGTGTAGGTCGATTTGATGAGTTGTTACAACAGTAAACCAATGATTTTCCACGAATTTTTTTTCAAATTTTGGGGGCATAAACAACATGTTCAATTATTAAAAATTAAGAGAACTGTGTGTACCTCTAGTAAACATAATATATTCTTCTTAATATGAAATAAATCAATGAGAGATTTCCAACAAGCCATTTTGAGCGCAAAACATAACATGTATGTGAAAGTTACAACTGAAATAGTACAAGGTACAATTTAAGCGTCAATTTACTTATAGAGGGAATAACTCCTTGCTCATAAGTTAGTTTGAGGCACATGATTATTCTATGGAAATACTATAGACCATATAAGAAAATCATGGAACCAAATTTGGAATTCGGCTACCTAAAATTGTACATGATGTAAGAGAAGACACCTATAATAGTGAGGGTAAAAATGAGAAAACAATTTAAACCTATGTAGACCATAAATTTTAGCTCATATCTCATATTTGGGAAAATGAGAATTCAATGGAAAGGTATTGAGAAGGAGAATCCTTTTATCAACCTAGAAAATTGATTTGAGCAGTATAATTGTAGTCAACTAAAAAAATCTATGATTGGTGGCCTTTAAGAGAAAAATTTTATGCATTCTTTTTCTAGAATTATGAATATCCATTTTTTTCATCTAACAAAAACCTTATTGTATGCAATTTTCTTGCAGAATTAGAGGTATAGGAAAACACATTTCATTATTGTATGAGGACTAGAGTTATAAAATATGTCCAGGGATCATACATACATGAAAAAGAGATTAGAGGGCTACATGTCAGCATGGGAAACACTGATACTGAGTCTAATGGAATAATATGAAGAGATGATCTTGTAGCCATGAGAATCCTACAGAGGGAAGTGTAGAGCCATATGGAAGATAATGATGATATCATGAAATATTAATAGGAGCTATAGAGTCTAAATATGTTGCATAGGCAAGTCAACAAGGAATATTAGAGCAGCTAGTACTATTCTAGTGGAAGCATCCATATCCCATAACAAAAGGGATGATCATGGGAATGGCAGAAAAACAAGAAGTATGAGCAAGAATCATCATTCTCCAAAGCTATCAACTAGAAGAGATCATGCAATTTTAGGGACAGGGAGTAACCCAAGTGTGTATTTTGTTAAGAGGCAGAGAAGAAGGCCTGATTCCGACATTTTGCAAGGTGAACTTAGGAAAATCAAGCCACCAAATTTTAATAGTGATCATAGAAAGGGAGAAAAGGCTGAAGCATAGCTGTTGGAAATGAAGAAATATTTCTAGATGCATGATTACCCCTCAACAACAAAAACTAGAATTGCAACCTACCATTCACAAGGAAAGGCACCCATGTGGTGAGATTAGCTTAAGCAAGTGAAACACTTTGATGAGAAGAAGGTCTCATGGAGGTAGTTCAAAGGATATTTCAAAGAGAAATATTTGTCAGAGCATTACTATGAAAGGAAGATGAAAGAGTTCGTTGAACTCAAGATGGGAAGCATGGAAATGGATGAATATGATAAGAGGTTCTTTGAGTTGATGAAGTATGTGGGTTTCATAAAGAGTGAGAAGGTCAAGATCCAAATATTTCTTGGTGGGTTACCCTCCTTCTACAGTGAAAATATACAATATGATAACTTTGGTACTTTGGAGGAGGCAATAAGGAGTGATTTTTTTTTTTATGAGCATGGCATAGGAAATCTAGTCTTCCAAAAACCTTGGAATGACAAGATGAAGGGAAAGAAGGAGAAAAGGAAGAATAGTTTAAACAACCCTTTTTCAAGGAAAAATCACAAGCAAATCAACAAGGACAATAAGATCAAAATGAATCCAGGATGGAAGATTCATTTGAGAAAAGGCCAAGATAGTAGCCCATGAAGTGTTGGGGATGTGAGGGAGATCACTTGTATTGGGAATATCCTCACAAAGGAGAAATAATCAGGACTATCCATAATATTTAGGAGGAATAAATAGTGGAATACATGGGAGGAAATATGCCAAGGATTTATGTAGCCTTGGAAAGCAAGAAAGTAGAGTATTAGTCCCCCATGATTGAAGTAAAAGGTAAGATTGATAACCAACTAGTGTTATACAACTGGATATGTTATAGTGATAAAACACATGAATATCAAATAAATTACCAACGAAACAAAAAAATATAGAGAATAACACACCAAAATGATACTTTTATTGAAACGGGGGCAATGTTCACTTGCCTCTTTGGGGGGGAAACCTCCAATAGAGAAATTCTCTATTACAATAATTATGATCAAGAAAAATATTTCTCATGCCCTTGAATCCTATTTATACTAAATGTATCTACCCAAAAGAACAATCTAGAGGAATGTCTTTCTAGAAGCGGAAGATTCTATTAGGTCTTCTTACATTTGACTTACTCTCCTTATTCCTAGGCATTATTTATTAAAATTTTCCTTTATTACATGGAAAACGTGAGGGGTTAGGGAGGTTAGGTCCCTAACACCCCCCCGCTTAAAAATAGCCTTGTCCTCAAGGCTTGAGATGAGAAAATTGTTGTAGGATGGTAGTCAGTTCCCAAGTGGCATCTTTTGGATGTGTGTCTTTCCACTGAACTAAAAAATCCTTGATAGTGTGTTGGTGGAGACAACACTCACAATGGTATAAGAATTCTTGTGGCTGAAACCAAATGGAACCTTCTTCATCCAACTCAGGTAGTTTGGCACCTAGTTCCCAACACTTTCTTTTTAAGAAGGAAACATGAAAAACATGGTGGAGCTTAGAGTGACTGGGAAACTCTAACTGGTAGGCCACCGAGACCACTCTCTTGAGAATACAATAAGGACCATAAAATTTGGGGGTGAGTTTCTGACAGTGTTGGGATTTGAGCAAAGTCTTCTTATAAGGTTGTAGAAGAAGATGCACCTAGTCTCCTTCAACAAATTCACATTCAGAACGACCTTGATATGATTTTTGTTTCATGTGATTTTGAGCCATGAACAAATTTTATTTGAGAGTACTGAGAATGGCCATGTAGTCTTTAAGAGTTTGATCCACTTGTTGAACATTGGAGACAATGAGAATGTGTGATAGAACTAAGGGTGGATTTTTTCCATAGATTTCTTAAAAGGGAGTCATGCAAGTGGTGGTATGGTAAGAGGTGTTGTACCACCATTCAATGAGGGGTAACCATTGAACCCATTGATTTTTTCTGTCACATGAAAAAAACCACAAATAGGTTTCCAAACACTTGTTGACCACTTTATTTTTTCCATCAGCCGAAGGATGACATGCTATGATGAGATGCAATTGGGTTCCCCAGAGTCAGAATATACTTTCCATAAAGTGCTGGTGAAAGTTGGATCATGGTTAGAAAAAATAGAATGAGGAATTACTTGGAGTTTGAATATATTATCCATAAAAATTTGAGCCACAGTGGATTCTGAAAATGGGTGTTGAAGAGAACAAGAATGAGCATATTTGGAAAGATGATCCACAACTACCATGATGACTGACTTATTTTCTGATTTAGGTAAGCCAAAAATGAAGTCCATAGAAATATCTGTCCAAATAGTAGGTGGAATCGGAAGCGGTTGGAGTGTACCTTTAGATTTGAATGTCTCTCCCTTATTGCATTGATAGGTATCACATTCAACCATAAAGGTGCGGACGTCTTGTTACATACCTTCCTAGAAAAAATAACGTTTCACCCATTCATAGATTTTGGTAAAACTGGAATGCCCAGTTGTAGGTGAATCATGAAACTTAGAGAGAACGATGGATTTAAGGTTCTACTATTTTCTTAAATACATGCAACCTTTATAACAAAGCTCATCACAGTGCAACGATTAACCTAGAGAATCTTTTGTATCATGTTGTAGTGCTTGGATTAGTTTTGAAAGTTTGTGGTCTTGCAACCATTCTTAGTGAACCTCCTAAATCCATTCTGTGACAATGAAGGATAGGGGACAAAGGGACCCATTTTCTTCATATTGCCTGGAAAGGGAATCAACCACCACATTTTCTTTTCCTTTTTTGTAGATGATCTCATAATCATATCCAAACATCTTGGTTACCCATTTTTGCTGCTCCGAGGAATAAATTATTTGTGATAGAAAATACTTGAGGCTTTTATGATCGGTTTTAATTTGGAGGCATTGCCCCAAGAGATAAGGACATCGACGTCAGAGATCCACAACCTGCAAAATAGCCAACATTTCCTTTTCATAGGTGGATTGGCCCAAATGGCGCTCAAACAATTGTTTGCTGGTGAAAGAAAAAAGACAACCATATTTCATGAGGATAGCCCCAATGCCTTTCCTTGAGGCATCACACTCCAGTACAAAGGTCTTGTTGAATTTAGGGAGAGCCAGATCATGAGTTGTGCAAATATATTCTTTCAAGGCTTGGAAGGAATGGTATGTTTATGGAGTCCAATTAAAATAATTATTTTTAAGGAGCGTTGTGACGGGAGCTGCAATTTTTCCATAATATGAATAAACTTGTGATAATATCCTGTCAAACCCAGGAAGCCACCCAAACTTTTAAGTGTTTTTAGGCGTGACCAATCCTGCATAGCTTCAATTTTCTTCGGATCCACCTTGACACCTTCCTTGCCAACAACATGTCCCAGGTAATCAACTTTAGAGGCTCCAAAATCACATTTAGATTGCTTAAGAAAATTTTTGTGTTGAGACAATAGCTGTAGAACTTGATCCACATGGGAAAGATGGGCTTGCCAAGTTTTTCTATAGATGAGGATATCATCAAAGAAAACTGATACAAAATGATGGAGGAAAGGATAGAAAAAATGATTCATGAGACTTTGAAAAGTGGAGAGAGAATTACAGAGGCCAAATGACATAACCAAGAACTCATAGTGACCCTCATGAGTTTGAAATGCAGTCTTGGGAATGTCTTATTCTTTCATATGAATATGATGGTATCCAGAGTGAAGATCAAGCTTGGTAAAATACTGAGCACCACTTAATTCATCCAAAAGGTCATCAATGATAGGAATGGGAAATCTATCTTTGATGGTGGGTGTCTTTAGGGCACAAAAATTGGTACACATGCGCCAAGTATCTTCTTTATTGAGTACCATGACTACTAGAGAAGAATAGGGGCTGGTACTGGGAAATATGACACCGAATTCTAGCAATACTTGAAAAATATTCTTAATTTCATTCTTCTGGGTGAAGGGATGAGGATCATGGAGAACATTTGGAGGAAGACTACCTGGAACAAGAAGAATGGAATGATCATGGGCATCTCATGAAGGGGGAAATCCCTGGGGGTTTGAAACACAGTTTGGTGTTGGGAGAGGATATATTGAAGTTCGGGATGGACAAATGGTGTATCAAACACCTGAAAGGAATGAAGTTGGCATATAATACCAGAATGATCTTTCATGGGGAGATTTTCCATTCCATGTAAACTGATGATCTCTGGTGACCATGTTGTGATGCCTTGGAAATGGTGTTGTTATCCCTCCTATTGGAATTGCATTGTTAATTTTTGGAAATCCATGGTGATAGGGCCAAGATTGCGTAACCATTCAACACCAAGTACAATGTCACAAGTTCCCATGTCAATAGAAAACATATGATATTTCAGGTGGTACTGACCAATTTGTAGGTGCAAATTTTCACAATGCCCTCCACATTTCATGGAACCCCCATTGGAAATCATGATTTGGAAATTATTAACTGGACGAATATAGAAATTAACTTTTTGGGAAATGCAGCGATGAATAAAATTATGGGTGTTGCCATTGTCAATGAGAATGATGACTTTTCAGTTCTTAATGTATCCAATTAACTTGAGGGTTTGGGGAGTAGAGAAACTAGTGAGTGCATTCATGGTAATCAATGGTTCAACTTTTGGTGGATCATAAGGAAGATTAATATCAGTTGGTGGGGGTAGCTCGGGTACATGAGAAAAAATCGACCTGTTCTTCAGAAACATCCTCAGTCATAGCCAAATTTTTTTTATGTTACTTACACTTGTGCCCCAGAAAATACTTGTCATCACAATTATAACAAATACCCTTAAGTTGGTGTTCAACTATTTCATCCCTAGTCAATTTCTGGATCTTGAAGAGAGTGCACAGAGGGATGATAAGGGCGGGTTTAGGGAAATGAATAAAGGGTTTTTTTATGGTTTGGGATGAGACTACTTGTTTTTCTTCCTTGTCCCTTTTTGTATCTTCCAACCGAGTATGGGGGAGATCCATGAGGATATGGGAATTTATTTCATCCTTGAGGCCACTGATAAATAATTCCCTAAAAAAAACATGTTTCATGCCCTCCATTCTAAAATCGAATTGCTCAAAGGTAGCTATAAACTCTTCCACCGGGCCATTTTGTTTCAACTTGGTCAAACGAACTAAATGATGGGCGTCAGTGTCAAAGCAGTCACAAGGTTTTGTAACAATCTATTTCCAAGCCACACACCCTAGGTGTGCCTTTTTACGTCATTGCCAACATTTCCAATGTTCAGGATCCAAATGGACAAAACCATAACGTAGTTTGTCCAACTCATCGATAATGTCGTGCAAAGAGAAGTAGTGATCCATTTTGGTGACCCAGCTCGTGGGGTCTGAGCCATCAAATTTGTTCATATCAACTCTATGAAGAAATAGGTCATGCTGAAAGTGATTGGACTGAAAAGTCTAGGAAGTGGAGGAAGTATCACCTTCAGGGTACAAAGGTTGGATAGAGGAGGAAAGGATTCTAGGAACATTTAGTTTGGCTAAGAGTTGGCTCACAAAGGATTCAATATGACTTTCCATGTCCTGTTTCAAGGCTTAAAATGAAAGGTTTGGTACTGTTCAGTTAAGCAATACACGATAACAATCCATCAGAGTCTTTATTATCCACCTATTGAAATAGATTCAACAACAGCTAGATCCAGAGGAAAGTTATGAGCATTACGTTCATGCATAACTTGCATACCTAGGTTAGCACGATTAATGATATCGGCCCAAGTGTTAATTACACGACCTTGACTGTCAACTACAGATTGGTTGAAATTGAATCCATTTAGGTTGAAATCCATAGTGCTTATGCCTAGAGCGGTAAACCAGATACCTGCTATGGGCCAAGCAACTAATAAGAAATGTAAAGAACGGGAGTTGTTGAAACTAGCATACTAGAAGATCAATCGGCCAAAATAACCGTGAGTAGCCACAATATTGTAGGTTTCTTCCTCCTGACCAAATTTGTAACCTGCATTTGCGGACTGATTCTCAGTAGTTTCCCTGATCAAACTAGAAGTTACCAAAGAACCATGCATAGCACTGAATAGAGAGCCACCGAATACGCCAGCTACACCCAACATGTGGAATGGATGCATAAGGATATTGTGCTCAACCTGGAATACAATCATGAAATTGAAAGTACCAGAGATTCCTAGAGGCATATCGTCAGAGAAGCTTCCTTGACCAATAGGGTAGATAAAGAAAACGACACTAGCAGCGGCAACAGGAGCTGAGTATGCAACAAAAATCCAAGGACGCATACCTAGACGGAAGCTAAGCTCCCACTCACGACCCATATAGAAAGCTACACCAAGTAGGAAGTGTAGAACGTTTAGCTCATAAGGACCCCCATTGTATAGCCATTCATCGACAGAAGTTGCTTCCCAGATGGGATAGAAGTGCAAACCGATAGCTGCAGAGGTAGGAATAATGGCACCAGAGATAATATTGTTTCCATAAAGAAGAGAACCAAAAACGGGCTCACGAATACCATCAATATCTACCAGAGGAGCTGTGATGAAAGCAATAATGAATCTAGAACTTATTGCGCAACTCACTATTCTGACTCTGACGGTTGTATCGGGCCCATTAGTCATTGTTTTATTAGCAGTTCGTAAAGGTAATCTATAATTACAATGAGCCATCGCCGGGGATGAAATACTATTTACCAAAGTATTTCAGCCCCGACGATGGAGATTCATGTAATAATTAAAACGAGGTAATGATTGATAGAAGCTTTCAATAGAGGTTGATAACTCCTCATCTTCCTATCGGTTGGACAAAAGATCGATCCGTATGTTACAATCGGATTGTGGCGGGTATAGTTTAGTGGTAAAAGTGTGATTCGTTACATTATCAACTCGAATAATTGAAGGATCTTTTACATGGATCTCTGATCCATCTAAAGCTCTATTTCCAAATAAGTGAAAAACCTTCCCTATGAAGAAATACTATCCATCCAAGATGGAAGAGTTCATGTGTGACACAACTTAATATACTTTATGTTCCCATATTAGAGTATAGTGCTTCACTTCTTTCCATTAAAACAAATGCCCGTTGGTGTTCTAAAAGTTCCTTTCCGAGCCCCTGGAGATGAAGATGCAAATTGGGTCGACTTATACAACCAACTTTATCGAGAGAGATTACTTTTTTTGGCTCAGGATATCAATCACGAGATTGCAAATCAACTCATGGGTCTCATAGTATATTTGAGTGCAGAAGATGCAAATAAAGATATGTTCTCATTTCTCAACTGTCCCGGTGGATCAGTAATACTGGGGGTAGGTCTTTTCGATATTATGCAAATAATAGTACCAGATGTACATACAATATGCATGGGGATAGTTGCTTCAATGGGATATTTCATCCTAATCGGGGGAGAAATTACTAAACATATAGCATTACCTCACGCTAGGGTTATGATCCACCAACCTGCTAGTTCCTATTATGACGGAATTGATTGTGGAAATATTGGCATTGATTTGTCGCAATTCCTTCTGGGACGTGGAGAGATCACATGACAAGGTATTGAGGTGTTCTTCAAGATATTTGGTGCAGGTGTGGGACATGGTGAAAGGGGGTTTAGGAAGGGGGAAGGTGTGCTTGAATAGAAAATGGGTTACATGATAAGGATATCACAACGATCAGGGAGAAAAGGGGAATCCAATGGAATAGGTCCCAAATAAGGGGGTCGGGACCACAGGAAAAAAAAGGATGAAAAATTCTAGGTATCACTGTGATTGAGATGAAAAGAGGAATCCAATGGGATAAATCTCAAATAAGGGCACGGACAAACCCGAGACTTGTTTGTTTCTTTTCTGTTTTGTTTTCGTCCCAAGGGTTGGGGTGTTCATGGTTCCTACAAACAAGGGTTTTCCATATGCTATAACTCTTTGATATACATGTGGGGATGAACAATAGTACTTGGCACAATATCTTAGGGCACCAACTAAGGAGGCTATACCATACCCTTATTCATACTACCCGATTAACCAGGGACTAGAGATTATCTTCTTGAGTGTTGTTCTCAATAGAACTATAACAATCAGACATCTGATTATTTGATCTATAACGGGGTTCAAGATGCCTAGGTAAGTTTGTATACATGTGTTGTCTAATGCGCTACCACTCTAAGGGGTACCAATAGGGGTTACAAGGATTTCCAACAATGTGATCTTAAAAACCTCTTTTATTCACTGCATGTATGCTTCCCCTACCATGGATTTATGCGTTGAATGAAAAATCATTGTACTTTAAAGATGCTAGAACACGTCTCTACCTTTAAATTTTTGTTTACCCACAATTCCTTCCCAAGAAAGTGCTCTGATACCACTTGTTATGTTATAGTGACCGAAAATAGGAGTATCATAGAAATTACCAACAAAACAACAAAATCTAGAGAATAGCACACCAAAATGATACCTTTATTGAAACAGGAGAAATGTTCACTTGCCTCTTTGAGGGGGAAACCTCCAGTACAAAAATTCTATATTACAATCATTTTCAAGACAAAGATTTATCATGCCCTCAACTCCTATTTATACTAAATCTATCTACCCAAAAGAATAATATAGAGAAATATATTTCTAGAAATAAAATCTTCTATTAGGTCTTCTTACATTTGACTTATTCTCCTTATTCCTATGCCTTATTTAATAATATCAACCTTTATTACATGGAAAATATATTATTCTACCTATGTGAGGGGTTAGGGAGGTTAGGTCCCTAAGAAATAGCCTCTGGCATTGTTGAAATATTTTACTTACTAAGAAGTAAGCATAAGAAATATTGGTTAGTTCAGTTATCCACATGGGCTAAGAGGAAAATTAGTGAGTTGGTTAAAGATTTCCCAATAGACATGAATGGACTCAGCACAAAGGTAGATGTGAACAACATACCATGGGGTTCATATTATTGTTTAATTGAGATGGATTGGTTGGAAATACACCATGTTTTCCTACATTGTTACAACAAGACATTAACTTGTCTTGATGAAGTAGGGAAGCAAGGCAAAATCCAAGGCATTCCAAGCATTATAGCTATTAGAGAAATTTCATCTATGCAACTGAAAAAGCGTTTCAGGAAGATATGCTATATTTTTGCATCCCATATGGAAGAGGCATCCAAAGATGAAATGAAAAGCATTGAAGACCATCCAGTCATAAGGGATTTTGGAAATGTATTTGGGGATATTCTAGGATTTCCACCAAAGAGAGACATTGATTTCTCCATTGATTTGGTTCCATAAGCTTCCCCATTGTCCAAAACACCTTATAGAAAGGGCACACCGAAGTTGAAGGAGTTTCATATGCAACTTGAAGAACTATTAAAGAAGGGGTATATATGCCCAAGTGTTTCACCTTGAGGTGCCCCGGTGCTCTTTGTGAAAAAGTAGGATGGAAACTTAAGGCTATGCATTGATTTTAGACATTTGAATAAGGTTACCATAAATGAAAAATATCATTTTCTAAATATTGATGATCTATTTGATCAACTAAAAGGTGACAAAATATTTTACAAGATTGACTTGAGATCCAGTTATCATCAGTGAGGATAAAGGAAGAAGATACTAGAAAGACAACATTTAGGGCAATATACAGGAATTGTGAATTTACGGTAGTGCCATTTGGGATATCAAATGCACCAACAATTTTCATGTGCTCGATGAATGGAGTGTTCAGGGAGTACCTGGAAAAGTTTGTAATTGTGTTCCTAGATGATACTAAAAAAAACAAAAGAGGAACATGAGAAACATTTAAGGATGGTGCTACAATTTTTAAGAGAGCATAATTTGTGTGCCAAGTTAAGTAAGTGCATATTATATCAAAAGAAGATTCATTGCTCGGCTCATATTATTTTAGAAAATGGGATAACAATGGATCCAGAGAAGATATAAGCTATTAGAGGATGGCCAACACCAAAAAATGTTGCATAGTTCATATCATCCATGGGTCTTGTAGGGTATTACTGAAGATTTATAAAAGGTTTTTGAAAGATTGCCAACCTCATTACTTCTTTGCAAAGGGAGTGAAATTTGAATGGAATTCCAAATGTGAAGAGAGTTTTCAGCTGCTAAAGGACATTTTAACAAGTGCGCTAATCTTGTATATTCCAGACCCTGATGAATATTTTTTCGTGTGCACTGATGCATGCAAGGAAGGGCTTAGTGGATTCCTCACTCAAAAATATCATGTGGTGTGCTATGAGTCCCAGAAATTAAAAGAGCGTTAGAAGAATTATTTTACACATGAATTAGAATTAACAACCGTTATTCACGAATTAAAAAATGTGGAGACAAAACCTCATGGGAGAAAATTTGAGCTAAGGACAAACCACTATAGTCTAAAACATTTGTTTGGACAACCCACATTAAATGATAGACAAATTAGATGGTTGGAATTTCATAGTGAATATGACTTCGAAATTAAGCATATCAAAGGAAAATAAAATTAGGTGGCTAATGCACTCAGGAGAAGAGTGCATGAGATGCATGTTGCATCCATTAGCATGTACATGACTGATTTGAAATACAAAATTTTAGAAGAAACAAATTTATATCGGTACTATTTGAAAATAAACTAAACATTACAACAAGAAAATTTACAATAGAAATTTAAATATTGTGTGCTGCAAGAGCATGGAATCCTCATGTATAGAGGCAAAGTATACATGTCGAATTCCATGTATACATGTATGTTGAAAAATAAAGTGCTGAGAGAAATGCACAACATTCCATATGTTGGAAACCCGTGATATCAAAAATCAATTGCAGATGTAAGAAGCCAATACTTTTGTCCTGGAATGAAGAAAGAAGTGGCTAATGACATAGCCAGGTGCCTAGAATTCCAGAAGGTGAAGACATAACATAAATATCTAGCTAGGCTACTACAACCATTTCCCATTGCTGAGTGGAAATGGGAAGTAGTTACAGTTGATTTTATTACAAATCTTCCTAGAACAATGAAGAAACATGATCCCATCATGGTAGTGGTGGAAAATTGACTAAAGCTTCACATTTTATCCCAATGAAGACTACACATAAGGAAACCAATATTGTATAGATCTACATGAAAAAATTTGTCAGGATTCATGGAGTGCCCAACAAAATTGTTTCAGACAAAGATCCTAAATTCACATCCAATTTTTGGAAAGGTTTGTTCAATGGATTTGGGATAAATTTAAATATCAATACAACATATCACCCAAAATCATAAGGGAAAACAAAGAGGACTAATAGAGTAATTGAAGACATGATCAAAATGTATGGGATGTACCAGCCATCCAAGTGGGAATATTATATCCACTTAGTTGAATTTTTCTACAATAATGGGTATCAATCCTCATGAAAAATGATCCCATTCGAAGCATTGTATGTCATGAAGTGTAAGACACCAATGAGAAGGGATAACCCATCAAACAAAGTTGTTATTGGGCCATATTTACTAAAGGAAATGGAAGAGAAGGTGGTGAGGATCAGGTAGAATTTAAAGGTTCCCATGATAGGTAGAAGAGTTATGTAGACAAGAACAAAGTTTTTATATATTTTAATTTGGGAGAACTTCTATTTTTGAAAGTGAAAGAGAAGAGAAGTTCGCTAAGATTGAGTTTCTTCCCAAAGTTGACAACAAGATATTGTGGGCCTTTTGAGACCTTAGAAAACATAGGCCCAGTTTAATACATGCTAGCATTGTCTGCATCCATGAGACTGCATAATGCATTTCATGTGTCATTATTAAATAAATATGTGCCTGACCCTAACCACATAATTGATTGGACTATGATCTAGGTGGAGCATGAAGGAGATTTCCAGGTGGAACCAGTATGCATCCTGAACCAAAAATTTAAAGTCCTTAGAAAAAATATGTCGGCTTGGTAAAGGTCTAATGGAGTTGCTACAATCCTGAAGATGCTACATGGGAGCACAAGGAAACCATGAGGGAGGAGTACCCAGAATGTTTTATCAATTTTGAAGAAAACATAATGTAAGAATGAAAGACTCCATTTTTGGGTAGTTGAAGTTTCAGAACCACATCTCAGAGTCATATCCAACCTATGTTGGGGGCCCTGATATAAGAATGGTACAACCCGCTGGACTAAGAGTAGTGAAGGGGGTACATTCCTTGGGTCAACAAATTGATATGAATATGGGATTATGGTTGGAACTGCTGCTAGAGTTGTGAAATCGCAGAATTTTATTTCTTGGTATTATGATGTAAACATTGTATATATGTATTTTTGCATAGTGTTTTGCACCAAGGATGGTGTAAAATTTTAGGGGAGGTGGAATGTAACGTCCCCACTATAATCCCCAGTCTAATTAATGAATAATGTAGATATGAATGAGGCTATGGCCAAGCGATGTATATGCTAATTGTATTTATAATTTTTAATAGATAAAATGTGATGTCAACTATTGGGGGATCATAGAAAGAGAGGGGGGTTGAGTTTTACACAAGAGAGGGGAGTGCCTAAGAGGGGTCCAAGGGGGGAAATTATTCATGGGTATTAATCCAAACCCACATTCCTGAATTTGTTTTATCATTGTGTATAAAACCTCTATTTTCATGTTTGAGTGTATGAGAGCCCAACCATTTAATACATGTAAGAGGGTGGGTATGGGAAGTCACATACCATAATTATTGGGAGCATGGGGCTGAAATACAATCAAAATTTGGGAGAGTGAGATTCAATTGGCTTGGGGGGAAAGGAAATTCGTATGACCAAAGGGGGTAGTTTTTACATGAATATTTTGGGGACAACAAGGGAGAGAAGAGTGCTAAAGCTTGGGGACATCAATGGTGGACATGTTTGTAGATGTTTGGAGTTGTGGAATATTGAAGAAGAAAGTTTTCAGGCTTGCAAAAGAACTAGGTTGTTAGGCATAAAGAGTGAACTCCCTTGTGAGTTTAACTAGAGAAACAATCTTACTCCTGTGTTGTTTCCCATTAGTTTTCCTAGCAATGAGTTCCCTTGAGTTCCCAGTAGTGATATTCCTGATTAACTGCACCAGAGAGACCTAATAAATGAATGGGATGCCTGATGGACTGAGAGTAGTGAAAGATTACATTCCTTGGGTTGGGTAGGTTGAGAGGAAGAGAGTTGGTGGAAATCAAGATAGTTGTAGGAGAATGCCAGTGGGTTGTGGGATTATCTGAGCTATGAGTGGATAGTGAGAAACACCCTATTTTGTGGATTCCTAGCACCAATTTGGGGGTGACTTGTTGTTTAGATATAGAACATGTCTATGGTTGGGTGGAATTTCCATCCCAAGCAGTTGGTTGCACAACTTTTTTAAAAAGATAAGTGTTTATCTATTTTTCTGAGTTATTTTATGAGTTTAATTGTTGTGCATTTTACTCTGTGTATGCTAATGTTTTATATGTTATTGTGATAAATTTATTAGTTGCATTCATGTTTTTTTAGAATGTTGTAGATGAATTTAATTAATGGTATCATAAAATGGTTAAATCTATGTGTTTTCCTGTAGCTAGTAAGCTACCGTATATGTTAGCATTTTTTTTTAATATTTTTTATGTGTATTCCGCATAGTAATGTCCCTCAGTGATGCTGGGGAACATTACATCACCACATAATGTGCAGGGGAAGTTTGTTCGAAGGTTGTTTTTCTATCTATTTTTTTGTTGGTTATTGTTATTACCGGTGTTGTAGATATGATTACTAGCATTAACATTTCCCCCAATTTCATTATTTTGGTTTTGGGGGTTGACCCCTTGTCCCTAGTTGGATTTTGGTTTGTTCTTTCCATTCTTCTTAGTAGTATTCTACTAGGTGGTAGGATTTACCATATCCAATTGTTCAAATGCTTGAACCCTTGTATTGGTGAATCTTGGAAATTTTTTACCCCGACATGTTGTTGGGCCTATGATGGTGTAGCACTAGGTGATAAAGTACTAGGGAATGGGTAGTATGGGTTTTTCTATTGTGGAGTCCCATATTGGTTGCATGAAATTGATGTCCCTCCATTACATTTTTTATTGCATGAAGGCCCATGTGTATGCAAGGGAATCAATATACCTTGAGGTGGTAGGGGGTTCTCGGGATGAACTGAATTGTGCCCCCCAACTATTGAAGGAGGGAGGGACTTGCAGTGGATTGTTAGATGCATAGGGCATGCCAATAGTTGGAATGTAAAAGGAGGATCCTTTGTAAGGGATACCATAGTGATTGGTATCATAAGAGGGTGAGGATCCACCATATGGGTTGAAGTGGGTCATGGACCTAATCAACCCATCAATTGAGTGGGATGTCTAAGGTTTCTCATGATCGAATGGCCACCGTCAAGGGGTGTTGGAGAGTACTGTATACAAGTATCCAAATTGAGAGTAAGTCAAGTCAAAGTGTTGGGATTTGGTAATGTCCTATTTTTTAATTTGAGGCATGGTAGTGGTGACATATTTTGTAATGAGAGGAAAAATATATTTGATGGAGAAGTTTGTTGGTAACCTTGATCTTACAAAATATTTTATGGTGATGCCACTGATGGATATGATCCAAAATATGTGCGGAAGTGTTATGGTAGAAATACATGAGAATTTTGAGACTAGTGTCATGACGAAATGGTAGTTGGAAAAAGGCTAAAAAATATTTTTCTAATGATGCAAATGTCGCATCGGAACTTGCTTTCTCATCTATGTACTATTTTGTGAAGGGACCAGTCGAGGTTCTCTGAAAGAGTCTCAATCGGATGGAATCATTAGTGATATTGTTGGATGATCACCAAATATGAAAGTTCATGACATGATTTACCAGATCCTCACCCAACTTCCCTCAAATTTGGGGATATCTAAGGGGAGCTTGGTCGACATGGGGGCCAAGTTGAATCGTGTAAGATGGGTTCATTAGTTAGTTTCATCGAATTGAGAATATTAATTGAAGCCATGTATGGTAGATGGGGTATAGCTTCTATATTTTCTAAGGTTTAAGGGTTGGTTCCTGATGAGGAAGGGTCACTAGATGGGTGGTTTTGAGCAGTTGTGGCTAGAAAATTTGATACGAGCAAGGCTGAGCCAAATAATGTTATGCTCAAAGGTGTTTGTGAATGGGAAGATTAAACTAGTGAAGCAGTAAGACTAAAAATACCTCTCAAGATTGGTGGGAGGCCCTATTGGCCTTGATAACTTCGATGTGCCAAAGGGTCTTCTATGGTTCTAGGATAATAGTGAGTGTGTGAATTTTGTAAGTGAAAGTGCTAACTTTTTCTTTTTGAAATGAAATGGCATAATCAAAGCAAATAAGTTATTTGGTTGTTAATAAATGTACTTGGGCATAAAACATTAGTTTTTAAAGTAAGTTG
The DNA here is from genome assembly GCA_009831015.1 of Picea engelmannii. Classification (NCBI taxonomy): domain Eukaryota; kingdom Viridiplantae; phylum Streptophyta; class Pinopsida; order Pinales; family Pinaceae; genus Picea; species Picea engelmannii. The sequence continues at coordinate 327,422 of ML792214.1, read as the reverse complement.
TGTTGATAGGATGGGATATTTCCTTGCGATGGAGTGGGAAAATAAGCACATGTGTCCTAGAATACCTAGTGTCCTTCCTCTCAAAATGTCACTAGACCGTCCAATAGTTTCAACAATGGGGCATGAACCCACTGAAAGAAGGATAGTGAAGGTATGAAAGGATCAATTATCTTCAAGGGTATTGGGGGCATGCATTTAAGGAACTGGAAACATTTATTGATATTCGTTAAACATTTGATATAGGTGTGGTTGCAAACATAATCACCACCTCTATAGAAGTCCTAAGTTTTGGCCACTAGGTTACCTCCTTCAAGTGCGGGTAGGGGACTCTCAAACTCAAAACACGATAATGGGCCTAAGCCTTGGAGAGAGTAGGGTGGCTCAAGAAGACTCATAGGAACAATAATACCTAAGACTTTACCCCTTCACATGTATCTCCCTGCCTCAGTGTGGCACACTTTAGGTGAAGTATTTTTAAAGCACCCTAAAAATTCAACTTCTAAGTTTCAGAATAAAAAGTCATGACGGGGATTGTTTGGATGCCCACCCAAAAAATCCTAATATGTACTAAAATATGTTTTGTGACCTTGTGATGGAGGGTTTTAGTGGGTTCTTTAGAGTTTTATTTTTAAAATTTTAGGATTTGGGTTATGAACCAATCTGTTTTCTTAAGAGTGTGATGAAGGATATCGTCAAAACGTCCTAGGTTTTCAAAACATCCTAGGAAGAACATACTCAACCAAGGATAAATTATAGTTCCTTTATGTGTGAGTGAATATGTGTGCAAGTGTAACATGAGCAAATATCTATGAGTGTGAGTGAAACATGTGGAATTCATGGGGTATGTTACTTCCTCCTAATTAAACACTAGATATTATTACACCTTGCAAAAAATGATAATTTGTGTGAAAAATAAAACTAGTCCTAAGTAATCAATATACAAACATTGGGGTCCTTTCAAATCCTTTTAAATCCTTAAGTGTTTTTGTATTTCAACTACTTCAAGGAAAATTAAACTAGCCTAGTTTGAAAAAGATATGGACAATGATGGTCCTTTCAATCTTTTAAACTCCCTAGTTTCAAATTGTAAAATAAAAACATGAAGATGTGAACATATGGGGGTGTGTTACTCCAACTAATTAATTTCCAAAATTTTGGTTGAATTCTAAAGGAAATGAAGAGATCTTCAACCTTTATGATCTACCAAGATCACCCTAAGGTGCTAGGAAGAGACCATACTAAGATAGGAAGATTCAGTACTAGTCCTGAAAAATCCAAGTGCTTGAAAACAATATCTAGATAATAGTTCACGTGCCTTTTAACAAGCCATCCATGTGGTAAGGGAAAGAATAATGGTTATTTTTAACCTCCCTACCAAGCTAAGTTGACTATCTACTTATTCAAGAATGAACCAAAAAATTATTTTTTGATTGTTACAAAGTGCATAAAAAATAAATCTTATCCCATAACTACAATCTGAAATGAAAATCAGTCAAGATATTGTTGTTTTTAAGTTTCTGTGGTGAGGAGTTTCACATATGTTTTTCGGATAATCCACAGTTGGTATCATTTCGTCGTCGACATTTTGAATCCGAATCGGGATTCATCATCAGGACTAATCGTTGAGTTAGAGCTAGCTGATCGTCAACAATTAATACTATAAATGCATGACAATTAAAAGTTATTTAATTGAGTCGGCTGTCTTAATTTCAGAATATAATTTAATAAATGAGATTTAATATTAATGGGATTTAAATCGGGGTTTTGCAAAAATAGCTAGTGTGTATAAGTATAAAAACTAGGTTAAACGAGGCTTTTTATTATTTGTTTAGGGTTTTAGGTAATTTGTTAGGTTTTACTCTTACTTAGTTATTTAATAGTGTTGGTATATAAGTAGTGGTTTGCTTTTAGTTATTTATTTGTTTTTAGGGTTTAGTTAATTAGGTTTTACTTTTAATTATTTATTTAGTAGTGTTAGTGTAATTGTAGTGGGGTTATTAGTGGTTTATCTTAATAACATAGGATAACATATGTGTATTAATATCGAGGATTACCTATTTAGTTATTTTATTTAAGCACTTGGTTTTAGTTATATTTAGTTAATAGAATTGATAGTGTTATAATATAAGTTAGTGGTAATAATATCTAGTGAGGGTATTAGGGTTTGTAAAAGGATTAGGGTTTAAATTAATAAGTGTATAGAGACATGTTTTAAAATTTTTAAGTTAGTAGTGAATTCTAGGTTTCCTTACTCATTTAGTTTTTTTTTTATATTTAAGCACAATTGATAGTGTTTTTAATGAGTTTGTGGGTTAGAAATGTCTAGTGAGGGTATTAGGGTGTGTAAAGGATTAGGGTTTTAATTAATAAAGTGCGTAGTGACAAGTTTTAAATAAGATTTTTTATAGTAGTATTAGGACTGGATAGACCCCTAAACCTATTCAATTTAAACCAAAACAAGTGGGAAAAGAAAAGGTCGGTGTCATACCTGATTTGTCCCAGGATGTTCCTTTAATTGGTTGATTAACGGGTGCCAAAAGCTACTTACCTCTATGCCACCATCTCTGTTCATGTTGTTGGGGTGCTTGATTATTTCTATAGCTTCTCTTAAGCGTCTTTTGTAGTAGTGACCCTCTTTTGCTAGTATCTTGGTATCCTCAAGGCAAACATG
>ML792214.1:302823-323856 GCA_009831015.1 Picea engelmannii | reverse complement strand
CAAGGGCATTTTTCTCAAATTTTTCCATGTAGAGGTTGGCTACAATTGGGGATAAAGGGGATCCCATGGCTACTCCACTTGTTTGTTCGAAAAACTCTCCTTGGAAGCTGAAGAAAGTTGATTTTAGACACACTTCTGCTAGTTTAACTGTTTGCGGGTCTGCTACCTCCTTTATGACTTGAATGGCCTCATTCAGCGGGATCTTAGTAAAAAGTGACACTACATCAAAGCTGATGAGCATATCCTTTGAATCAATTTTCTCCTCTTTTATGATTTCCATGAAGTCTCTTGAATCCTTGATGTATGAGTCTGTTTTGCCGACTAGTGGTCTTAGGATTCTTGCCACGTATCTGGCTAGTTCATAGGTTGGGGAACCGATTGTGTTGATGATTGGTCTTAGAGGGGTTCCTTCCTTGTGGATCTTAGGGAGTCCATAAATTCTAGGGGTAATTTGGCAGCTTGGGGTTAATCGTTTTTTCATCCATTCGTCGAGGTTGGAGACTTTAATGGCCTTCTTGACTTCTTTGATGACCATGGATATAGGGTTGTTGTCTAGCTTCTTGTAACTACCAGTCGTGGTGAGATGCTCCATCATTTTGGTGTTGTAGTCTGTTTTGTTCATGACTATTGTAACCCCTCCTTTATCAGCTTTTAGAATTACAATGTTTTCATTGTTTCTTAGGTTCTTAATGGCTTCTTGGTCCTTTTTGCTGATGTTATTTTTAGGTGGTTTTGCATTCCTGAGGACCATGGCGCAGGCTTGCCTAATGGCATCCTTATCTTCTTCATTGATATTTTTAATGCTGTCTTCTATGCTGCAGACTATGTTTTCAACTGGGACGGTTTTTGGAGCAATGGTGAACCCTAATCCTTTCTTTAGGATATTAATTTCTTCCTTGCTAAGATCAAGGTTGGACAGGTTAACCACTTTCCTGTCATCGTTAGCTGTGGCTTTATCCCTGTTATCTTCGGTGTTATCTCTGTTGCCTGCCGCGTCCCTTTTTGTTGTTAGATTTCTTAATTTTCATGCGTGGCGTTCTACGGCTTTGCGTCCTTCTCTGTCTTCCTTCAACGCAGCGCTGGCATCCATTACTGTCCAAAGGTTCATACGAATTTCGTGCGCGAGCTGTAGGTGAAGTTTCAGTGCGTTTTTTGATAGAGCGTCCAGTGCTGCGCGCGTTCTCCTTAATTCTCCTCGGACTAGGGCACGACTGAGCGGTTCAAAGGCTTTGTGGTTCCATCTGCTACGAATTTTGTGAATGATGAGGGCAAAAATCGGGGTTAGGTTATTGTCTCTGCATTTTTTAAGGAAATCGAGATCAGCAGCTCGTCTAACAATTTTGATCCGTAGTTTTTCCAGTAAACGTAAATTGTTCCAGGTTTCCCTTCCATATAGGGAAGATATTGTTGTTTTTAAGTTTCTGTGGTGAGGAGTTTTGCATATGTTTTTCGGATAATCCACAGTTGGTATTCCAGTAACGATCAACTAGCTCTAACTCGACGATCAATCTTGATAGTGAATCCTGATTCGCATTAGTCTTGACAAAATGATACCAACTGTGGATTATCCGAAAAACAGTCAAGATATTGTGAGAAAGGTGATTTATGCGAATTTATTTGGTTATAGAAGCACAAATATCACTTACAAATAATGCCACAGTCACGGGATCTTCACAGCTTTGTTCGTATGTTCTTTTGAAGTCACACATATTTGTATATAGTAGAAAGAAGAATTCCACTCGGGTGAAGGACTACAATTTGGTTAAATGCCATAGGTAGGACAGTTTCGTAGCCTGCAAAGCAAATCAAATGAGAGGAAGAGAACCAACAATTTAGGAAACGTGAACTATTAGTTAGAAACTGAGTGGAGTCGCAAATTTGTTTGTTTTCTTTTCCCACTTGGGTGAGCAAAAACTACCTTGGATATATCTAGGTTGAAAGCTATACAATAGGAAAGTGGTTAGAGTTATTCTATAAGCATGAATACCATTTCAAATATAAGATCAAAGAAAAAGAAATAAGTGTACATCATAAAAAAATATAATAACAACTAGAAGATGAGCAACGATGATCATATACCAATGCAAAATATTTATTGTTACATCATAGAGGATGAGTGAGTGTAAGTAGACTCTCCCTTTCTCTTTGGGAGGGTTCTATTGTATTCCTTGGAATTCTCTTCTCTCTCTCTCTGTAACAAAGAAGGGTGAATGAGCTCAAGTTTCTCATATGTCAAGTTTCTAGGAGTTTAGTGTTGACATGGGTCAAATTGAAAATTTAAGTAGAAAGATATCATAACTTAGAAAAAATCACAACACTTTGCAATTGTATTTTATTGACCCTCAAATTGGGTCAACACAAGCCACATCCTTGGGAAGGGAGGAGATCTTAGAAAATAAAATGTCCCTTCTTTCCTTTTATTATCATTCTTCTATTTTTGGATAGAGCATTCATTTCCTATGAGCATTCTCCATTCTCCCATTCAAATTCTCTTCCTCTCCTTGTTCATGGAGGATGTTGAGTGAAACCATGGTTGTTATGCCCAAAATGGAAAGAGAACCCTATGCACTCATGGCTAGTAAAAACATGTGAAGAGTAGGGGACTTGCTACTAAGTATAAGAAAGTAAATGGGTTGGTTTTGAGGGAAAAACCATGGATGGAATGTCCACAAATACTAAAGAAAATGCCATTAAAACTTGCAATCCTATTAGTTCTACTCATAAATAGTTTGAGTCAAGTGATCTTCTCCAGGTTATTGGTAGTAGAAAACCAACAATCTTGGACTCTTTCTCCTTGAATTAGAAGGGAAGAATATCCTTGAGGGATTGTGGTTTGGAGAAAGGGAAGTTCTTTCTTGTGCTATGAAAGAGAAGAGAGTGACATGGTGGATAGATCACTATATGAGGTCCTAGAGTTCTCAATAGTGATGAGATTGGCTATGTCATGACATAGATGGGTTGGGTTCAGTAAGATAAAGTCATATAGGAGCTTACTTTTCCCTAGTGGTATCATGGTCTGACTTGGGGATGAAAACCATAGTTGAATATTATAACTGGACAATGAATTGTTTCTCTACAATTGGTTTAGTGGGCTTGGATTGATGGCAAATAAGTGTTCATAATTATCTTTGTGTAGAATGATTTATCTTTTTAAATTGTTGTGTGAATTCATGGATTCAAATTTGTAGTGAACAAATTTAAATTATGCATGGTTATTTCCACTGCTAACCGTTTCTACATATGAATTAATAATTATGTTGTTTTTAGAGGTAGAATTTTGCCTAGAAATTTTCTAATACAAAAGGAAATTTGTAGGAAGTGCTCCAAGCCAAGGGATGCATCTGAGTATGTTATCGAAGTACATAAATGACTTCACACTAAATTTGTGGTATTGGGAATGATTAAACCAAGGAAACAAGATGTTGCTTTCTATGTTTAGTCTTATTTTATCTTTAGTTTCCTTAATTAGTTTTCTAACTTAGTGGATACTTTTTATTTCTTAATTGAAAGTTTGATTTAAGTAGTTATATTAATCTTTAGATTTTTTGTTTTTTTGGGGGGCGGGGGGGAGGGGGGATGTTTTGTAAATTTATTATTTTTAAAATTATTATAGGTATGTTTTACTATGCTTAACTAAAATGATATTTATATATCGTATTAATAATACTAAAAATTGGAATTTGTTTTATTTAAATATCATTTATTTACTTTTCATCTTTTTATTGATTTGCAATATACTTTTATTTTTGCAATTCATTTTTATTTCTACACAATTACTTGAGTGATGCCCAAGTTTAAATTTGGTTGGTTGCCACTATAAACCCTAGGCTAGTGCCAACAACTTGAATGTTAGCACCTAGTAGGAAACTTATGACTTAACAATGGCCAAGACATTGATGTAAACCGTCTACTTATCCTTAAGGGCCAAACCCTTAACATTTAATCGATTTCCCTTTGGTAAAGGTACCTTTGTATCCTTTCATCAATTAACACTAAAAGGAACTTGTGGATAAGACTTTTTCAAACATAAAAAAGTCAATCGACTATTGATACAACTGAAGCTTACACAATTATTTGAAGCTCAAACAACAAAAGATTGATAATTTTTATAGCAAGATTTTCCTCACCACATGCAAACTTGCCCAGAAGGTCTTTTCCATTTCCCTATGGAGACTTGAATTCCCCTTTTACAGTTCCCAGAGCTGAAAAAAATATTTTTTCACACATACACACCCTAACAACTATAAAACATGTGTATACGCAGGTTGAACCATTATAGCCCGCATAGATTGGGTTTTGTGCTCAAAATTAAAAAATGGTGTCGGGTTTCCATGTCACATCACAGGATTCCTGATCCTTGACCTTCCATATATTGAAAACATTCTGACTCGACCCTTTAGTTCCATTTGATGGCTATAAATGGGCCTTATCCAAGCAGTGAAGAAGAGGAGAAGAATTCAACTTTGAGAGAAAAGTTACTCTGGAGAAATTATTCACTTCATATTGAGTCTGCATCCCTTTGTCCTTTTAAGTCTTAACACATTGTTCAGCCCCCAAGATCTTCCCTATTTAATGGAGAACCTCATTGTCTCTCTTATATGAGCATTCCTTTGGTGGAGGATTGAAGTGGTGGAGGCCCAACTGGAAGGGACTTATTTTCTCAGTTCCGAATGTGCCGACACAAAAGTTTGTCATTCATACACTTCTGTTGATTACATTTTAATAGAAATACTCTTTTCTCGTCCAATTAATGTCTTGCAAATATTTGAATTTTTATTCCATGGGCGTATTTTTTATGAATATTGATGGATTATGCTATTACACGTGCTAACTTTATATATTATCACCATATGATTGTGTATCTTAGTTGTTAAGGACAAGTTGTAGGTGTATTTCTTTGAGTCAAGTGCTCAACGATGGACTTCAACGAACATCTGAACAAGGTAGACTCTTTATCTTGTGTTGTTACCATATTTGTTTATATAGCATACTTGATATTAGAGTTGATTTCTGCAGTCATATCCTTCTGTTTTGGTTTACCCCATGCCATAGAGTGATTTTCCTCATAACATAATTGGCGACTATACTGGGGAAGTGAATCTTCTTTTCTGGGTTTGTATTGTTTTTATCCTTTGATTGCTCTCGTTTATCTTTAGTTTATTGTCATATGATTTCTTGATATCCTCTTTTCATTTTGAGTTTGCGTTTCTTGGCCTTATCCTTAACCTAACAGTTTTCAATACATATACGTGGTTTTTTTCCTGATAATCGTGTACATACACGAGCCGTCATTCTGTAGGAAGCATATATATGCATATTTCTCTTGAACAATCATGTACATCATCATTTTTTGCTTGATTGTTGAGTTTTATGTTTGTTGGGTAAGTTTTGATGGTTGTTGAGTCTTCTTAGGTGTCTTCCATGATTGTTAAGTGCCTGCAAAGTGATAGGAAACCTTTCTTTGGTTGAATTTTCAGGTGGTTTTTCTTTCTCATCATCCTTTTTCATTGATTGTCCTTGCATCTTGGGTTGGGTGTTTTCTTCTTGATATTCTACTTGGTTTTTCTTTGTTTACATGCAACAGGTTCTTTATATCAAGTTGTTGTTAATTCCTTGCATTTTCATTCTTTTATATTGAAAATACAAAAAAATACGTTTTGCATTATTGGCATTTGATATTTTGGGTTCTTGTCATTGATCTTAGTACACGTATAGAAAGATTGCATCTTATTTGAAATTGCAGAATTAAATTGAAAGTTGCATTTTGAAAAGCTTATCATTTATTGGGAATTGAAGTTAGGACTTTACATTTTATTTATATTCATTTATTTTACTTGCTGAGTCGTAACATCATCAGTTTCATGACTGCACCTTTTGAGTAAGCAAAGCCACTAAAAGTAATGATGATAAATTTAAAATTGATTAGAAACGATTTAATTTTTCAGGGTGCACAAACTAGCTTAAGATTTAGATCCTTGGAATAGGATTTCGTGAGTAAACTTCTCCAAGGCTATTAAACTCAACATATGTGTCTGACTAAGGGAGTGGTGAAATCCATTGTATAATTGGTGACATCAGGAGGCTTCGATCACACCAGAGTTAAGCATGAGGTCACGTGAAGTTGGTTGAGGAGATATCACTCCAATACCTTCTTGGCGTCATAGATATTTCTGGGGATCTATTAGTATATGGGGTTCTTGATAGTACCTTTACCTCCGTGAGAGGTGGTGATTTCAAGATTTTGGGCTTTGTTTCCCTCCCCATATGGTGGACCTGACGTATGGATATTCTCCTATGCATTGGTTATATCGTGGTGTCTTAGTTGCTTGACATAGGTAGCCACATAAATTACTTGCAAGGGTTATTCTGTAGGTACCATGGGTTAGATAAGAGTTAGACGACACACAACCTTTATGGAGGATTACCTCTCTGGGGGGATCTGACTGACTGGTTGTTAAGCCCACGAGGGCCCTTATAACTGATTCTGATACCTCCGATATTTTGAAGGGAGTCTTAGTCCCCTCTTGGGAGAGGCATACCTACTTTAGGGAGGGAGGCCCCTTTCAACCACTTTATCATGTTTGTGTGCATATTTTCCTTTTTGTTCATTTAGGTGTACTCTTTGATTGTCAGTTGGCCTTAGGATTTTTTATTACATTTTAAGTTTTTGTTTCTATGGTTAGTGGAGCCCCCTGTGACTCCCTCAGTTAGCGTTACCCAACCCATGGTATTTTATCATTCCATGGGGATGAATCCTTTAGTATTTCCGAGTGGTATGTCGAATCATGATACTCAGCCAATACCTTGGGCTTCTAATCATTTTTCTCATGGTATGTCAGACATGTCTTCTCACTTTCCATCCTTTGTCTCGTCGTCTTATGAGAATCCTAGTTTTGGGTCTGGGGGCATAATGCCTCCTTATTCTCCCTTTTCCTTTGGTGGTAGTCATATCCCTCAACCAACTCTTACGGTAGGAGGTTGGAATCTTCCTTCCTATGGATCCAATCCTAGCTTCACTTTTCCAGGAGCAATTTCACAAACGGGCGACCATTCTACTTATTACATCCCATCCATATATCCTTCTTTCGCTATGCTAGTTCCTACGAATGCTTTTCCCATGGCGTACCTTTGTCTGTCCTCTTGTGTTTCATCCAGGGGGAGTCAGTTTTATAGTATGGGTAACCCCCTTCATGAATTTCCTTCCTCTTGGGGCAACATATATCCTCACATGAGTAACTCTTGTCATGTCGCTTTCTCTTCGCAAGTGGCTTCCTCAGTGACGATTCCCTTACAACCCTTTATGAATCAATTTGGAGAAGGATACTTTCCTGCCAGAAAGGGCCATGGTGTATACCAGAACACTTCCTGGCCTGTAATTTTTCAAAACAAGTCTTTCTCGAAACCTTGGTCTCAAATGTCGCAACCAACCGCCGCCAGTCTAGTCACTGCAAGTCATAATGGAATTATATCACCAACCTCTACTAGTCATTTTGGAGATTGGTCGACAATCTATGCAATTCATGTTGAAGACCAACAACTAGTCGCTGCAAATCATGTTGGGGGCACAAATCTAGTCACTACAAGTCATACTGGCATTATATCACCAATCTATGCTAGTCATGTTGGAGATGGGTCAACAACCTCTGCAAGTCATGTTGAAGACCAACAACCAATCACTGCATGCCATGCCATGGGCACAAGTCTAGTGATTACAAGTCATACTAGCATTATATCACCAACCTTTGCTAGTCATGTTGGATATGGGTCAATAACCTCTACAAGTTATGTTGAAGACATGCAACCAACCGTTGCAAGTTATGTTGGGGGCACAACTCTAGTCACTACTAATCACACTACACATACATCACCAAACTCTGCTAGTCATGTTGGGGATTCATCACCAACCTCTGCTAGTCATTTTGGGGGTTCATCATAAACCTTTGCTAGTCATGTTGAAGGTTCATCACCAACCTCTACTAGTCATGTTGGGCATTCATCACCAACCTTTGGAATTCATGTTGGAGATTTTCTACTAGCCTCTGAAAGTAATTATGGGAGCATACCACAAGCCACTGCAAGTCATGCTAGGGTAATTCATAGGACTGAGAAGCCTAGACATGTAATACGTAAGACCAAGTTCCTTTGTAGGATTTGCAAAGGAGATCACCTTACTCATTTGTTCCCTACTACTGGTGTGGTACAAGAAGCATGGTCCTTTCTTGGGGGCCCTTCAGGTTCCGAGTCATCTTTGGTTTCCAAACATTATATTCCTTCTTTGTTTGATACAGTGGCCGTACTGATCTAATATTCAATTGACACCCCTCTTATTTTATGGGGTGATGCATATTTTGACCTTCTTTTCTCGCATCCTGTTCAACTAGTGGTCATGTCGATGCAATATTCGACTGACACCACTCCTATTTTTGGGGGTGATGTGTCTCTTGACCTTTTTGTATCACATCTTATTCAACTAACAATTGAAGAAGTGGTCGTGCTGATGCAATCTTCGGTCGATCCCACTCTTCTCTTAGAGAGTGACAAGTCTAAGGAAGTGACATTGTCGATGCAATTTGTTATCACTCCAAGAGTCACTCTAGGTTGCAGATCAAGTGATCTTGGTAACTTAATCAAATGTTTCAAATAGAGGTGTAAAATGGATCAAGTTGAATGAATTGTCTATAAACTCACTTTAGATACACATGAATACACTTAGACAAATAAGGCCTTCAACTATATAATTCAGATAGTTTTTAACAAATGATAATGGATGAAGAATACTAATTATACCAACATAATCACACACATAATAAAATCTATGACTGGACTCAACGAAGGACTCACCATGCTGAATGAATAAGGAAAACAAAGACTCAAACAACTACTTAAGGCTTAAATAAAATAAAATTTTATTGGGAGATAACATCTGAATCTAATTGGGGATGGAAACCTCCCTGTGAGGTTCCAAGAAATCGTAAGGCCAGTTTCCTTTCCTATCACCTACAAAAATTATAAAAACAATTTGAACTTGTTGTTCCATTGGGCATGGATTTATTTATGAAAATAAACTAAAAAGAAAAAATGAAATGATATTTACAATGAAGAAGGATTGAAAAGCCTTAATAGAAATAGGTCTTGAGAAAACGTCCATTGAATGGGCCACCAAATACTTCATTTCCTTCCAGGTTCTGTAAGAGGAAAGTATTGTTTTTCAACACTTGAGAGATGGTGAAAGGACCAATCCACAAAGTGTCAAATTTCCCATGCTTCCCATTATCCTGTTTGTAAGCATCCCACTTCAAAACAAGATCCCATCTTTGGAAAATATCTTCTTTAGACTTCTTGTCAAAGCTTTCTTTCATCTTGTTATGATGTAACTCTATCTCCTCAAGTAACTTCTCCCTTACCTGTTAAATTTCAACAAGATGAAGAATCCTTCTAACCAAATCATTTGGTTCCCCTTCTACTTATTGGAAAAAAATTGCAATAATGGCTTCAGTGGCATACAATAAATTGAATGGATAAGTACCAATGTACTTATTGTTTGTCACTCTATCATCCCAAAGTGCAAATTTCTTAGAATCCCAACTCCTTTGGTTTTCTTCAAGAAACTTTCTAATAATCCTCACTAGGATTTTGTTTGATGATTCAGGAAGGCCATTGCCTTGACGATAGTAGGCATTTGAGTGAAAAATATGAATACCCATGTCACCACATAGATTCACCAAAGCATCATCTTTAAAGAAGATACATTATCAGTAACAAGTCTCTTGGGGCAGCCAAATCTAGCAAAAATATGATCATTCAAAAAGTTTATGATTACAGAATGAGTGGCATTCCCAGTAGGAATAGACTCAATCCATTTTGTAAAGTAATCAGTTTCTACCAGTATCCACCTATGCTGGCCACTTGAAGGTGGATGTATCTCTCCAATGAAGTCCAATCCCCATTGTTGGAAGGGTCAAGTTACTACAATAGGCTTCAATGGGAGATATTTTAGTTGTTGTTTTCTAGTGAACCTTTGGCACTTGTCACATTTTTTTACAAAAAAGAAAACATCAGTAAATAAACATGGCCAATCGTAACCAGCCCTCAAAATCTTATGGGTTGTGGTTTTCCAGTAGTGATGGCCACCACAATTGTTGCTATGAAATTGATGCATAACCTGAATTGATTCTTATTTATCAAGGCACCTTAACAACATCCCAGAGGGGTATTTCCAATAGATCATATTTTCATTGATACAAAAATTGTTTGCCTTGAGTTTTAGTGCTCTTACTTGTGTTTGATTCATCTCTGGAGGGGATCCAAGGTTCTGCAAAAAATATACTATACTGTTGCACCATTCACAAGAAGACAAATGGGATGAAACTGGCTGATCATGATTGTACCTTTCAACTGAGATTTCAAATTGTTCATCCTCTACATTTATGCCAATGAAATTAATACCCAAAAACTCACAATTCTCTTCAGCAAGAAGTTTTTCCAAACCTTGACCCTTTATCAATTTGGTTGGCTTAATATCAATGTCAAACTCAATGAGTTTGGAAATCCACTTGTCTCTTTTCCCATCTATATCTGGTTGTATAAGTACATCTCTGACTGAAGTAGATGGTACATAAGCTATAAATTTTTCATGCAAGATATAAATTCTAAAGGCCTTAAGTGACTTGATCAAAGCATAATCTTGTTTTTCAATGGGATCATACTTTACCTCAACATCTCTTAATGTATTGCTAAATAATGTTACTCGTTGTTCTTGCTCTTAATCATTCCTCTGAAGTAACACTACTACAATTGTGTCATTAGATGCAAATGAAAAGATGTAGAAATATTTACAATAGTCTAGCTTGATCAAAGTAGAAGCTGACATAAGAGATTTCTTAATATCTTCAAAGGAATCCCTTTCTACATCATTCCATTTAACTTATGAATCCTTCCTTAGCATACCAGTGATGTGTTTAATCAATTCTGCAAAATGAGGAATAATATCCTAATGAAGTTAATCTTTCCAAGAAATGATTGAATGTCTTTCTTAGATCTAGGAATATATATCTTTTGAATAGCTTCTACTCTTGAAGGGTCAATCTTTACTCCTTCAACAATCACTACGTGCCCCAAAATCTTACCTTCTTTTAATGAAAACTGAGACTTCTTTGGATTGAGTGAAAGCCCATACCTTTTGCACTTCAAGAACGCCTTCATTAAATGTTGCAAATGCTCTTTATGGCCATGAGAAAACATTTTTATATCATCCAAATATATCAAAACGAACTTATCTTTCTCACCTACAAATGCAATGTCCATGGCCCTCTAAAAGGTGGCCCCAACATTCATAAGCCCGGAAGGCATCTTGGCAAACATAAAAGTACCCCAAGGAGTTGTGAAGGTTGTCTTTTCTCTGAAATTTGGATGTACTGAGATTTGGTTGTAGCCTAAGAAACCATCAATAAAAGACATGACACTAGCTCCAGACGCTCTTTGCAAGATATGCTCCATCGTCGACAAAGGGTAGTTATCTTTCTTGGAACACTTGTTCAAGTTGATGAAGTCAACACATAGCCTATTTCCCCATTCTTCTTGCTAACGGGGACCAAATTAGCAACCCACTCAAAATATCTTAGTGGAATGATAATTTGGGCATTCAATAATTTTTTAATTTCCTTTTCCATTATGGGTAGAATAAGAGGGATAATAGATCTTAGTTTTTGCTTGAATGGGGTGACTTCTTTCTTCAAAGGGATTTTATGTTCAATCACTTGAGTATCATAGGTTTTTAAGTCATTGTACTCCCATGCAAAAATATCTGAAAACTCCTTCATCGAGTTGCCATAATCAGATCTATGTTCTGCAGTCAAATGTGTGGACATATTTATGGTTTTTGGGCACTGTACATCTCCTAAATTGTACTTAAAGACAACATGCTCTTCTTATTTCTTATCATGCTTCAAAGACACATCATTTTGATCAAAGAGTTTCTCAAGTGGCACTAATCCTCTTGGGATTTGATTATTGGGGAGCTGAATAATGTCATGGCGTCCAATTTTGTTTTTCAATATATTTTTTTTTTATCTTTTCATCATTTTCATTTTCTTGATCTATGTGGAGAGCAGAAAATTCATCTATAACTTTCATAAATCTAACCAATTCCTGATCATTTTCAAACACTTTCCAAAACTTTACATTGTATGGCAAGGAAGGTCTATATTTCACTTGAATTTCATAGTTAAGTTGTGGTTGCAATGGTGAATTTAAGGTACTAGTTGAAACAACTAGTGAATCAACAAGTTCATTCATTTCTCTAGGAATATATGAAATATTGAATGCTAGAAAAGAATCAATGAGATTCCATACCTCATCTCTATATGCCTTAATCTTGACATGTTTGTCTTGAAAAGTGTTCTTAATTTGTTGAATTATCATATCAACATCTCCATATACCTTCAACCCCTAAACATTAATGTCCTTAGCAAAATTTAATCACAAGATTAAGGCTTCGTATTCTGCTATGTTATTTGTCACCTTAAAATCCAACTTGAAGGAAAAATGAATTGTTTCTTTGGAAGATGAAATAAAAACGACACCTGCTCTTGCAGATTCTCTTGAACAAACATCATCAAAGAGCATACTCCATATAGATGTTCTTTCCACTTCTGAAGTTTGGCAAATAGGCTTTCTGAGCTGCAAAGATGATGACTAAGAATCATCAATCTGAATTATACAAGATCCCAAACCTATATCAACTGAGTAGATTGGATGATTTTTGGCTCCTTCTCATCACTGGTAATATAGGCTAATTGTGCTTCCCTATACAATCTCCTTTGTTCCCCTCCAAAGACTGGGATAGTTGCATAAGAAAGGTCATTTTTCAAGGTGCCTCCTAGCCTTTTTATCCATTCTCTAGATAAGAGCATACCAAATTTTTGTGGCACATCAGCTACCACAATTTCCATTACCATGATCCTCATAAGTAACTGAGATAAGGAAATTGCTAGATATTTAATCAAGCCATGGCACTTAACCTTCCTAGAATCAAATGAGAATAAATGATGATAAGATTTAGTAATTTCTAAACCCAACTCATCCATGATTGCTTTTGGCATGAGGTTATGAGAAGATCTTGTGTCTAAAAGGAAATTATGATTTTTTTTATCATGGATATTCAAGGAGACATAAAAAGGTGGAGAGGTTTCCTCACGGTCTTCAACCATTGGGATAAGGACAATAGTAGGCTTATCATCTTGGACGTTTACAACATTAGCAACAACTTGCATGTATTTAGTCTCACGGTCTTTGAGGATGGTTTGTTTGAAGGTGTCATTCTTCATTAATTCTATGAGCGGTATGAGAATCTTAACCTTCTGAATTTATGATTCAAAGCTGAATGAAAAATGAACTTTGTCAAGGTTTCTTACATCATGTAGAGGAGATTTAAGAAGTACTTGATCATTTGTTTGAGCTTGATCTTTGCTTGGTTGTTGTTTTGTAGGGGCAACAATTTTTTTGGGAGGATACTGCACATCTTGCTTACTATTATTTTGTTTAGATATCAAATTATACCTATTCTGATCATCATCTTGAAAAAAAGATCCATCATTTGATTCCTGATTAGTCTGATGACTAATCAAAGCTTCCTCATAAGAAGTTTGTGTAAAGAAAGATGCATCACCTTTATCCCCCAAAAATTGAATCTCATCATCATCTTCTGGTCAATCTTCCTCCATTACTGTGTTCTGAAAAGGGGATTTAATTTTCTGCTCCTCATTAGCATTTCTATTCCTTTGTAAAATATGAGGTTGCTCATTATTTCTTCTACAAGGATTTGGATTTCGAGGAATAAAAGTATTAGGATCTCTACCTTTTCCAGGCTGCTTTTTTTCAATCTTCATTTTAGACAACTCAAAAGTCAGAGATTATATCATCTTAGCCATATTTTCAATATTGGGATTTGCATTTGATGATGAGGCTTCTCCTTTTTGTCTCCTTCTATCATCTCTACCTTTCAAATGTTTTGTAGCAAGGATGTTAGATTCCACTTTAAGTGTTGCATCCTGCATATCAGTGAATGTAACAGATCTACTTTCTCTTAACAACAAACAAAATTCAGAATCAAAGACATTAGCATATGTGATTTTTGCAGATGTGGCAATAGGCTTGATTTCAGCTGGGATCTTGCTATACATTCGGTTAAATTTTTTAGTAAAGTCTGACACTGATACAACACTTTCCCTTCTCAAGTTCCCAAACTATGTAATGTAGTAAAGAAAATCATTCTTATCTCCCCATTGTTTAAGGAAAGTATCATCTAAAACTTCAATACATGTTATAGTTCCTGGTGTTAATTCTCTAAACCATTTCCTGGCTTCTCCATCTAAACTTTGAACAAAAACTCTCATCCATACATCCTCCTCAGTGATATTCAAGTTATCAACATAACTATAAAATAATTCAAGATTCTCTTCAGCTATAACCTCTTTTGTCCCTGAAAATTTAGGCATGTACTTTTGATAGTCTCCAGTAGGAATTGCATTCAAAGGATTAGGAAGTACTAATGGTGCATATCTAGCAGATACAATTATTTCCATCTTAGTAGGATTTCGAGGTACTGTTGCCATGGTAGTGGTAGATGTAGATGTACTAGAAGTTTGGATAATTATCGAATAAGATGAGGCTGATACATAGGATGATGATGGGGTTGATACAGAGGATGAAGTTGAGTGAATGAGAGGAAAATATATTCCTGAACTTGCAATGGAAGAAGGAAAATAAGAAGCTCTATAGAATTCATACAATAACTTGGCAAGGATTTCTTCTCCTTTTATAGACAATTCATGTAAGACAAGCTCAATAGCAGGAATATTGGTATGAATGTAAGATGAATTTTGTTCAGTTTCAGACTGAGAAGATTCTATAGATGATGAGAAAATGTCTTCTTCAACAAATGATGAACTACCTTCTTGAGTAAGATCGGAAGATCCTTGAACTTCTGAAACTACTTTTTCACTATCAATTTTTGAGCTTATAGTTTCAACAAGTGTTGGTTTTATTAATGGATTTTCTAGCAAAGACACAGAAGGATTTCTAGAGATACCTGAACTTGAAGATTCTTTCCATAATTCCTTTCTTTCTTTGATGATCCTCTTAGGATCAGATACTGGATCAGTTAGTGGTTGCTGAGGATTTTCTTGAGTACGTGCTTTCTTAGGAGCCACTATGTACCAATGGAGTCACTAGATAGAAAATTACAACCAAACTAATGCCTTGCCTTTGTCTATCATCAAAAGCTGGGACTATGTCATCTCCCAGGGAAGCTTGCTTCACACTCCTTTCCCCAACAATGGCGTCAAATTGTTATCACTCCAAGAGTCACTCTAGGTTGCAGATCAAGTGAGATTGGTAACTTAATAAAATGTTTCAAATATAGGTGTAAAATGGATCAAGTTGAATGAATTGGCTATAAACTCACTTCAGATACACATGAATACATTCAAACAAATAAGGCCTTCAACTATATAATTCAAATAATTTTTAACAGATGATAATGGATGAAGAATACTAATTATACCAGCAACATCACACACACAATAGCATATATGACTGGCCATCTATAACAAGTAAAATACTTGTGATTCTAGTTTAACAATGCACATATAAAATGATAGTTATCAGTCATTGAATAAACAAGAAAAATGAACATGTATTCACTTACGAGTACATAATAGAAAGAATATGAAAGTCTGAATAGATACAATGAAAGAAGCTTATATTCCAATATGTATTCAAAAAGTGTCTTTAAATACAAGAGTCTATTCAAATCTCCAAATTTGAACCTCTTACAATGTTGCTTCAATGGGCTTAAATAGCCTTTACAACTTAGTTTCAACATCCTCAAAAGATGGATCTATTAACTACAAAATCTGATTTAGTTACAATGGATGAGATTAGATCCTATTTTGAAGGGATAGGTATCCCATCCTAACTCTAAGTATTTAGCTCCACCTGAGCTTCCTCAAAGTTGTATAATTCCTTCACCATCTTTATCCAACACCTGGGTCATGAATCACCTATTTGAATGTTGAAAATTAGGTCAAAGTTGACCAAAAATCCTCCACGTAGAAGGTTGAAGAGTTGGTAGCGCAATACACATGAAAAACATAGTTTGCGCTACCAACTTGTTGTAGATGGTTGTTTTTACCTTTATGCATGAAGAAATGACTTTGAAGGTGAATTGAAAGATGGAATTAGTTAATTTAGACAAAATTCTCTGCAAGTGACTTGGAATTGTACTCACCAAAACCTTAACATACATGCCTCTTACTTATTAGGGTTATCGTAGGAAAAGAACAAAATAATTGTTCAACATTTTGAAGACAAAAAGGTGGACAATGAACCCCTTCACGAATACAAAAAATTTGAGCACAAAAACTTTGAAAATACCCATGTAAAACAATCATCTTGCTTGGAAGAACTGGGAGAAGTGGTCTCTTTCAAGAAGATTGCCAAGTTCTTCTTACTAAGCATGTTCTTAGCCAAATATATGTCTTCAGTCAGATTTCTATTGTCTGCTCTCAAGTTGAGGTTTTTCTTGTACATATTAACCAATTGCTTCATTTGAATCATATTTTTCCTGATGTTCCTCTTGAGCTGATTACACTCCTCTGCTAGTTCATCTATTTGACTTGAAAGTTGTCTGTTGAGTGTAACATTTTCTTGATGTAATTTCTGGTTCTTCTCCTGAACTTCTTTGAGTTGTTTATCTGCATGCTTGAGTAATTGAGCCCAATTAGTTTTATTCCCTTGATCTGTCTCTGAAGATGGCTCTGGGGGAGATTCACTTAATTGGACTATGGCCTCAAGTGCTTCCTTTTCAAGAGGAGAAACTTTGAATTTTGACAACCTAGTTCTAGGCTTGATAACCTGAGTGATTTGATGAGATTCCTCTATTAGTACAAGTTTTCTCTTGGATGATCTTTTGAGGGCCTGTGTACCAATTTTATCTTGGAAATTCTGGGGATTATCTTCAATTTCCATTTGAGGAAGCTCCATAGGAGGCTCTAGTTGTTCTTCAATAAATATCTCTTTAGCCTTTCCTTTTCTCTTATCTCTTTTATACACTTGTATAGGTGAAGGTTCTTGAGGAATGGGGTCTTGAGAGGACTATGGTACTTCAGATGAGGGAGCAGAGGGAGAAGAGGACTACGATACTTTAGATGAGGTAGAAAAGGAAGATATTACAGTCTTCTTCCTAGGAGTATTGAATTTTGAAGGAGAAATAGGTAGGTCAATTTGGTAATTAGACACAAACAGAAAAGTGGACCAATCCTTCCCTTCCTTCTTCAACTGTTCAATGAATATGAGTTTGATTAAGGCATGGTGAAAGATGGATTTTTGAAGTCTATCAGGATTTCGTTGTGCACATGAAATCATTCTTTGCAAACTCATGAAAAGGAAATAAGATAAGTCTATTTCCTTCTTACCAGTGAAGTGGAGAAGCAATTTGAAATGGTACTGCAAAATCCAGTTGTACCTCCCTTCATAAGTAAAAAATCTTTGAATGATGAACAACATTTTATCATACTCCTCTAACAACAAATTCCTTGGCACAACCTTCACCAAATCATCTCCCCTATGCTCAGGCTTGAACATGTATTGACACCAGTCATTATTTTCTAATGTCCTTGCCTTGAACAAAAGTTCCCATGTCCTAGGAATGTCAGTCACTTCTGCAATCAAATCCATTGTCAGATGAATTTCAAAGGTTCCAACCTATGTCTTACCGTCTTTGTAATTTTGCACAAAATCTCTTGAAACTTCTAGATGATATCCTTCAAGCTTTTGGAAAAACCTCCAACATCCCATGCGCTTGAAATAATATACATGGTTGGGTTTTTTCTCAATAAGAGTAGTATCGGTAGGTTCAAACCTAACCACAGAGCCTGACCTCTTCCTGGGGGTAGGATATTTCCATGGAGCCATTTGAAAATTAACCTGTTATAGAGAACACTTATGTACAAAAGTCAGTTTACAAAAACCAACAAAATGATTTCAAGAAGGAAAAAATCCTTGTAGAAAATCTGAGACTAATGGCTGGATGAATGTTGGAGGGAGATTTGAATACTTGATGATGACTTTTGGGCTTCCATAATCCTCCTTGATATGCTTTCCCCAATCAAAGCAGGTTTAAATGATGGAACAGAGCAACAACACGAGTTTGTAGTGTGCCATGTAGAAGAATGATGAGTTGTGCTGACAACTTTTGTTGAGTTGGTAGCGCTTCATGTACAAAAGTGACCAATTGCGCTACGAACTCATCATCATGGAGAATAATGACAAATAAAAGTTCAAGTTATAATCTGATGTGTAATGATGGGTCATTATGGACCATGAATGACTCTTACAACTTGTGACTCACCCTTAGGATATAGATGACTTGACTTTAGCAATGAAACATAGGACAAAAAACCCTAGATGACCCTTTAGTCACCTATCAATTTCATTTGACATGACCACATTTATGACTGAACTCAATGAAGGACACACCATGTTGAACGACTAAGGAAAAAAAATACTCAAACAACTACCCAAGGCTTAAATAAAATAAAATTTAATTGGGAGATAACACAATCTTCGGTCAATCCCACTCTTCTTTTGGAGGGTGATGTGTCTTTCAACCATGTGCTTATCATTTCTAGTCCTGTACCTTATGAACAAGAGATCATTCCACTCTCTCTGAGTACGCTCCCTCCAATTCCTAGGGAGGTTTCCTTTGACTAGGATGATCTTGTAGAGCCTCAAATTCCTTCTTCTACGACATTTCAGATAAGGGGAATTCTTCGATATATTGTAGATAAGGTAACCTCTGAAAGTATTTTATCCTCCTTGACTTGGAAAGATTTGGGTTTTCCCAAGCTTGTGTCAATTATTTGTGAGTTGTTTAATTTTGATAGAAGTCCTGCACAGGAGCCTTGGCCTCCCCCATGATATGCTTCTTAGAACAACATCAATGAGTTTGGATTAAGATCTTTTTCGACTCTCTCAAAAAGAAAAAAGATTGTTGAGTGAACTTGTGTCTTTCACACTCGCAAATTGAATTTGAAAGGAAATCTATTTGGTGTAAGTTTAACCCTTTTTTGGACCAAGTAGACTACTTTCGAAAAAGGAATACTCTAGTCACTAGTGGATAGAAGAGTTCTCTTGGGCATCATTTTATACTTTTTCGGGCCTAGGGGACTAAATTTACGAAAAAGGATATTCTTTGGAGTTAAGTTGTAATTGCATCTCATCCTCTTTCTTGCAGTATTGATCCTATTGTCGATTCCTGCTTTTTCATTATAAGCCTATTATCTCAACAATTTTCATCATCAACCAAGCAACGCCTTGTTTATATCCTTTGTATCTTGACACCTTATACCCTAAGAGGAAACATTCCCTTGAGTGTCCATATCCTACATGCACCTCCTTACATTGAGCATAGGTATGTTCCACTATTGGAACCAGTTGCTTACTCGCGAAACTCGTTTCTTCCTCTGTATCATAAAATTCATTTGTCTATGAAAAAACAAAAAAAGATGGGTGGGAAAAGAGTATTACCTTATGTTGGCAGCAGTCGCGTCGCCTTTGAACATAGAACAAAATTTTGAGTCCACTTGTCATCAAAATTTTGGGTTTAGCATGACCTTAGGAAGCTGAGCTCATTACTGAGAGTTTAATCCCCCAACCGGTTACTCTTCCAGTCCTTATAGAAAGTTTGATTGGTGCCTCCTGCATCAAAAAGTTTCATCATTGATTCTATGCTACCAGAGTCATCCATATGTATCATGCTCTTGTTCAAAGGATGTCTATCAGCCTATGTAGGCCATTTCTCATAACTCTTGACTTTGCATGACGACCATACCCTTAGTGTGTCTCAGAGTTACATGAAGTTGTAGTCCTACCATGCACCCTGGTCCTACTTTCCTTATGGCTAGGTAACCTTGAACCCAATGATTGACATCTCCTCATTGGTTGTTGACTGGGGGGTTTCCCTTTTGTTTGATGACAATAAATCTATTCACATATTGGGATTCGTGTAGTGTCTTGGATGCCATTATCCTTATTGATGGTTTCCTCACCTTTGTCGACAATTTTCCTTATTGACTGCTATTCAGAGGGTCTTTTTCATGCAATGCTTGCATCTGGTGCATGCAGAAGATGCACAGATTCATTGGTTCATGAACATGTTCTTCATCTGAGTTCTTCCAAATAATCAAGCTACTTCTTTGTACCTCATGCTGACTGATGAGATATGCCTTAATTCTCTCCTTTTAGCAGGTCTCCTTCCATCGACTTCATCTCATCTATTCTGGAAACAAGGCCTAGAGTATTATGAGTACCTAGAGGCTTGCAGTCATTAGTGGCAAGTTCTCTTGCCATCGACATTTGGGAATACATCAATGTCTCATGATCGATGGTGTTAGCGATAAAAAACGCATTGGCATTTTTGAAAGAGCGATGCTTAATCTTGTAGGGAAAATTTTGATAGCTTCTCGAGCTCCAAATGCAGATTTGAAAGCACCATTGGAAATCTTAGGATTTGTAGATATCGATCGACTATTTAAGCATGAAAAACAGACTCTCCATGACTGAGAAATTTGATTTTGAAAAAATCTGAGCTTTCACCAGCGTAGAAGGCAGAATTATAACTAGTTAGCTGGTGAAAGTTCCGCCTTTCACCAGCTAAGAAGCAGACTTTCGGGTAAATTAGCTGGTGAAAGCATGTCACGGCCAGAATAGCCAAATTTTCGCCCAGATCAAGATATTTTGGGTTTGAATGGTTTGAAATCTTCTTCAATAAGCTGGTTATGAATTATCAAATCAAAATCTGAAGGCCATTCTTGGAGATGAAAGTCAAAAGGGAATTTTTTGACTAGATTGGGTCATTTTCAAGGGCAAAATGATAGGGATCAAATGACACATCACCCAATTCGAATTTTATCTTTGGAGGACCAAATCAAACAGCCTTGGGAGGCTAAAACTGCACTTCATCAACAATCTACT
>ML792214.1:222747-282346 GCA_009831015.1 Picea engelmannii | reverse complement strand
CCCCTTGCGTTGCAAAGTGGTGATGGGTTTCGCTATTTTTGAGAATCCTTCCACAAATCTCCGGTAATAACCCGCTGGCCCCATGAAGCTTCTCACCTCATGGGCATTTTTCGGTACTGGCCATTCCATAATGGCCTTTTCCTTTTCTGGGTCAACAAAGATTCCTTCGCCGAAAATGATATGACCTAAATAGTGGATCTCTTTCTGGAAGAAGGAACACTTCGACAACTTCCCATACAATTTGTTCTCTCTAAGACAAGACAACACTATTCGTAAGTGTTCCTTGTGTTCCCTTTCATTTTTGGAATAGATGAGTATGTCATCTAGAAAAACTTGTACAAATTGATCTAAGTACTTCCGGAATACGCCGTTCATGAGGCTCATGAATACTGCTGGCACATTGGTCAATCCGAAAGGTACCACAACAAACTCGTAATGTCCAAACCGAGTTCGAAAGGCAACTTTTGGGATATCACCTTCCTTAATCCTTAACTGATGATACCCAGATCGCAAATCAATCTTTGAGAATACCGCTGCTCCTTTCATCTGATCGAAGAGGTCATCTATTCGCGGCATTGGGTACCTATTTTTCACTGTAGCACGGTTCAAGTCCCTGTAGTCTATACACAGTCGTAAGGATCCATCCTTCTTCTTTACAAAGATTACCGGTGCGCCCCAAGGTGAGACACTGGGCCTTACTAGCCCTAAGTCTAGTAACTCCTTCAACTGCATTTGCAATTCACAAAGTTCCGGCACCGTCATCCGATACAGAGTCTTAGATATTCGTTTTGCACCAGGTTTTATCTCAATAGTAAAATCAAGCTCCCTCTCAGGAGGTAACCCTGGTAACTCGTTCGGAAAAACATCCTGAAATTCTGACAATACCGAGTACTGACCCAATGAGAGTCCCTTCCTTTCATTCACTGCTTCCACTACATAAAGTCGGCACCCTTGTCTCAAGCATCGCTTGACCTTCATAGTTGATATAAAGCGTAATGACACTTTTCTCTGTACACCCTGGATCTCTACCGGTTTTCCTTCATCATTGACACATAGCACCCTTTTTGCGAAACAATCTACCAAAGCTCGATGAGCTGCTAACCAATCCATTCCAATGATTAGGTCATATGCCCCAAGAGCAGTGACGTATACCTTCAACCTAGTAGTGCACACTCCTAGGTCTACTATACAATTATCGACACTAGGTCCTACAACTTGTTTTTCCCCCGAAGCCATCTCGACTTGTTTAAAGTCATCATGCTCGTAGGCTGCCGACCCACTCTTTTCTAATGCCGATGGTGAAATGAAACTATCTGTCGCACCAGAATGAAACAAAATCTTAACATTGATATGATTTAGCGTACCTGATGACTCCACTACAGTGGATTGATGTTCGGCCTGACGGTTATTAACCGCTGCGTAAATCTGGTGGTTGCTACTTGACCTCCCCATTGGTGCCTTTCCTTCTTTATGCACAAACCCTAATTGTAACTCTGGGCAGTCTCGTTGGTAATGGGGTCCTTCGCATCTCCAACAGGTAATACGAGATTGAACCGGTGCACTGTTATGTGACTGATTCTGAAATGATCCCCTGGAACCCCTGCCCCTACTAGTTGTTCCCCGAGATGGTCGTGGACCTGTCTGCATCGTTGGCGATGAACGAGATGTTGCACTAGCTGCCATTGAAATCCCTGCAGCTACTGTCCTTGGCACGACTCTGATACCATATGTAATAACCAAATAAATTTTACACATCACATACTTTCATAAGCAATATATTCCATGAACTGAGATAATAACTTCATAACATAACAACAATCTTCATAATAGCCACTTCAATAACTTAAGTTCATCAATGAAGAATGATTTCATGGCAGAATGAAATAAATACACAGTTTAACAAATTACCTGGTTCTGATGCTAATTTCTGTTGCCTTGCTGCCTTGTTGTTGCCTTCCTGCTACCTGATGCACATACCAATACTGCCACAAACAAAAATAACTTCCCAAACCTACTGTCCTCCCTTCCAACTAGGAAAACTACCTAGCTCCAAGATATCTATGGATATCCTGGCCCCCGTGCCCAAAACTTCCAGCAACCTGGTGCCTTAACTGATCAAAATGCCACTGCCAGAAACTCTCTGCTCCCTGCAAATCCAATAGTCCTCAAACTCCCTCCTTCCATCCTCTGTCCCCCTCCCCTCACGTAAACCTCCCTTCCTTCCTTATCCCTCCTTCACCGACTCCTTATTTACTCCCTTACCTGCCCTCGTCCCTGTCCCTGATCCTTCCTTTAATGTTTTATCTCCTCGAGATTCATAGGTTATCCCTTGTTGTATACGCAACCATTTTATATCATATATCAGTAATCTATTAAATCAATTACGTAAGTTATTAAATGTAGTTTGTAGTTAAATTATTAATTAATTAATCACAATTATATCATTCAATTAATTAATAACTCACTTAATTAATATCATTAAATCATCTTTGTTTAATTAATACCTTGTTAACACAATTAATCCCCTAATTAGTTTTACTTTATAATTCTTAAACATTTATCCAACTAGAGTCAATGTTGGACATTTCAAATATCCACACACAGTTCTGATTCAAAAGTTACTCTAGCATGATGACTAACTTGAAAACCTGCATTCACAAATTCTATAAAACTTGCTTATAAATTTTGAAAAAATTAACATCACTTTCTTTTTATTGAGTTAAACTTAAATTTATTGCACCAAGATTAACGAGGTGCTCTACAACTTAGTGTGGGGGACATTGAAGATGTGTAGTTATCACGTAAGTGTTATATTAGATTAGGTTAGCTTTATGTTACATTGAATATCGTCACATTAAAACAATAAAAATAAAATAAATTTAACTCAATTAAAAAAATTAAATATCTACATACTTACACATTTACATAACAGATAAATTAAAATTTACACATTTAAATTTTTTTATCACTTTCAATGCTTAATAAATCCAGATTATTTAAAATGAATCTAAATTAATTCTTAAAATATATATAATAATTTTAAAACATATATAATAATAAGTTGATATTTAAAGATCAAACAAAACTTGAGAGACCCAGAGCTTCTTAAAAAGAGACTGAACATGGTGATGAAATGTGATGTCAGTGCTGTTAAAGTCTCTTGGATGTAATTTCGCTTCTTTTCATGGAAGGGTGTTTTGGATATGGGTTTGGATGGAATTTAATAGGGATTTTAAAAATAACACTCAGATGGTTCTTGACAGTTGCAAATTCTTATAACATTCAACGTGATTGATTATTATTTATTTTGAAGATCATTTGGTATGATTGGTTATTATTTATTTTCAAAAAGTGTAGTTACAGGAAAATACTTTTTTAGAAGAGTATACAAATTTAAAAGTTTTTTTTTTTTTTTTTTCATTAAAATTACAACCCAGCGTGAAAGATCGATCAAATCAAATTCTTTGAATTAAAATTACAACCCAATATGAAGGGTGGATCCAATCAAATTATTTGACAGGGAAACCACTGTATATCCGCTGATACAGTGAACTCATCCAATTAATTCAAAGGCTATATCTGTTAATCCAATGAACTCAAAGGATATTATATGTACCAGAAATGTATTGTCAATAAATTAACTCAAAGGCTATATCTGTTAATCCAATGAACTCAAACAATAATATATATATCAGAGATGTATGGTTAAGAAAGAAATTTGTGAGAATTTTTGTTCTAATCTTTTTTTTTTGTGATCTAGTATATATTTTTGGTATTTTTTTCTTACGAGTTTTGTCTAAATTAGGTCAGAAAATCAGAAAAATAGATAGAATTGTAGATTTTAATAGTAAAAATTTCATGTTTCAAATATTTTGAAAGTTTTTGATGATACTAAATCCATTTATACACTCAAAAACATAATTCAAACTTTTAACTATATAATAATAAACAACAAAAATAAAAAAATCTAGAATATTTAAACCAGACCAAAAACCTAACATGAAGCCTTGCCAGAACCCTGACCTTTGTCACTTTAAAGCCAAAACCCTGACCTGTATAGAACAAATACATATATACCACATTACAAACACAGAGAACATCGATTCTCTGGGATGAGGGAAGAGGTACTGAAAATAGATCAACAGATAGTGCAGGTATTGGGATTTTACTCATCTCTAACAACTATATGAGTAAGGCCCATATCTGCTTGGATACAGATACACAATTTTTGGAGGCTCGGCTTTCTCCTCCTCCTTCTTCTTCCCACCATCTTTTTTCTTCTCGCCCTCTGCCTTTTTCTCTTCTTTGGCAGGACCCACGCTCAGCAGCTCTGCGTATCCGAATTTTCTCAGTTTCGTTGCAACATCCACAGGATCTGCTTCTCCGATCACAGTTATCTTCATCTCCTTCATATCCACTGCAACAGACTCTACCCCTGCAATCAAATATCCGTCCATTACTTATTAGCTCTCAAAACCACTTATTAGTTCTCGAAACCACCTAAGGGTATGAGATCTTTTTTGGTGATAACAAAACCCCTGGCTTGATTAATTGAATGGAATTTACCTTCAACTCCCGCAACCGTCTGCATAACCTTTCTCTTACATTTTTCACATTTTTCGTCCCCAATAGACACTTTCAGCACCATTTTCTGCAAATCAAACACATGGGCCATCATCATTGATAAGTGGGTTTAATAATTCATGACATACAGAATCTTAAACCGTTGATTTTACTTGAACAGAGAAAAAGTAGCAGCATACCTTCATATTTGACAGGAAACAGCCGCCTTCCAAAACTCTCTCTGTGATATATGTAGAAGTGAAGAAGCAGAATATAATCCAAATTGGTACAGGGAGCCTTGTAATATTTCTTCTTAATGAAGGGCCAAAGAGATACAAACTGATATGGAATGGCATGCTTAAGAGATTGAATAAACAATAAATAGATGTTACAGCCGCTGCTTCTGGAAGCTTTCAACTTCTCAGAAGCTTACCCAAATCATTAATAAGCGGTATGCCTTGACTTCCATTTAAGACGAAGTCAGAGTAAAAGTGGCAAGGCTGGTAAAACTTTGACAGGCTCCACAAATCTATGGTGCCCTTTATTTCACAAGTACCATCAAATTGGTATATTTTCTATATTCAATATGGATTGATGGTGCCCTTTATTTCACAATTACCATCAAATTGGTATGTTTTCTATATTCAATATGGATTGATTGATTTTAATAATATCCACTAGGTTGAATAGTCTAAGGACCAAGAGAATAACAGTCTTAGCTTATCTTTACACTCTTTTCAATGTCGAATTTTCTATTGTGAAATTTGATTAGAAGATTAACAATTTGGTTGATCTTATCCTCATCAAATAGCTGGTGCATGTTGGTTGTCTACCTTTAAGCTGTTTTCATATTGACTGTGGATATTAGTAGGCTCATATTCAGTGACAAAGTGTCATTTTGTCTCCACCACAACCTTATTGCAGAATATACAAGTTCTCTCCTCCCAAACTTTCTTGAGTACCCTCCACCTACAGATCTCACATCTAAAATGATATAAACCTGTTCTCAGCTATACAACTAACAACCTTGTTTTTTTCTGTTTTATAACAGACACTTAAAATAAACATGAAAAAGCTACCTCACTGTCATCTGCGGCTAAAATACTACAAAACTGTCAATTTTCATCTTATACAATGCCGTGATTTCGTCAAGAAAGTTGTAAAGAGTCACTGTCCACTGAGTATTTACAGGCCGCCTTCGTCAACCATGACGAAGAAACCTTGCACACCAAGAATTCCTAATGAGGCCAGGCCACTGGAATACTTCAAAACGAATATGCCATATATAGCAGAAAAAAATATTTTTCTTTCTCCGCATTACTAAAATACGCCTAGGTAGGTAACGTGCGAGATCAAAGATGTAGGCACGTTAAAGACTTATTTGAGATTAAGGGTCTATTATTTTATTTCCTGTGAATAAGAAATTTTCATTATCTAATCTAAGAAACCAGGCAAACTAGAATAGTGGCTACAGCCATGAAAAAATGTAAGAGATTTAAAATGAAACTTTAGAGTTCAAGTCAATTCTTAGTAGCTCAATTAGTTAAGGTGTGGGTTTGATTAGTTAGGTTATTCAATTTAGTGGATACATCCAAAAATCCAATCATGTTAAAGATTGGTGTTACTCAACCTAATTAAAAACACTGATCAAATTACAAACATATTTCTAACAAACAAAAAATAATAATAATAACATAGTTTACCATGACAAAAAATCCTTACCCACCAAAATTTCAAATAACCAAATTAAATACATATTTCTAAGAAACAAAAAATAATAATAATAACATAATTTACCATGAATAAAAAACCTTACCCACCAAAATTCCAAATAACCAAATTACATACATATTTCTAACAAATAAAAAATAATAATAATAACATATTTACCGTGACGAAGAAGCCTTGCCCACCAAGATTTCCAAATGAGGCCAGGTGAGTGGAATATATTAAAACTTAATCTACAATATATAGCAGAGTTTTTTTTCTTTGTCGGCATTAATAAAATACGCTTAGTTAGATAAGGTACGAGATCAGAGATGTAGACACGTTAAAGACTTAATATAAAATTTCCGTTGACAAAGAAATTCCATGCAAACTAAAATAGCGGCTAAAGCAACTTAAAAAAGGCTAATTTCCAGAGACGTAGCAATAACAGAGTATACTAACAATGGTATTTTAACAGCTTAAATAAAATGATAAAAAATAAGAACGACAGCAAGCTACTAAATAATATTAGGTATTAAACCTTATTTGATAATCATATGTTGGTTGTAATTATATCATCTGTATCGGTTTCGCAATGTGCACTTGCACCACAATCAAGAATTTAAAATAATCAAATCATTTATCTATGTTTTTTTCTAACTTGTTACTATTTAGTTTAAGAAATAATGAGTTAAGGGTATTTAAGTTATCAAAATCAGAATCGTATTTAGTCTTGTCAAAAGTTTCGAATTTTTACTATCTTACAAATCTTGACCACCTTACATAGAGAAACTCTGGAAGTCAATAATGCTAGCAAGATTTGACCACACATTATTTTATTATTATTATTATTATTATTATTAAGTTATTAAAATATTTATATCAATTTAAATTCATATTAAATATTTTAAAAAATCAAAATTTTGATGAATCTAAATGTTAATAATTTTTTCATTTATTTATTTTTTATGTTATCATTTTTTAGTCAATAAACATGAGATGCCAAATTCATTTTCATTTTATATTTAGTAAATTAAATAGAAGACATCAAATTCTTTTCCATTTAAATTTATACATGTTACCCATATTGCATATCTAGTCAATAGGGTATAGAATGTACATGGCTTCTTGGATGCAATACAACATTATTTGATTGTGATAAAAGACTTATTTAATTTAATTGTGTGAATGGTTTAGTTGTTTTGTGTCTTGCAAGTTTGCATGTGAATAACCCTTTTTCTTGAACTTAAGAAAAATGTTAGATAACAACATCACTTATATTCTATTAAGTTGATAGGGATGCGACAAGCGCTTATGTTCTCATCTTCCACCCATCCCATCCCCCACATTGTAACGTCCTCGACCACTGATCCCTGCTGGGTATCGCTACCCAAACAACCTTAACCTTGCCTTTATTGCTTTGATACCATTTCTGTGACATTGCCAGCCTTAAACAACAGGCCAGACCATGCAACTGATTATCTTTGCGGAAATAATCACATATAAAACTTAACCGGAAGATAGAGATAACATATGGTATTCACACTTATAAATATATATCTATCTAATGCAATTAAACAAACGTCAATACTCTAGTCATACACATGTGCAACATTTAACACATACATGCAACATATATATATACATGCATTACTCATTAATTATAATGCAAATACAAATACACGGCGTACAACGAACACAGAACTGGTACTTATCTTTTAATAGATGACCACTAAGTGCATGCAGACCTTCCACGAACCTCCCAGCCTTAGACCAAGTTGCTCATCACGCTCAGTAGTGGGTCACCCCCGAGCTGGGACTAAACTCCATCGGGCAAGGGAATTCTAGGTTTGGCAAGGACAACAAGGAAGTTGCATAGAACAACAGGAAGGATATTTTATCCCAGGAGCCACTTACGGCCACAACCATAGACCCTCATTCCCCACACGCCTACTCCACCCCAGGAGGGTACACCTTCACTAATACAAGTCCATCAACTACTACACCTCCCTTACCTTGGGCTTCAGCAACAGGCTGGACCAAAAGTCTTAGAGTACTGTAGCTACTACGAGACTCCCTTCCAGGAGAACTCACTTCCCAACAAACTCTCTCACCTGAGAGAGTTTCTCACAGGCTTGAAAACCCACTTCTTCAATTCAACTCCTAAGAAACAAGCAACAACATTCAACTACACACGAGTGACAACAATAATAGAAAACGGGTATGGACACTGAAAATGGCAACAACCAAACGCTAAGACACAACACGACTCAAGTGAATACAATTGCATCAGGCTTCACAAGAGAGACACGGGATAACTCAAGTACAACTGCAGGATTCCAAAGGTGTGTACTATATACAGAGGCGATGATGATGGATAATTGGTTCAATGCGTGAATCCCTGGTCAATCGGGAAGGTGACAGACTTCCAGAGAGTCGTAAGGGTTGTGAGGAAACTCCAAATTGGTCCAGACACAAGGATGGAAACAACACCAGAGTGGGAATCAAACCTCCAATGAGCTGGGCTTTCCCTGCTATAAACTGCATGCGCCTAGGTTGACACATGGATTCCTGAAGTTGCATGAGTTCCACTTAGCACTCGTTCCCCTTTTCCCATGAACTTAGGACAACACAACTTTTGTCAACCATAGCCTTTGGGAAATAATAATAAAATATTATTCCCTTAGAGGTAAGCCCTCTAGCTTAGCCCCCAGGCCTAGACACTTAGCCCCCTTCCATACCCTACCTAGTGGAACTTAGTCCCCCATAACTCTTCTTCGTGGTCGATCTACACGCAACAATGTAATTTTATTAATAATGCAAGTACTTACATATACAAAATCAGGCTCATTGGCCTTAGCATCTGGCTCACCAACCTAATAAACACATAAGTCTCTCAGCTTATAACCACTCGGCTCACCAGCCTATAAATATAATTATAATTCAGCAGGGGCTCAGCCTTGGGGTGTTATACACATGGTAATAGATGGTAGTACAAGGGTGAGGGAATATGGAAGTACAAGGGATATAGTGGCAATGTGGACCCTCCTCATGCATGCATTAATGGTGAATCATTACACGATCTAGCGCAAAAATCCTCTCCCACCGAGACTTTGTCATAGCCTTGTGAGCAGTCATGGCTAGAAGGGGACGCAAATATTTGTTGGTACTATGGAGGATTTGGAAATTCATTCACCACCAAGGAGTTGTATGGAAGCAAGGACTTCATATTCTTCTCCTGATGAGAACCCTTCCTGTCAAGATGGAAGCTTCCATGGAATCCCAGCTCAATAACAGATATCGACTCTGCAAATCAGAAGCAGTGAGTGTTAGGATGGATTGGGAGGCTCTAGTGTTGATACATCATGCAACTCTGAGACAAATGGAAACAGAGGAAATTCATAGAATGGATAGGGTTGATTCGTCACCTACATGTCGAGGCATAATTTTGACCACCTCTGCAAAACAACCACCATTCAGCCACCCTTAGAGCCAAAAGAAGAAAACCAAATCTCAATAGTTAGCCACAAGTTTTGAGGAAAGGCACATGCCAACAACCATACAAAAAATTTGCAAGTTAGAGGAATAAGTCAACCAGAAGAGGAAACACATCAGCAACACATGGATAGATGAATAATTTGCCAAAATAGTACCAAATACAGGGCATACTAGAGGTCAGGTTACTTGCCTCTTTGTCACCCTTTACTTTTACTAGCACACCTAAGAATTAATCACCCAACATTATGACGAGCTAGAGGAACGACAGACCAAAGAACTATAGGAATCTAGGCTAAGTTTAAAAAAGAAAATGGCAATTACCATTCTCTCTTTCATGTAGTCTAGCACTCGACTAGGTACCATGCTGACAAGAGTACAAAAAATGAGGAATAAAAACTTCCTAGAGTGGACCCCTTCTACTTGATCACAATTGAAGATGACAATGCATGACAAGCATGGTCTTTGGGTTCTTCTCTTTTTTTGTTCTCTAATTACAATTTTTTTTCTAACTATTATGTCTAACAACCATAGGAAGAGTTAGCAAACACAACCCTAATTTGTAAAAAATTTGAATCTGATGGCCTCAAGCTAGGTAAAAAATTTAAATCTGTTAAGCTTCTATGGCCAGAGGCCAAGCAATTAGTAGACATAGCTATCATATATAGGCTTATAGACTTGGTTTTATACACGAACTACCATAGAATGATCCATATTTCTAGCTATTTTTTTTTAGTTCGGAATAATGTAAAATTTTGTAACTCTATTTTGTTCTTTGTAATGTAATGATCTCTATGCTTGCTTAAAAAAAATCACATATATTGAGATCTAAGATTTCTGCAGTGGTGTTCATTCTTAAATTCAACTAAAAATTCCACAACGTTTATTGTTTTTATCAACATTTTGAATCCTTATCATGGTTCATCAACATCAATCATAATAGTAATGGGAGTTCAGGACCCTAATCAACATGGATTAGGACCAATAATAGAGATTCATATTTTAGGTTACAATTGATGAGACCCATGTTCAAACCCCGTGGAGGACATAAGTAGGAAATCAAGTTAACAAAATGGTTTACTCATGTTATTGCAACATTTAGAAAATAAGAAAAAAAAAGAGAAACTAATTCAATGTTATTTGCCACGATTATTTACTATTGATAATTTTTTGTGCTAGATCCTTTGTCCACTATTAGAATTTATTTCATCTAAGTTGGGTTGCAAGACTATTGTGTTTTTTCTTTTTCTTGTGTATGTGTGAGCATATTATTAGATTGTTTTATGTTGTGGCAACCATTCCTAATCCATGTGTAAGAAAATTTGTGTGAGATGCTTGCCAAAACTAATAAGAATTTTGTATGGTGCTTGGGAGTGGAATCAAGGTTAAGTGAAAGTGACTTTTTCACTCTTAATTTCTTTGTAATTGTTGAGAGCCAACATTTCAATACCCTTGTCTTTGCAATGTCCTTGTAATCCAAATGGATACTACTACTACACCAAATATAAATAGATAATAAATATAAAGAGAAATAAAGAAGATATCGAGGAAAAAAGGGTCGGGGGCACCTACTCTTCAAAGTAGTAATACACTTACAATTCCTAAAAGATGAAAGAAGAAATTTACAAAATTGGAAGAAGATATTTACAAAATGATACTCAAACTTGTGACAATATTTCATCATTGACAGATAATAAAATGGTGATAAAAAGAAAGAGAGGAATCAAATTTTATCCAAAAGACTAAAATCCTATAATGTGGTCCAAGTTATTATTATAAGGTAATTAAGATTTTATTCACTTATTAATTATAAACACAGTAATTATCTATTTTAGGGTTTATTTAATATAACTTTTTACAAAACATCAAATGACTATAAATTAAAACATTATTACAAAATTATGAGCTTACAAAGAGGGGAAAATCATTTTTTATACTAAAAATAACTAAAAATCTATCTCATGTGGTCCAAGTTATTTGTATAGATTAATTAAACTTCTATATAATTAATAAACCATAAACACACTAATTATTTGTTTAAGATCTTATTTAATATAAGTGACTTTGTAAAAAAAATTCAAATAACTAAAAATTAAAATATTATTAAAAAATTATGAGCAAACATATAAGATAGTTCATAATCATAAAATTTATATACATACATAAAAATATTTAATTTAATTACACAACATATCCTCCTCCTTGGAAAGCTTTATCCCTAAAGTTTGAGGATTAAAAAAACTGATCGACCATGTGACCTTTATTCCCTAGATGAATATGAGCATTTGCACCAACTAAAATGGAGAGAAGCTTAGAGAAGGCAGGAGATGAGCTTGTTGAACCCAATAATTTTTTTATTGTACTTTGCTAAAGATAATCAAGTCATGAGGGTCACAACTACATTTTTGGCCTTCTACAATAAGTAAAAACCATTGCTAAAGGAATTATAGTGGCAATTTTTAGCTTTACTATTGTAAAACAAAACCTCTACCACCAAAGATAGGGGTATTTTGGTAGTGGTTTTAAAACCATTGCAAGAAAGACTATTGTGGGGTATAAATCGTTGCATAAATCATCAAAGACTTTGGTGACAGCTTTAAACCATTGCAGAAACTGCTGCCAAAAAATTCAATGGCAGAGGGTAAAATCTGCCATCAAATATGCCAACAACAACCATTTTTAAATACCATAGCTAAAGAGGTCTATGGCGTTGGGAAAAATTCGTCATCAAAGAGATCTATAGTTGTGGTTTTTGGTGGTTTTGGAAACACTGCCAGTTAACAATTTTTCCTACCACCAAAGTCAGAACCCTAACAATTTTTCCTACAACCAAAGTCAGAACCCTGACCTGTATAGAACAAATACATATATACCACATTACAAACACAGAGAACATCGATTCTCTGGGATGAGGGAAGAGGTACTGAAAATAGATCAACAGATAGTGCAGGTATTGGGATTTTACTCATCTCTAACAACTATATGAGTAAGGCCCATATCTGCTTGGATACACATACACAATTTTTGGAGGCTCGGCCTTCTTCTCCTCCTTCCCACCATCCTTCTTCTTCTCGCCCTCTGCCTTTTTCTCTTCTTTGGCAGGACCCACGCTCAGCAGCTCTGCGTATCCGAATTTTCTCAGTTTCGTTACAACATCCACAGGATCTGCTTCTCCGATCACAGTTATCTTCATCTCCTTCATATCCACTGCAACAGACTCTACCCCTGCAATCAAATATCCGTCCATTACTTATTAGCTCTCAAAACCACTTATTAGTTCTCGAAACCACTTAAGGGTATGGGATCTTTCTTGGCGATAGCAAAACCCCTGGCTTGATTAATTGAATGGAATTTACCTTCAACTCCCGCAACCGTCTGCATAACCCTTCTCTTACATTTTTCGTCCCCAATAGACGCTTTCAGCACCATTTTCTGCAAATCAAACACATGGGCCATCATCATCGATCAGTGGGTTTAATAATTCATGACATACAGAATCTTAAACAGTTGATTTTACTTGAACAGAGAAAAAGTAGCAGCATACCTTCATATTTGACAGGAAACAGCAGCCTTCCAAAACTCTCTCTGTGATATATGTAGAAGTGAAGAAGCAGAATATAATCCAAATTGGTACAGGGAGCCTTGTAATATTTCTTCTTAATGAAGGGCCAAAGAGATACAAACTGATATGAATGGCATGCTTAAGAGATTGAATAAACAATAAATAGATGTTACAGCTGCTGCTTCTGGAAGCTTTCAAACTTCTCAGAAGCTTACCCAAATCATTAATAAGCGGTATGCCTTGACTTCCATTTAAGACAAACCCAGAGTAAAAGTGGCAAGACTGGTAAAACTTTGACGGGCTTCACAGATCTATGGTGCCCTTCGTTTCACAATTACCATCAAATTGGTATATTTCCATGTATTCAATATGGATTGATTGATTTTAATAACATCCACTAGGCTGAATAGATTAAGGGAACAATAGAATAACAGTTCTAGCTTATCTTTACACTTTTTTTAATGTAGGATTTTCTATTGTGAAACTTGATTAGAAGATTAGTAATTTGGTTGATTTTATCCTCGTCAAATAGCTGGTGCATGTTGTTCATCTTTAAGCTGTTTTTATATTGATTGCCGATATTAGTAGGCTGTACATTCAGTGACAAAGTGTCACTCTGTCTCCACCACACTCTTATTGCAGAATATACAAGTTCTCTTCTCCTAAACGTTCTTGAATACCCTCCACCTACTGATCTCACATCTAAAATTATATAAACATATTCTCAACTATGCAACTAACAACCTTGTTTTTCCTATTTTGTGACTTGCAAGTAAAATAAACATGAAAAAGCTACCTCACTGTCATCTGCAAGTAAAAGACGACAAAACTGCCAATTTTCATCTTATACAATGCCGTGATTGCGTCAAGAACTTATACAATGCCGTGATTGCGTCAAGAAAGTTGTTGAGAGTCGCTGTCCACTGAGTATTTACAGGCCGCCTTCGTCAACATGACGAAGAAACCTTGCACACCAAGAATTCCCAATGAGGCCAGGCCAGTGGAATACTTCATAACGAATATGCCATATATAGCAGAAAAAAATAATTTTCTTTGTCCGCCTTACTAAAATACGCCTAGGTAGGTAACGTGCGAGATCAAAGATGTAGGTAATTTAACAGTGGCTACGGCCATGAAAAAATGGAAAAAAATGGCTAATTTTAAGAGACTTAAAAATAAACTTTAATAGAGTTTAAATCAATTTTTAGTAGTTCAATTGGTTAAGGTAGGGGTTTGATTCGCCCAATCATATTAAAGATTAATTTAAGTTAATTTAATTAAAAATGCTGACCAAATTACAAATATATTTCTAATAAATAATAATAATAATAATAACATAGTTTACCATGAAAAAAAACTTTACCCACCAAAAATTCCAAATAACCAAATTACAAACATATTTCTAACCAATAAAATAATAATAATAACAAAAATAATAATTTACCATGACGAAGAAGCCTTGCCCACCAAGAATTCCAAATGAGGCCAGGTCAATGGAATATATTAAAACTTAATTTACAATATATAGCAGAGTTTTTTTTCTTTGTCGGCATTAATAAAATACGCTTAGTTGGGTAAGGTACGAGATCAGAGATGTAGGCACGTTAAACACTTAATATAAAATTTTCGTTGACAAAGAAATTACATTCAAACTAAAATAGCTGCTATAGCAACTTAAAAAAGGCTAATTTGCAGAGACTTGGCAATAACAGAGTTTACTAAGAATGGTATTTTAACAACTTAAATAAAATGATAAAAAATAAGAACGACAGCAAGCTACTAAATAATATTAGGTATTAAACCTTATTTGATAATCATATGTTGGTTGTAATAATATCATCTGTTTCGGTTTCGCAATGTGCACTTCACCACAACCAAGAATTCAAAACAATCACATCATTGGTATATGTTTTTATATTTTTTTCTAACTTTTTTTTCCCTATATTAGGGGATTAGTTTATTGTTTAAGAAATAATTAGTTAAGGGTATCTAAGTTGTCAAAATCACTAAGGAATATATTTATCTTGGGCTACACCAACCCTTAACATGGTTGGATTTTTTTGGGTGTGTCCTCCAGACTATAAGAAGTTTTGAATCTTCACTGCCTTACAAACCTTAATCACCTTATAGAAAGAAAACCTGGAAATCTAATAATGCTAACTAGATTTGACCATACATACTTTTATTATTATTATTATTATTAAGTTATTAAAATATGGGTTGACTAAAAAGTTTTTAAAATATTTATATCAATTTTTTTTTTTTAAAGTAAAAAAGGAGGATCCTATTAAATTAACTGATTAGTCTTACAAAAACCTTTGGAATGCCAACTGTCCCACCGAAAACCAGAAACCGGGACAACTGGCTTCCTATGCAACTTGTTTCAAAAAACTACGTGCCATCTATCCTGCCCGAAGGAAACCAAGAGATATGGTAGCCATTAGTTTGAGCAAGTTCCTTTATCTTACTCCTAACAACATATTGAAAGTTTGACAAAGCAAGAGCCCTAGTTCTAAACAAAATAGTTCCTCTGACCATAATCATTAACCGTAGCAATTACTCGATGGGTTCAGCCTCTCCATCATTCGTTCCTGCTCTGGCTGGCAGCGCGAAGGGTTGTGCACACGTTGGGCACCATCATCCTGGTGACATGTTGGAGTAGGCATCATACAACATGTCTAGGCGTTGGTTGATTTGGAGGCCACGGTGGATTTGGTCTTCCACCAGGCTTCGCATTTCAAATATCAGCTCCAAGTGTTCCGTGTGGAGAAATGGTGGCTGGACACTCCATACTTTTTGCATGATGGAGAGGGGACGTGGCGCAGGGGCCCTATCACCCTCCCTCATCCATTTGTCTTGTTGTCCTCTTTGAGCTTCTTGGTAATCCACGTCCATGGATAATTCACCTGTTGTTGAAGTCGTCGTCGCGCCCACACCTTCCGAGATTTCTTCTTCAATACAACGGGTGGTGGGTTCCTCCATCTGGTCGCCTTCCTTATGACTGTGCGGTGTTCCTATGGCCCGTGGCTTAGCTTCATCCAGAAAGGAGGTTGGCGGATTCCAATTATCAGGGACAGTGAAGAGGAGGTGTTCCAGAGGAATCTGGAATGGTTCTTTTGGAGAAACCTCCTCCACATAGGCTATGGGAGGCATCCTGGGCCTTCTATGTTTTTGGGCTTTCTACATCCGAGCAATGGACAATGCCCTCTCGAATTTCTGCTCTCTCTTCTGGCGAGCATCAAAAGCATACCAGGCTGCGCCTCTGCGAGGTCGGCCTCTTTCTCTTGGCATGGAGATGAGCAAAATTATGACCAGAATATCAACCGGGTGGCTAGCCTTGCACCAGTGCTCAGAAAACTCAGACTTCGGCTGGTCGAATTCAAAATGCATCCTCTTCCGTCCAGGACCACTGATAAACATGAGGGTGATCATGATAGGATTATCCATTATGGCTATCCCCCTAGTGCCCTGTGCATTCGTCCTCCTCACGCGTGCGAGAGGGATCTTCCCATGGGCTTGGCTGCTCGAGCTTGCTCCCATCTTAATGGTGAGGAGATGGGAGTTGATGGCCTATATTTAAGGCCTTGCCAGGCTCTCCACCGCGTGTCCAGTCTACACTACGTGGCACCCCATCCGGGGTTAGTAAGTCCTTGTTGGCAAGAGCACGACAACGGGTTGAAATCTCTAAGTTTTCAGAAATATGTGCCTCCCAGTAGATACGTTCTCTTTTCGTTGCTACTCCATCATTTGTCAGGCAATCCGCTACCCTATTTACCTCTCGTTTCACATGAGAGGGTGTGATGCTGAGGTTGGTCCTGAGAAGGGCTCTGAATCTCTCAAGCAACTCTGAGAGTCTCCAACTGGGTGATATTTTCATTGGGTCTTCCCCATGGAGAATCTTGGTAATTAGTTGAATGACAATTTGTGAATCCCCCTCCTGGATAAGCTTATGGAAGTGGTTATCGATTGCTGCTTGGAGTCCTTGTAAAAGGCCAGTGAGCTCTGCCACATTATTTGTGCTTTCCCCCAAGTATCCTGCTACAAGGCAGAGGATCTCACCATTAGAGTTTCTAAGTGTGGCTCCAAAACCCGCTGGTCCCGGATTCCCTTTTGAAGCCCCATCAAAGTTGATCTTTATGAATTCGATTGGAGGAGGGGACCAGGTGGTTGGGCTACCATTTTGGCGTTTGGGTGCAGTTACCTCAAGGTGATTAGTCAAGCTAGGTTGCTAGTTCTGAAAAATTCATTGCTCCTCTGGTGTGCATTTTAGATCCTCTGGTTTCCAAGGCTTGCTTCTAATTGTTTCCTTGATGAGCATGACAATTTTCTCCCAAGTTAGGACTGGTGTGGAGGCCTTGGAGTGAAAGATTCATTTGTTTCTTTCCTTCCAAATTTGCCAGAGAGTGAATTCCAGAAGTAGTTGCCACATGTGTGCAAGAATAGGATTTTTGTAGGAGAGTGAGTCCCAATTTTCTATTGTTTCGCTGATGATGTTCCTGTCTCAGTTTGATCTGCGCATGACTTGAGATCCTTGATCCCAAATCCGTTGGCTAAAGGGGCATTTGTTGAAGAGATGCTCCATTGTTGCCTCTTGTTGTTGACATAAGGTGAACATTGAGGGTCCTATGAAGCCCCTTTTCTTGAGGTTATCCCAAGTTAGGACACGTTTGTGCTCTATGAGCCAAAGAAAGGTGGACACCTTGGGCTAGAGTGAGGGGCTCCAGACCTTGTTCCATATGTCTCCCTTATCTTAATTCTGGTAATTTCCCTGTAGATAGTAGGCCTCTTTGACTGAGAAGAATATTTATATCAATTTAAATTCATGTTAAATATTTTAAAAAATAAAAAATTTGATGAATCTATATGTTAATAAATTTTTCATTTATTTACTTTTTTATGCTATTATTTTTTAGCCAATTAATATTTTCTTTTATTTAGTTATTTATGTTATTAATTTTTACTTAATTAAACATGAGATGCAAAATTCATTTTCATTTTGTATTTAGTCAATTAAATAGAAGACATCAAATTCTTTTCCATTTAAATTTATACATGTTACCCATGTTGCATATCTAGATTGTGATAAAATACTTCTTTAATTTAATTATGTGAATGGTTTAGTTGTTTTGTGTCTTGAAAGTTTGCATGTGAATAACCTTTTTCCTTGAACTTAAAAACAAATGTTAGAAAGCCTTTAACATAACAACATCACTTATATTCCATTTAGTTGATAGGGAGTTGATAGGGACATGACAAGCCCCCGTGCTCCCATCTCCCACCCATCCCATCCCCCATATGGAAATAGATGGTGGTACAAGGGTGAGGGAACATGGAAGTACAAGGGATATAGTGGCAATGTGGACCCTCCCCGTGCATGCATTAATGGTGAATCATTACATGAACTAGCATAAAACTCCTCTCCCACCGAGACTTTGTCACAACCTTGCGAGCAATCATGGAAAGAAGGGGACACGGATATTTGTTGGTACTATGGAGGATTTGGAACTTCATTCACCACCAAGGAGTTGTATGGAATCAAGGCCTTCGTATTCTTCTCCTGATGAGCACCCTGCCTGTCAAGATGGAAGCTTCCATAGCATCCCATCTCAACAACAAATCTCGGCTCTGCAAATCAGAAGTAGTGAGTGTTAGGATGGATTGGAAGGCTCCAGTGTTGATACATCATGAAACTCTGAGACAAATGGAAGCATAGGAAGTTCATAGAATGGAAAGGGTTGATTCGTCACCTACATGTCAAGGAAGAATTTCTACCACCTCTGCAAAACAACCACCACTCAACGACCCTTAGAGACAAAAGAAGCAAACCAAATATCAACAATTAGCCACAGGTTTTGAGGAAAGGCACATGCCAACAACCATACAAATAATTTGCAAGTTAGAGGAACAAGTCAACCAGAAGAGGAAACACATCAACAACACATGAATATATGAAGAATTTTCCAGAATGGTACCAAATACAGGGCATACTAGAGGTCAGGTTACTTTATTCTTTGCCACCCTTTACTTTTACTAGCACATCTAAGAATGAATCGCCCAACATTATGATGATTTGGAGGAACGTTAGACCAAAAAACTATAGGAATTCAGGCTGAGTTTAAAAAGGAAAATCACAATTACCATTCTCTCGTGCATGAATTTTAACACTCAATTAGGTACCATGCTGCAAGACTACAAAATATTAGGAAGAACAACTTCCTAGAGTGAACCCCTTCTACTTGATCACAATTGAAGATGACAATGCATGACAAACATGGTCTTTGGGTTCTTCTCTTTTTCAGTTCTCTAATTACAATTTTTTTTCTAACTATTACGTCAAACATCCATAGGAAGAGTTAGCAAACACAACCCTATTTTGTAAAAGATTTGAATCTCATGGCCTCAAGCTAGGTAAAAAATCTAAATCTGTCAAGCCTTTATGGCTAGAGGCCAAGCAGTTAGTAGATATAGCTATCATATATATGCTTATAGAGTTGGTTTTATACATGAACTACCTTAGAATGATCCATATTTCTAGCTGTTTTTTTTAGTTCGGAATAAGGTAAAATTGTGTAACTCTATTTTGTTCTTTGTAATGTAATGATCTCTATACTTGCTTAAAAAAAAATCACATATATTCAGATCTAAGATTTCTGCAGTGGTATTCATTCTTAGATTCATCTGAAAATTCCACAATGTTTATTGTTTCTATGAACATTTTGAATCCTTATCATGGTTCATCAACATCAATCATAATAGTAATGGGAGTTCAAGACCCTAATCAACATGGATTAGGAAATTCATATTTTAGGTTACAATTGATGAGATCCATGTTCAAACCCCATGGAAGACATAAGTAGGCAATCAAACTAAGAAAATGTTTTACTCAGGTTATTGCAACATTTACAAAATAAGAAAAAAAAAGAAAAACTAATTCAAATGTTACTGCCCACGATTATTTACTATTGACATTTTTTTGCGCTAGATCCTATGTCCACTATTAGAAATTTATTCCATCTAAGTTGGGTTGCAAGCTCTATTGGTTTTTCTCTTTTCCTTATGTATGTGTGAGTATATTATTAAATTGTTTTATGTTGTGGAAACCATTATTAATCCATGTGGAAGAAAATTTGTGTGGGATGCTTGCCAAAACTAATAAGAATTTTGTATGATGTTTCGCAGTGGAATTAAGGTTAAGTGAAAATGATTTTTTCACTCTTGATTTCTTTGTAATTGTTGAGAGCCAACATTTCAATACCCTTGTCTTTGTAATGTTCCTGTAACCCAAATGGATACTACTACTACACCAAATATAAATAGATAATAAATATAGAGAGTAATAAAGAAGATATCGAGAAAAAAGGGTTGGGGGCACCTACTCTTCAAAGTCATAATACACTTACAATT
Organism: Picea engelmannii; assembly: GCA_009831015.1. Classification (NCBI taxonomy): domain Eukaryota; kingdom Viridiplantae; phylum Streptophyta; class Pinopsida; order Pinales; family Pinaceae; genus Picea; species Picea engelmannii. The sequence goes on along the minus strand of ML792214.1, from coordinate 261,615 downwards.
CCTAAAAGATGGAAGAAGATATTTGCAAAAATGGAAGAAGATATTTACAAAATGATACTCAAACTCGCGACAATATTTCATCATTGACAGATAATAGAATGATGATAGAAAAAAAGAGAAGGATCAAATTTTATCCAAAAAGGACTAAAATCCTATAATGTGGTCCAAGTTATTATTATAGGGTAAATAAGATTTTATTAACTTATTAATCATAAACACACTAATTATATATTTGAGGACTTATTTAATATAACTAACTTTTTACAAAACATCAAATGACTACATATTAAAACATTATTACAAAATTATGAGCTTACAAAGTGGGGAAAATCAATTTTTGTACTAAAAAGAGACTAAAAGTCTATATATGTGGTCCAAGTTATTTTTATAGAATAATTAAACTTCTATATAATTAATTATTCACAAATGCATTAATTATTTGCTTGAGGCCTTATTTAGTATACGTGGGCTTGTAAATAGTTTCAAATAACTAAAAATTAGAATATTATTAGAATACATATAAGATAATTCATAATCATAAAATTTATGTACATACCTAAAAATATTTAATTTAAGTACACAACATATCCTCCTCCTTGGAAAGATTTATACCTAAAGTTTGAGTTTGAGGATTAAAAAACTACTCCACTATGTCACTTTTATTTCTTAGATGAATATGAGCATTTGCACCAACTCAAATGGAGAGAAGCTTAGAGAAGACAGGAGAGGAGCCTGTTGAACCCAATAAATGTTTATTGTACTTTGCTAAAGATAATCAAGTCATGAGGGTCACAATGTTAGGGACCTAACCCCTCATGTAGGTAGAATAATATATTTCCATGTAATAAAGGTCAATATTAATAAGGCCTAGAAATAAGGAAGAATAATTCCAATGTAAGAAGACCTAATAGAAGCTTCCGCTTCTAGAAGGATCTTCCTCTAGATGGTTCTTTTGATAGACATATTTAGTATAAATAGGAGTCGAGGGTATGAAAACTTTTGTCTTGGATATTATTGTAATAGAGCTCTGCTCTGTTGGAGGTTGCCCCCTTGAAGAGGCAAGTGAACATTGCTCTTGGTAATCAAAGTACTATTTCTGGTGTTATTTTGTTATCATTTTGGTATTATCGTGGTGTTGTTCTGGTTATATTGTTGTTCATCTACCATTTCTCACTATTTATTTATGTTTTGCATATTTTTTATATCTGGAATATTACAAGTGGTATCAGAGCACCTTCCTCGGAAAAAAAATGTGGGTTAAATTTTTTCAAGGTAGAGACGTATTCCGACATCTTTAAGCTACAAATATCTATCGTTGCACACATAAATCCGCGGTCGGGGATTCATACACGTAGAAAATACAAGTGGTACTTAAGAGAACATATGTTGGCCACCCTTGTAACCCCTGTTGGTACCCCTTTGAGTGGTAGCGCATTAGACAACACCTGTATACGAATTGTCTTAGATCTCCTGAATCCCTCCGTAGATAAACCGATCGTCCACTTGAATGCTATAGTGCCACCGAGAACAAAATTTGGGAATATACTCTCTATTACCTTAGTAGTCGGGTAGTACGGCTAAGGGTATGGTTTAGACTCCTTAGTTGGTGCCCTGATATATTGGGCTGAGTACTACTGTTGGACCCCGCACGTATATCAGAGAGCTATAGCACAAGGAAAACCATTGTCTGTAGAACCCTTGAATAACTAACCCTTGGGAAGGAAACAAAAACAGAACATACAATATCTATTGCGACGCAACTATGTCTCCTGCATTCGAGTTGTGAAATTACTACACATTTATTCCTGTCAAGCATTTGGACATTTCATCACTGCATTATTCTTCAGATCGAAGTATAACTATCGAAGTATTCTTTAGATCTTGTTGGCACCAATATTTGATACCTATTTTGTTGGTTTTCTCTCTTCGCCCTGATCGCAGTTATACCTATCATTTTTCAACAATTTTTTTTTTGTGGACCCAACCCCCTTCCAACACCCTTATTTGGGATTTATCCCATTAGATTCAACTCATTGTCCTGATCGTTGTGATACAATTCACCCATAACCCAGTTTCTGTGTGGTCCCAGCCGCCCCTTTTCTTGTTCCCTCATCATCATGGCCCATACCCGTAGCCAAGACTTGGAATATCGCTTCAATACCTTTCACTCTAATTTCACAGAAACCCAACAAGAAATGTGACAGCTCAGTGCCAATATTCTCTCCATCAATAAAAAAATGCATTCCTCCATCGCGACTTTAGTCGTTGCCTCAATCGAGGAATTCAAACAAGAGCTCAAATAAGATATTACTACCCAGCTTGAATATGTCGCTATGACGATCTGCGCCAAGCTGCATATCCCTAGAGATCTTCCCTTATCTGACCCACCTTTGCATACCGAAGGTGACACTTCCTCTCATTCCCTGAATTTTCAGCCCCATCACTTTCAGTGTGACCTATGCCTTCCGTGTGTGAATGTGACCAAATTTGATGGATCAGATCCCACTGGATGGGTAACTCAAATGGAAAATTATTTCTCTTTGTATGGTATTACAGATGAGTTGGACAAACTCCGGTATGGTGTTCTCCATCTAGATCAAGAGCGTTGGCAATGGTGGCAATGGAGAAAAAATGCCCACCAAGGGTATGTGGCTTGGACACACTTTGTGGCAAAGCTTTATGAACGCTTTGACACTGACACCAACCATTTAGGCCATTTGACAAAGTTGAAACAATCTAGCATAGTGGAAGACTTTATAACTGCTTTTGAGTGACTGGATTTTCATATAGAGGGCATGTTTGATGCTTTTTTCCGAGAATGTTTTATCAGTGGCCTCAAGGATGAGATTCATGCTCATGTCCTCATGGCTCGGCCTCAAAGTTGGGTGGATGATACTAAAAGAGATAAGGAATCCCAACAGGTTGTCTCTTCTCAAAACCATGAACCCTCCTTTATTCCTCGCACTAAACCAGTAACTCCCACTCTTCCTTCTACTCCACTAAAGATTCAGAAATTGACCAAGGCCGAAATGGATGAACACCAAATCAAAGACCTTTGTTATAATTGTGATGAAAAATATTTTATGGGACACAAGTGTAAGGAACAAAATATTTTATGGCCATCTCGGAGGATGTTTCAGAAGAAGATGTTGAGGCTCCCCTTGTGTCTGTGTGACCTGAACACATTGACATAACCCCTCCCTCAGACCCTCCTGAAGTAGAACTGGTCATTTCCCTAAATGGTCTCACTGGCTTCTCTGCTCCCCAAACCCTCAAGCTAATTGGTTACATAAAGCATAGGAAGGTCATCATTCTTGTTGATAGTGGAAGCACCCATAATTTTATTCATTGCTGCATTGCCCAAGAAACTAATTGCTATATCCGTGCAGTCAATAATTTCCAAATCATGATTTTCAATGGTGGGTCCATGAAATGTGGAGGGCGTTGCGAAAATGTGTGTCTCCAAATTGGTGACTACCATATGAAATCTCATATGTTTACTATCGACATGGCTGGTTGTGACATTGTGTTGGGTGCAGAATGGCTAAGGAATTTGGGTCCGATTCTCGTGGATTTTAAGGAATTAACCATGCAATTCGACTAGGAGGGCCAACAATATAAGTTCCAAGGAATCACTGTTGGCTCCCCAGAGATCATTGGTTCCCATCGCATGGAAAAGCTTCTCAAAAAAGGTCATTGCATTATTTCCCAACTCCATTCCATATAAGCCACTGAGACACCCTTTGTGCCGCAGGACCCCCAATCCATCCTCTCTAAACATCAAGTGGTTTTTTCACTCCCCAGGGACTCCCTCCTTCCCGTGTGTTGACGATTGAAATCACAATGGGGTTTTGCCCGCAAATGATTGCTAAAGACTATTATTATAATCTAACAATATAAATAATACTAGTAGGTGGGACCCCCTTATAGATTCGAAGATCAGGTCTAGTTCTTATTTCATGGTTATGATGTTGTTCGACACTGCTTACATCATTGATGAAATCTGAGTTTTATTGGAAATGAATAAGGCATGTTATGTGTTGGTTCTAATCGAGACAAGTGAATGATGGGTAAGGCATATTATGTTTTGTTCTAAGCTCAAATCTCATGTTACGATTTCCTATGTTATCCATTTCTACCATTGCTATATGTTCCTGGATTCATTACTTTGACACCTGCACAAAAAACATGTTAGTAACAATACATAAAGAGTAGTTGGAAAAAGGAAAAATCAATATAAACAAATGCAAAAACTATGCTAATATACTAATCTACATGCATTGAAATTGAAATGATCGTTGATAATCCTAGCTAACAATGTAATAACTATGTGATTTATTTAGTTATACAAAGACATGGTTAATATGCATTGTCGTATGGTTGGAAATGGTAAGATATGATGTGGGTGGTGTGTTTGACAAGTGATGGATGCTAATCCCAATGCATGGTTTAACTGAAAGGTTAATGGATTAATGGTTGGCGTGTATTGAAGAATTTAATGACTAGAGGGTGGAGGCGACGTGCATTTACTGTAGATCACCCTTACTCCTTCAACTGGATACCACCCTAGTCAGGATATTGTTCAACTGTGTCTGTTGTTGTTAGGTTCTGACTTTCAAGCAGAGGGAAAACTGCTCGACCAACTCGCGTTTTTAAGGTGCTTTTGATTACAGGTATGTCTTTTTTTTTCCATCCATGAGTTTGGTTTGGTTATGAAATAGATATTGGCTCATATGTATGGGTTTGTGCTTTCCTTAAGTATGGAAACTATGTAAATTTGTGATATTTTTTTGGAATGAATCGTTGGTGGCTTCCACTGCAATAATGTTTGAAGTCATAGCATTATTGGTCGTTCTGAGTGTTAGAATCCATAAAGTCTCTCTATCATCCTAGATGGTTTTAGTTGGAGGGTTTCGTTTGGTCTAGAGTGGTTGGTTGTCTTCATGCATTCGTATCACCATACCCAGTCTTTGGCTTTTATGGGGTTTAATGGGTTCGAAGCGCCTTGTGTCACTACGCATTTTTTCACTTGGGTATGGGTTGTTCATGTTACTGATGGTTGCACAGTGGGTTCTATTGCTTCTTCTCGGCTCTGTTCCATCTCAGTGTTGTTAGTTGGTTGGTTGGGAGTGCTACGAGGATTATACCCTATATGTGTTAAGTATTGTTAAAGGCCAAAATGGATCCTGGATCGTCTGTTCATAGTTTCACATGTCACAGGAATTGTCACCCTGTCTGTGAAGTCGATTGTGGTATACCCTGTTTGTGCACCGTTGGTCTCATAGGTTATCACCAATGAGAGGAGTCGACTCTAGTCTCCCTATGTTGGCCCACAGAGCAGACCCTTGATTTCTCAAGCCTGAGTGTTGATAGAGGGGACTGTTATGGTCTGTCGGATATACCATTGGTTGTTATGGATTGATGGTGTATTGTCGACAGAGTTGATAACTGGCTTGCCCCGTTGATTGTGTGAAAATGGTGTTGGTTTTGGTATCTAGTCACTGCATTTGTTATTATAATTGAATGGATAAGCTCAGCATGGTTGATTGGATTATTTGTTAAATCGAATACACAGTCGATGTCTTTGTGATTATTGAATTGATAACCCAACACTGTTTTAATTGATTAAGTCACAACATTGCTTCGTGCGTGATGCATGGGTATGTGTAGCGTTCCTACAACATGTTAGGTTGAGTTGTTGATTATTATGACTGTGTGTTTTAATTGCCATGGGAGTATTGCAATCTTGGAGATTATGGTATGGCCATCCACTGTGTATGTTATGGATATTATTAGTTGTGCCCTCAGAGATGGTCACGGGGTTTTTAAACAAAATGGGTTTGTTGAAATTTGATGAGGCTTACTATTTATACCTCATTATGTGTACTAATAGCCCAACATTATGCTTGTTTAGATTCAAAGTAGTTGGACCTGTGCAGTCACATAAGTGCTCTTGCGTTTTGTCGAATGTTTGTGTGTTCCACATCATAGTATGTGTTAAATGGTGATGAATGTCTGCGAGTTTAAATGACAAGTCAAGGTCTTTGCATTTAAAATATTGATGGATGTATGTGGCTATATGTTATATGCATTGATGAATATCATGTTTCCTAGAAAAGATAAGCACAGGATCTGTGAAAGTATAATTTCATTACAATCTAATTATTAAATAAATTAGAGGACGAGATTGAGCACATTTTTTGTCTCTGTATTTGATGATTGAAATAATTGTTGGCGGTGGGTGATGAGTTGGCACTGAACAGAGTGTAAATAATTGAATGTGTATTCATTTGGGAATTGTTTTAAAATGTTAAATGGATAAATGAGAATAGTCGAGCTCCTCTATAGGTTGTTGTGGAATGCATATTGTCTTGTTTTGATGGCAATGTGTTATAGATTGACTATGAATAGTGAGCAAGTTAATGCACATAATTGTTTAAATTTTACACAGTAGTTTTATTTTGGCACAATGATCATTTTGGTTGGTGTTGGTCTTTTACATTGATTTGGAATGATTGTATGGATTACTTAATTAATTTTATGAACAATACCTGCTCTCTTTCACTACCATTATTTCACTTTCTGCTGATTACAACCCCCTCGCCTTCCTACATTCATTTTTTCACTCCCTGTTCTAAAATTTAATTATAGTCAAGAGGAATTATGTATTGAAGCAGTTTGAAGTCGCAGTTTCTTGGTTGGATTACAATGATATTTTCTTTGATTTGCGTTACAATTGATTGATATTGTCTTTGAGTAGTAACCATGTTTCTTCCCCCTCATTTTATCAGTTTTTGCTCAATACAAACCCCTCGCATATCCCAAAACCTTTTTTCACCCCCTTCTCATCAACAACAGTTAAAAAAATTGTATGGATTGGATTGCATGAGTCTGATATGTTGTTGAGCCAAAATATGTTTCATATTTTTAAAGAGTTTTCATGTATGGTTGTTAAAAGGACTATTTTTGATCTGAAAATAGAAGGATGACTTGTTATGCTATGCAAGCACCCTCTACTTCATTAAATAAACTTTACAGGACCTTGCTTCATGTGTTAAAATATGCAAGATAAACTTATGTGTTAAGTTCATGTATCTTCTTGTAAATGCTTATCTGTGAGAAATTGTTCTTTTAAATGGTTAAATATGTTCTTTAAATGAAAACACAGCAACATAACTTGCAGCAAATAAACGATCAAAATCAGAACAATCACAACATGATAAAGGAGTTCACCCCCCTCCAGGCTACATCTCCTTGAGCCTCCATCAATGGACTTGGCTCTCTGGGATTAATTAGTCAAAAGTTCTTTTACAAGATGCTTCTCAACTCCAATGGAAAAAAATACTGTACCATTGATATCAGAACACATAAAAACCCCAAAAATGACTAATAGAACTCTGAAAACGGATCATGGCTCATCCGGGCATGACCTCTTCTACATGTGGCCATAAGCTTCCCTGAGCTTCTCTTTGGAAAAAATACCTGTAAAAGTCCTCAAAAGCCTTTGAAGCCTGTCCCAATGTGTTCAGAGCATATCAATTAGCCATAAAATGATTATTCAATCACAGAAAACAAACATAGGCTCACCAAACCATGTCCTCGATCAATGAGGGCTTCAAGCTCCCTGGAGCTTGCTGAAACTTCAATGGTGAAAAAATTGCATAAGAAGCCTTCAAATGGCCTTGATAACAATGCCAATGGATTCAGGACGTCCAAAAACCCCTAGCTGGGCTTTTACGACACCTCAATCGGCCAAAAGATGAAGAAGTTAGGCCTCCTCCATTTTCCTCCTTCAAGCTTTCTAAAACTGGTTCACCAAAACGCACCTCTGTGTGCATGAACCAAGAACACACTCCAAAATGCGTGTTAAAACCTAGCCCCGTGCATAACCAAAAACCGGTCCAAACTGTAGGACGGTTAGGGTGCCTCCAGCCCCTAACCGCCTAGACCACGGACATATGGTCACCATGTGACCGCGCGCAAAATAGAAAAGGGATGAGTTTAAAACCGTTTTAAAAACCAAAACTTAATCCCCCGCGCCATTTGTATCGGAATCTGTTTGAAATCCGAGGCATAAACGGTGGTCATATATAATTCCAATACAATCGTGGGCTGAACTACCCAAATCGCGCGCCAATTAATAAAAGGTTTGGTCATATGTTTTATCGCATGGAACCAGGGTCGGGGCTAAGCCCCGGCCCGACCCCCTGCCATTTACAACCATAATTGAATTCATGTATATATTTTGCCATATTCCATATAAGAACCAACGCGTGGCACGTTGGTGGGTTGGCCTTTGTTAAAGCTTTCAATGTTGGGGAGAGGTCCGGGGGTCGAACCCCACGGACCCATAAAATTTTTAATAAACCAATCAATCGACCAATAGCCAATAAATGGGTGCCATGTGGTAGCCCATGACTGGGCCACGTGGCACCATACCATTGCTCAATAAATGCCATGTGTCGAAACAACGTTCCGTCAACTGCCAGCTAATCACAAACCGCCACGTCAGCAGGTGCCAACTCAACTCTGCCACATCATCGTACCATCATGCCACGCCAGCGTACAGATGTGCCACGTCATCGTACGGTCGCCACGTCAAATGCTGATGTCATCTGTGCCACGTGTCACCCTTCCAGTGGTGACACGTGTCACCTTCGGATTGGCCCAACTGTGCACCAAAAATTCCAAATCTTCTTGACATGTGTCATCACCTGGAGCCACCACGTGTCTTGTACGGACCTGCCACGTGTCCTATACGGACTATATGGACAAGTACAGTCAGCATCAATTTTTTGCCTGTTTGGCTTGGTGAACATATCGCTATATCTTTCGCTCCCGACGTCCGTTTGAGACGAAATGAATTGCGTTGGGTTCGTGATGATGAGGGATATGCTCACGTTCGATTTGAAGCGATTCCGAGAACGTTTATTTTTGAGGTAAAATTTGACCCCTGGTCCAGATTTTGATCACACCTTCCCACTGAAAGGATTTTGGACCCACAAAAGCTTATCTGTCTGCTTTCAAGTTGTATCAAAATCTTTTCAACAATCACCTGAATACTTTGACATGCCTTGCACTGCAACTGGCTATGTCCCTCAACCACTGCTCTCTGGCTACTGCTGACCTACTATTCTCTCTATGCTTGGAAGACTGCCAACCTACCCACTGAGAATCAAGTCCCTCTTTCGAACTCTTTAACGTCAACAAAATCAGCTCTCCAATGGCTACAAAAACTTTCTTGCGACATCTTGTCACAAGCCAAAAAAACCATCAATGTTGAAAATAAATTCACAAGACTGAAAAATGATGCCAACAAAGTTTTTTCTTCAAACAAATTGTTGCATCTTGTACTTCATCAAATCACATGGCGTTTTCTTGCATCATGGTGTACTCAAAATCAACTTACAAGTTAACAAACACCATCTACTAAACACAAGTCGAACAACACAATCGACACAACATAGTCGTCAGACAATCATCGACACCATTCGAGACTCATTTGAAACATATCAACCCTCTCAAACTGACAAGTCGACAAACATGATACATAATCATGTAACAATCATGAATCACTCATGATGAACCATCACCAAGTTGACTTCTTACACATACATAAAAACAAATGCATGCACATGACTCTTCAACTCTCCTTCCAGTACAAACATAAATACATAACCCTGAAACATGTGGGTACATAAGAGTTGAAATGAAAAAGATACATGGCTGCAACAAGTGAACATCATATCCATCTTTTACATCCTCCTGGAGAATTTATTCAACAACAAAAATGCCTTCAAAATGAATTGCATCCACATGCAAATTGCATCATGCAAGTTGTAATAAACTGCTGCAAATTATCATGCTTCCCATAAATGCACACATAACGCTGAAAAGTGCATTTACAACAGAAAAATGCAAGCCTTACTTGCTCAAGAAATCCAACCATTTCTTACCAAGCCAACTCAACGGTGACTTTTTCTGTTGGAAATCGTCCTCTTGTGAATCATCTCGACACACATCAATGATGGAATCTCCGCTTCCATTCTTACCAATCTCTTTATCCATCTGCTTCTTCTGCTGTGGATGAGTAGTTGGATGCAACGTCCAACATTGGTCAATGAGATGACCCCGCTTCTGACAATGAGTGCAAATCTTTTGCATCCTCCTTTCACGTTGTCTTTGCTTACAAAGTTTCCTGAAATTGGCCAATCTTTTCCAATACTTTGAAACATGATGGTTATACAAACCACAATATGTACAAGGATTCTTTCTTCCAAATTTATCATGCTTAACATAATCAAATGCAACTGAATGATAAGCAGAATTATACCTTGAACATTCACCTTTATCGCCTCTTTGAGGAGGTGAATCTGAAGAGTTACAAGCTCTCCTTTGAATACCATCAACAGTGTCCTTGTCCTCATCGTTGTCACAACTCTCTTGTTTCACACATTCACATTCATCTTGAACAAAAGCCTTGCATGCTGGAGGGATTGAACTTTCAACAAAAGTTCTTGAACTTTCACCTTTATAGCCTTCTTGAGGAGGTGAACTTAGAACAAAATTTGTGCTTGGAACTTTTTCCCTTGTCTCCTCGACTTTAGAATTTGCTCCATTTCTTTGTTCATATCCAAGACCACAATACTTGGGTCTCTCTTTAAAAACAATAGGCTCAACAATGCCTTGTGCATGCTTTCCCAAACCTTTACCTTCATAGCCCATTTTTAACAACAACTTGGACCCTATTCCTCTTGTGTGACTTTCAAAACCACCAAAACATTCATCTTTAGAGGAATTAGAAGATAAACTAACATTGCATACCTTATGTTCATGCATGTATTTGGTAAGGGTTTCCTTTGCCTCATGGAGTTGAATATCCATCTCATGCAACCTTGCAAGAAGCTGGTCTTTCCCCTCCTTCATGGCCATCAACTGCTCTTCAAGAACAATGCGCACATTTCTGTCTTCACACATCTCTTTCATCAAATCTCTCATGATTATAATTTCTTCTTTAGATAATGAAAATGTATGAGAACTATCAATACTTGAAGCTTCCTCCATCCTTGCAAGATATTAAACTTCAACACAAAAATTTGCACAAAAACCAATAGCTAAATCTCAAGCTATTAATGGCAAACACATGAGCAAAACAAACTATGCTCCGATACCAGCTGATCTGAAAATAGAAGGCTGACTTGTTATTCTATGGAAGCACCCTCTACTTCATTAAATAAACTTTACAGGACCTTGCTTCATGTGTTAAAATATGCAAGATAAACTTATGTGTTAAGTTCATGTATCTTCTTGTAAATGCTTATCTATGAGAAATTGTTCTTTTAAATGGTTAAATATGTGCTTTAAATGAAAACACAACAACATAACTTGCATCAAATAAACCATCAAACTCAGAACAATCACAACATGATAAAGGAGTTCACCCCCCTCCGGGCTACATCTCCTTGAGCCTCCATCAATGGACTTGGCTCTCTGGGATTAATTAGTCAAAAGTTCTTTTACAATCTGCTGCTCAACTCCAATGGAAAAAACGACTGTACCATTGAGATCAGAACACATAAAAACCCCAAAAATGACTAATAGAACTCTGAAAACGGATCATGGCTCATCCGGGCATGACCTCTTCTACATGTGGCCATAAGCTTCCCTGAGCTTCTCTTTGGAAAAAACACATGTAAAAGTACTCAAAAGCCTCTGAAACCTATCCCAATGTGTTCAGAGCATATCAATTAGCCATAAAATGATTATTTAATCACAAAAAACAAACATAGGCTCACCAAACCATGTCCTTGATCAATGAGGGATTCAAGCTCCCTGGAGCTTGCTGAAACTTCAATGGTGAAAAACTTGCATAAGAAGCCTTCAAATGGCCTTGATAATAGTACCAATGGATCCAGGACGTCCAAAAACCCCTAGCTGGGCTTTTACGACACCTCAATCGGCCAAAAGATGAAGAAGTTAGGCCTCCTCCATTTTCCTCCTTCAAGTTTTCTGAAACTGGTTCGCCAAAATGCACCTCTGTGTGCATGAACCAAGAACACGCTCCAAAATGCGTGTTAAAACCTAGCCCCGCGCATAACCAAAAACCAGTCCAAACTGTAGGACGGTTAGGGCACCTCCAGCCCCTAATCGCCTAGACCACGGACATATGGTCACCATGTGACCGCGCGCAAAATAGAAAAGGGCTGAGTTTAAAACCGTTTTAAAAACCAAAACTTAATCCCCCGCGCCATTTGTATCGGAATCCGTTTGAAATCCGAGGCATAAACGATGGTCATATATAATTCCAATACAACCGTGGGCTGAACTACCCAAATCGCGCGCCAATTAATAAAAGGTTTGGTCATATGTTTTATCGCATGGAACCGGGGTCGGGGCTAAGCTCCGGCCCGACCCCCCGCCATTTACAACCATAATTGAATTCATATATATATTTTGCCATATTCCATATAAGAACCAACGCGTGGCACGTTGGTGGGTTGGCCTTTGTTAAAGCTTTCAATGTTGGGGAGAGGTCTGGGGGTCGAACCCCATGGATCCATAAAAATTTTAATAAACCAATCAATCGACCAATAGCCAATAAACGGGTGCCACGTGGCAGCTCGTGACTGGGCCATGCGGCACCATACCATTGCTCAATAAATGCCACGTGTCGAAACAACATTCGGTCAACTGCCAGCTAATCACAAACCTCCACGTCAGCAGGTGCCAACTCAGCTCTACCACATCATCGTACCATCATGCCATGTCAGCATACGGACGTGCCACATCATCGTACAGTCGCCACGTCAAATGTTGACATCATTCGTGCCACGTGTCACCCTTCCAGTGGTGACACGTTTCACCTTCGGATTGGCCCAACTGTGAGCCAAAAATTCCAAATCTTCTTGACATGTGTCATCACCTGGAGCCACCACGTGTCCTGTACAGACCTGCCACATGTCCTGTACGGACCTGCCACGTGTCCTGTACGGACTGTACGGACAGGTACAGTCAACATCAAATTTTTGCATGTTTGGCTTGGTGAACAGATCGCTATATCTTTCGCTCCCGACGTCCGTTTGAGACGAAATGAATTGCGTTGGGTTCGTGATGACGAGGGATACGCTCACGTTCCATTTGAAGCGATTATGAGAACGTTGATTTTTGAGGTAAAATTTGACCCCTGGTCCAGATTTTGATCAATTTTCTAATCAATCATGCATGCAGTAATGAGATTTTTTAGTCGAGGTAGCCATGCCAGAGGCAACTGAGGGAGAGGTAATTGGAACAGAGGCCCAAGAAGGCCAATATTCTCCATACAATTTGATGCTAACTCGCAAGAGTTAGGCCAATTGTTTCAGGCCATATTTTTCAATTGGATTGGGCAAGGGGTGGTCCAACCTAGGCCTGAAAGGCCTCCCTTCCAAGCTCCACAAGCCCCTAGTATTCTTGTTCCCCTCATGTCCCATTGCAACCCGAGGTTCCCGAAAATGACGGATGGAAAGAGATTGTCCACCCGATAGTCTCCCAACATCGTGGCTGGCCCAATTTGTCCTTACCTACTCCCCTGCATGTTAACCATATTTCCCAAGCTGCACCTGTCCACTCACTAGTTTAGTCCTCTCATGCTAGCAAAATGTTGAAAATTGAGGCCCACCATGCCCTTGACAAAGGAAAATCCATTGCTTCCCCTTCCTCACCCTCCAATGGCTCTGATAAATTCATGCTTTCCCGAATGCATTTGAGGGATGATTTTTCACATGTGATCAGCGAGATTAGGCCTAAAGGATCAACGCAACCATAGGAAAATTCATTAAAAACGAAGGGTGACAACAACAATCAAGGAAAGATTGCATAACATAGTTGAAAATATGGTTTTTGACTTTTTATGTTTTTTATGGTTGATGACAGTTGACTTCATAAGTTTTGGACAACATGTTTTCTTTGGATATATGAGTAATATATTTTTTGAAAACAATTTCAAATATCAATGAGATAAATTGTCAAATGTTAATGTGATGATGGGAGCCACAAGGAGGGTTGTTTTGATTAATTAACTAGTTATGTTATGATTGTTAAGAGATAAAGGATTCACAAGGGGTCCCACCTACTATTTATTATTTATTTATAACCCTTATTATGATTATTACTTTTCCCCCTAACTAAAATGTTGGTTGAGTATTTTAGTTAACTTAACTAATGAGGTAGTTCAACTACTTCAACCAATTCTAATTTGCTTAAAGGAAAAAGGAAAGGGAGGAACAAGAGGAGGATAGAAGGAGAAGCATACTAAGGTTTGCTCTTTGAGTTTATGCTAAGATAGTTCAATTTTCATTCATTCCTTAATTTATCACAAGCCTAATTCTTTTTTATGATAGCAGGGTCTTATTGTAGATAACAAGATTCACAGATGAATTACATCATTCAGACACTTGTTTTTCAGAGGTGTTGATCTATCTTTGATAGCCTGTGTAGACTTGTTTGTTTGTGAATTAGTTTTCATGACTGACAAAGGCTATTGTGTAGAGTCGAGTGGAAAGCAATCTGTGGCAAGTTGATCCAAATTTTAGAGTTCAATTTTTTATTTTTTGTCAGAGGTCATTTTGTATGTTCCATCGGGGATGTCTAAGTTTGACTTTGGTCCGAAATTTCTACGTGATTTTTTTAAAAAAGAATGACTCTTTGGTGAATTGAAATGAAATAAAAGATTGATTTATGTCTCATCTCTCTTGATTATCATCTTGGTGTGTTTAATTCTGTCTCTACATTTATTTCAGCAACCGTTATATTCAAAAAATCATATTAAAATGAATTTTCCAGCAAGATTTTAATTATGAAAAGATTAGCCTAAGCACTTGTAATCAATACTTGTGAGTTAGGATTTTATTTTTGATGGCTATAAACATCGGGTGATATTCTCGTGTATTTTGCTTTAGCCAAGCAGAATCTGAAAATGCTTGAGTAAGATCATTTCATATATTTTTCCTTAACACCGTGGTGTTCATGATCATTCAATTCCCCTTGTCCCATAAATCCTTCCTCCCAATATCCATCCCTATCGTCACCCCTTTTCCCAAAAAAAATGAAATTGAGAAAATGGTTCAAGAACTGCTCAACGTGGGTGTTATCCGCCCTAGCATGAGCCCCTAATCTTCTCCTGTGGTCATGTTCCTTAAGAAAGAAGGTTCTTGGAGCATGTGTTTTGACTTTCACGCCCTCAACAAACTCATCATTAAAGACAAATTTCTCATTCCTGTCATTGATGACCTCTTGCATGAATTGAGTGGCGCCCAGTTCTTTACTAAACTTGATTTTTGTTTGGGCTACCACCAAAATGGATGGTGTTGATGTTGGAAAAAACTTACAAAGGCACCATTATTCCATTATGGTAGTGGTGGAAAAACTTACAAAGGCTGCACATTTTATACTAATGAAAACAATTCACAAGGAAACCATTTTGTAGAGATTTATATGAAGGAAATTACTAGGCTACATGGTGTACCTAAGGAAATAGTATCAGATAGAGATCCCAAGTTCACATCTAAATTTTGGAAGGTATTATTTAAGGTATTTGGGACTAACTTGAATTTCAGTACAACATATCATCCAAAGTCAGACAAGAAAACATAGAGGAATAACCATATAATTGATTATATGTTAAGAATGTATGTGATGGACAAGCCTTCCAAGTGGGGATATTACCTTCATCTAGTTAAGTTTTCTTGTAATAATAGGTATCAAGCATAATTGAATACAAGCCAATTTGAAGCCTTATATGGTAGGAAATGCAACATGCTAGCATGATGAGACAACCCAAAAAAATAGAGCAATTAAAGGGCCATAATTACTAAAGGAAATGGAAGAGTAGATGGGAAAGATCAAGCAAAACTTGAAGGTTGCACAAGATGGGAAAAATACATATGTAGATAAAAGAAAGACATACATGGAATTCAAATTGGTAAGCATGTGTTTATAAAAGTAAAAGCTAAGAGGAACTTTCTAAGATTGGGAAGTTTCCCAAAGTTGGAAATGAGATACTAAGGGCCATTTGATGTTTTAGAGAACATAGGCCTAGTTGAATACATTTTTTCATTGCCTACATCCATGAGAATTCACAATATATTTCATGTATCTTTATTGAGGAAATATGTGTCTAGTCCTAACCATGTGATTGATTGGATTGTGATCTAGGTGGAGCATGAAGGGGACTTTCAGGTGGAACCAATACACATCTTGTTAGAAAAACAGGATCGCAGAGAAATAAAATAAAACAAATACAGAAATAAAACACAGAAGATACACAATACAATAGAGACACAGATATACGTGGTTCACCCAGTGTGGGATATGCCCACTAGAGAATTTTTCAGGTCCTTCCTTTTTATTATCCAACAAAATGAAGGAATACAACCTACAACACGCCCATTGTAACTTCCTCTTCTTTATCTCACATTATCCTCTCCCAGAATACAATTTTTGCAATAATACACAACTGCAATACAATTCCCTCATAAAAGAGGGTCTCCTTCCAGGGAAAAAACCCCTAACATATCTTCTACCATTAGATCTACGAACTTATAATGAATGGTCCAGATTGACTACAAAATTACAATATTTTACAGGGATTTTTTTCCCAATATTTCACTTCGAGGGAATTTCCGTCGAATCCCTACTAGGGGGATACAAAAATTATCGCCCCCCCCCTTCCCCTGGACCCCCCTAGCAACAGTTGTGGGGGAGAAAGCCCCCACACACCCCCTGTTAGGGAATGGGGTCCAAGCACGACTAAAACAAACCTCTGAATCAAGAAGATAATTAGGCTCCACAACCAAGACATCCTGGACTAGAAATTCAAAATGCATAGGAACAAATCCATTAGTTTGGTAAAGGTTCAATGGAATTTCTACTCTCTTGAAGATGCTATGTGGGAGTACCCACAAGTTTTATAAAATTTTGAAGAAATTTGAATGTATATTTGTATATAAGTGTGCAAGGCTCCATTTTTGTAGTTGGAATTCATGGAGCCACATCTTGTAGATTCCTATCTGATATGTGTTATAGCCTTGGAAAGGAAGTGGTATGGCACAAAGGACTGCGACACAGAGAAGGGAGTACACTTCCTTGGGTTTTGCAGGTTGAGGGGAATGAGAGATTTTTGGTTGGATTGGAATTGTTGTGTGGAGTTGTGAACTTGAAAAAGTACCAAGTATTGTGATGTAAAATTTTGTATATGTATGTCGGTGTGGTGTTGTGCATTGAGGACAATAAAATTTGTTAATGGCCATGGGATTGATGATGTAATATGTAAACATTGTATATCAATAAGAATAAAATACATGTATCACTAGCTGTAGACGAACATAGATGAAGTAATGGGGGGGAAGTTTCCATAGGAGAAGGGGATCAAGGTCTAAGAGGGGGTCCAAGGGGGAACTTACCCATGTTTATTAATGTCAACCTTTTTTCTAAAATTATCATTGTGTATTAAACCTTTTGATTTCCTTTTGAGTATATCAAATCCCCAATCATTAAACACACGTAAGAGGGTGGGTGCAAAAATTCAGTTCACATAGTTATTGAGAGCATGGGCTAAATACAAGAAAACATGAGGGAAGTGTGAGAATCAAGTAAATCCTTTTGGGGAATAATGACTGTCAAGCAAGCATGGAAAGAGAAGGAAATTTGTACGGGAAGAGGAAGCAATTTTTAAATGTAGTTTTTAGGACAACAAAAGAGTGCAAAGTATTGAATCTTGGAGGCATCCACAGTGGGCATGTGTAGAAGCTATTTGGAGCTGAAAATGCATGAAGAAGTGGGTTGTTAGGCCTGTAGATTGATATTTTGTGAGATAAATTACCATAGAAGAATGAGCTTTCTACCACAAGTTTTTCCTTGCAGTTGACATCATTATAGTCCATACTAGGAGATATTCCTATCCAAACTATGTTGGGAGCCCTAGAGAGAAGTGGGAAGGCCCAAGGGAATGTGTGTAATGAAGGGCGATCCCATTCCTTGAGTTATGCAGGTTGAGGGGAAGATAGTTGGAGGATTGGGATAACTGTAAGAAAAATTTGTTTGTTTTGGGTAAAATTGCGATGTGAATGGATAGTGGAGAGACACCCTTTCTTGTGGATTCATATCCCCATATTGGGGGTTATTTGTTGCTAATATTTGGAGAAACAAATCTATGGTTGGGTAGAACGTTCATCAACTGCATCCAATTGCACTTTTGGTTTAAAAGATACATGCTTATCTCTGTTACATTGTTTATATTTCTACATTTATTTGTTATTCATATACTCTTTCCTTGAATAAATTATATGGTGTTGTGTATTGCATAGTTGGCTATGCTCGTAATTTTGTTAATGCATGCAAATCCTCAATGCTTGCATTTAATTATGAGATTATTTGTTGTGTTCTTGAGTCTAAGTTTTAAGTAGTTGTATGTGGTTGTGTGAATGTTAATTTATCTATATTCATATTTTAATAATGCTATTAGATGCATGGGTAATTTTAAAATGCATACATTTGATTTAATTGGTATCAGAATTTTTTTAAAATTGTTGGGTTAATAGTGGGGAAAACGACATTTGGAAACAAACCTTTAAGGATCATTGGAAGAATCACCATCATGAAAGGCCATTTTTATATTAGTTACATATTCCATTATTCCTTTTGCATAAATTCAATATCATTTTGCAAGTCTCAACTAAATAGGAGAAAAATAAAGTTTTGGTTGACCTATTATCTCCCATTAATTCTTTAGAAGATTTTTTACATATTTTGAATCATAACCTCACATAAGTTAATTTAACCAAAATTTTCTATCTATTATATTCTCCTCTTTTTAAAAAAAAACTTGACTAACATTTCTCTTTGAGAGAGTTACATTAATAACAACTCCATTTCCAATATTAGCAATCCAATTCATTAAAAATTATCTCAACCTCTTTGACAACTTCTCATCTCCATGTATCCCAACACAACCTCTCATGAACTCACTCACCTCATCTATGGAGTTCTCATTATTATCTCCTTTGTATGTTAAACCCTATACAAAGCCCCGTGTTATGTATTAAACAGCTTATTAATTCTTGTATATTGAATTATTACATTTATAGTGTCATATTTGTATGTCATCTAGAACCCTTCATTGCACCATTTCATTATAATTTTAGCCTTTGTCTCATATATATATATATATATATATATATATATATATAACAAGGAGACTTAGTCTTAGGATGAGATTAACACATCTCATATTGTATTATGAATTGGATATATAGTAAAAGGACATCCCCCCCTCAAAGTGAATTGTAATCTTTACTTTCTTTTCATTTTCAAAGGCATTGGATCATAACATTTGGTATCAGAGCATTTATCCTAGGGTTTTTCTTATTCGAACAAGTCATCTTAAAAAAATATATATAACGTTTTTTCTACGATGCTCCAGATAGTGAAATTTAGAGGTTATTTAGAAGACATATCAAGGTACCTGTGGTTAAAATGTCATCTTTTGGGTCATTACACTTTCGTAAATATACCCTGTGAAAGATAGGGTTTTTTACTAGTCTTATAAATAGTCTCAAACAGGTGTTCTGAGTAAACTAGTCATATCTTCTTCAGAGAGGATCCAAATTATATGCGACCTAATGCATTTGAAAGAGAAAATTCCATATAGTACTTCTCATAGAAATGCCATAATCAGGTATTAAATATTGGACACATAGCATTATATACAAGTTCACTCTTTCGGAAAGACAAAAAATAAAAAAGGTTTAGGAAAGTTACCCTAACTTTCACTTGGCACATCTTCTTTTAGTCAGAACTATGGCATTACATATAAGAAATTTTATAATACTAAAGGCCAAAATTTCAAACTCAGAAGGGAAGAAATTTCAAAAATACATGAAAAAGAAGGTCGGCTAGGAGGATTGACTCTAAATTAAGGGCTTGAAAGGTATGTAACTTATAATTGGCATAAATTTTTATTGGAAGATTTGTTTTTTGGTGATTCAAAATTTGTGATGAATACGAAAAAGAGGAGAATTATTATTTTATCACATGGCTCCAAAGTATCCTCAAAAAAATATTGGTACTTCTCATAAAAACAAAAGCATGACTTCCAAAGAAAATGAAGACTTTGAAAATAGGCTAACCCAATTAAAGAACCAAGTTGATGAATTGAGTAGTAGTATGTTAAAGCATGTGCA
This sequence comes from Picea engelmannii, assembly GCA_009831015.1. Lineage (NCBI taxonomy): Eukaryota > Viridiplantae > Streptophyta > Pinopsida > Pinales > Pinaceae > Picea > Picea engelmannii. Next base: position 241,399 of record ML792214.1, on the reverse strand, counting down.
TTTAACACATTCTTAGGAACATATGGAAAATAATATGGATGAAACTATGGAAAGAAATATGGAGGAAATAAAAAACAATATGGATAAGAAGTTGAATGAGAATAAGAATGAGATTAAAAGAATTATGGATGAAATAGAAAATAAGATGGATAAGAATATGGATGAAGTGGAAAATAAGATGGATAAGAATATGGATGAAAATAAGAATCAAATTACAGAAGGAATACAAAAAACCATGAAGGAATGGAAAAATTCCATGTCTTCCACAATATGGGAAAGTTTGTGGACATGAGTACTTCATTTAATTGAAAAGAATCAAACACTCATGTGATATTGAAGATTATAATTCAAAATTTCAGGTATTAGCCACAAGGGTGGATAAAATAAATGATGAACATTTGTTTGAAGATTACATAGGTGGATTAAAATAATACATTAAACATGATATTTTCTTAAAACATCCTACAAATATTATTGAAGCTATGGAATTTGCTCGTCATATTCAAGCCAAGAATAAAGTTACACACAAAGCAAAGATCACTTTGGGGTTAATAAGATAAATGTACCTCAACCAACAAGGTTGACACCTCAACAATTGGATGAAAGAATAGAAAATGTATTATGTTTCAATTGTGACAAGAAGTACAATAAGGCACATAAATGCAACAAGAAGAAAATATTCTACATAGAAAACAAAGAGGAAGAATATCGAGAATTGGAAACATCACAAGATTTAGATCTAGAAGAGACTACTCCAACGATATCTGGTCATGCATTAACCAACATGTGTACTCCACAAACCCTCAAGATAGAATGATATATCAAAAAGAAAAAGGTAACAATGTTGATTGATTTTAGTATTACCCATAACTTCATCAATTAAAAAGTAGAAAAATATCTCAATTTCTTTGTATATCCAACACCAGAGTTTCAAGTAATGATTGCATATGGAGGTACCATGAATTGTTCTGAGAAGTGTAAAAGTATTAACCTCAATATGAGGGAGTATTTATTGTATAGTCTCATGATTTCCATCAAAATGGATGGTCTTGATGTTGTATTAGGGGTCCAATGGTTACAATCATTGGGAACAATGGCCCTTAATTCTCAAGATCTTTTCATGAGATTTTCCTAAGAAGGAAAGGACATTGATCTTAGAGGTGTCCAAGGAAAACCCTCTAAAGTGATAAGCTCTAACAACATGACAAAATTACTCAAAAACGGATACCATGGGGTAATTGCACAATTGTGCTCACTTGATCCGGATTTTATGAGAAGAACGAAATGAATAGAGATTATTAATTTTTTTTTAACATAGAATAACCGAGATACAGTAAAAATGGTTTCTATTCAATAAAGAAATAAGATGAAACTGTAAAATGCAGTGGGAAACAAACTTGCTAGAATGGTGGTGACTTATCTCTGAGAAGAGATGTGACGGTTGCGCTCATTTGCAAGAAGTTGATTACAATGAGGATTTGAAGGAATTTTTACAATAAACATGAATTCCAAAACCATATACATAAAAAAACCTAACCCTAGGAGATGAAGCGCCAAAATTCATGTGGGCCTCGTTGGGGTAAGCTAGTACATAAACTTCTCGGGGTCGTAACTTTTGCATACGATCTTTGTTTTGGGCGCACGATAACCGGTTGGAAAGGTATATCAAAGGAATACACATGTTTTAATCATAATATAACTTAATCTACAATTTGACTATGGAAATACATAAAAACATTGTTTATGGCCTCAAGCAGACCCCAAAAGTCAGTGACCCGAAAACTAGGAAAAAATTGCCAAACTGGAAACTGCCAAAATGAACCTGTTGGAATAGGTGGGAATCCATTGACATCCATATGGATGAATCCTCCCCTCTTAGGAAGCAATTGTCTCCATTTTGTTGATTTTCCCCATCAGATGAGGAAATTTCTGTTGAATTTGACCCCGGGTGAGCCACTTTCCTTGGTGCAGGAGCTGCCTTGCTTTGAAAAATTGATAAAGTTGGATCCTTTGTTGTCGATTTCCCTTGACTGTGTGTCCACGATATGATCATTGGATTCCTATTGCATATATTCAAGTTTGATCTCTTTCTGTGTCAACTACTATGTTATCTCTGAGGTGTCCAATAATGGTGGGAAATATGGTTGAAGGAGAGACACATTGAATACTACGTGCAGGATAAGGAAAGGGGGAATGTTAAGATCAAAATCATTGTCACCCACAACCTTGGTGATGGTGTACGACTTATAACAGAGTGGGAAAATTTTCCGATGGGGCCCTGTAAGGCATTCTTTCTGCAAGTGCAACCAAACTTTGTCGCCCACCTTAAACTTATGTGGCACCCAATGTTGATCATGGTGCTACTTGTACTTGGAATTGGAATTCTGTAGAATATTTTGAACCTGTTGGCGCATGTGCTGGATCTTCTCAATGAACTGGGTGTCTTTGTCAAATTTAGGTGGAGCAAGGGACGAGTTGGTTGAGGTGGTCACCAGGGGTAGTGCAACATCGATGGGGCACAAAGGTTGGAATCCCAACCCCACCAGAAATGGGTTGTGGCCAGTTGAGTTATGTAGGGATCAATTGTAGCTATGCTAGACATAGGGAAGACTCTCATCCCATGTGCGGGGGTTCTTGGAATTATACATGTGTAGGATATGCATGATCATTCGATTGACGACCTCAGTTTGGCCATTTGTCTGGGGGTGGAAGGCAGTGGATTTGGTGAGCTTGGTGTCCAACAATGACCAAAGGCTCCACGACAATGTGTTGAGGAATCAACTATATCAATTTGAGACAATGGTTTTTGGGATCCCAAAATGTACCCATACTCGTTCAAAGAAGAGCTTGGCAGTATCCTCTATTGTGATTCTCTTCTTGCAAGAAGATAGAATCACCATCTTGGAAAATGATCAAAAACCACAAAAACACATTCAATTCCCCTCTTAGTGGATGGAAGGCCCGACATGTAGTCCATTAATATGGATTCCCACGGCCTATCAGGAGTAGGAAGAGGGGTGTACATGCCCTGTTTCTTAATGGTTAGTTTGGAAATAGCGCAGGCGGTGCATGACCTGATATACTTGTTAACATCCTGTCAAAGTTTCAACCAATAGAAATGTTTATGTTGCACTGCCACTATCTTTTTGATGCCAAAGTGTCCTGCCACTTGTCTATAGTGAGCTTCCCAAATCAACTTTGTGCACTCGCTTGATGGAACAAAGAGATGGACTAAACAACACAACAACCCGTTCTGAATATGGAAATTAGAGACCACTGAGTATGTGCCCAACATTTGGTAGGTGGTGGAGAATTCAAGGTCTGTCTCATAGAGGTGGTGCCATCCATAGGTCTCATGGGCGCAAGAGTCTATCACTGTGGTGAGTGTCACATCTGGAGGTCGGCTGAGGAAATCAACAACTCGGTTGGTACTTACTATTTTATACTTGATGTTCAAGTGGAACTATTACAAGTACGTGGACCACTTCTGATGGCGGTCATTTTGCAATTTTCCTTGGGTATGCATGAACTGTAGTGGCTTATGATTAGTGTGGATGATTGCCTCCTTCCCAAGAATGCAATGTCTCCACTGGCGGAAAGCTTACACAATGGAGTAAATTTCTTTTTCGCAAGTAGGGTACTTACAGACAACATTTGATAGTGTCTCACTATGATATGCCATGGGGTGGTTGTGTTGAGTGAGAACGACACCCATAAAATAGTTTGAAGCACCTGTCTCAATATCAAAGGGATGTTGCAGGTCCGGTAATGAAAGTACTAGGGATGAGAACAAGAGATGCCTCAAATCATAGAAGGTTTGTTGTTTGGATGGGCCCCACACAATTTTTTCCTTACCACCACCCCTTGTTACTTGGCTGAGGGTGTTGGATTACTAAGAGGGGGGTGAATCAGTAATAGAGAAATTTAATCCTTTTTAACCATATAATGCAAGTGTTATATCAGTGTATCATTATCATCCAATAATTGCATAGTAAATAAACAATGAACAAATGAACAATCATACACATACACAGTACACCAGTGTTTTTACATGGAAAACCAAAGTAGGAGAAAACCATAGACTATTTTTTATTATATGTCTTGAAGAATTACATTCATTGGAAGAACCAAATTCCTTTGTTTTCTAGATGCAACTGGAAGGAGGCTCGAACCCCCTAGTTTCTCAGGCTACAACCTGAGGGAATCTCCAACTCCCCAATTCTCTGGCTACAACCAGAAGGAGGCTACAACCCCCTAGGTTCTTCGGCTACAATCAGAAGGTGGCTAAAACCACCTATCCTTACCCCGTCCAAGTGCCCTGAAATATAAATGCCAAATGTAGATAACCTTTCACTGTCACTAAATCAACCACTGCCACTTTCAACCTGTCACTGTCAACCTATACCAATAACCTGTAACAACCTGCACCAAACAACCTATACCAATAACCTGAACCAACATGTACAATGCATCAACCTTGACTCATAAATATGTACCAACATCATCAACTATACACCTCATGTATGTGTCAACTCATCAACTACTTGTCTTAGCCATGTACGCAACATGTACCTCAACCATATACCAAAGACATACACCAATATAACCATCAAAAGTTATCTAACAATTCATCACTCTATCCATAAAACAAATACCATAAACCCTTACATCAAACCATGTGCCACAACCTCACTATTATGTAGCCTCAAGCTAAACCAACAACTTTAGCAACACATCACAACCAAAAGACCAATACCCATATGCCAAATACCAACAACAAAATACCAATTGTATCCCTCAACAAATATGATATATGCAGCAATACTGAACATCCAATACCATCTCAAGAGATAAACCTTAGCTCACAAAATATACCTCAAACAATATGTGTCATGTCTCTCATAAATAGACCGAAACCATGTCGCTGCCGCGATTTTTCTGCCGCACTTTTTCAGCCATGATTTTTCTGCCACAATTTTTCTACCGCACTTTTCCTATCTCACTTTTTCTACCACACTTTTCCTGCTGCACTTTTCCTACCACACTTTTCTCTATCAATAAACGTGCCCAAATAACCTTTCACAAAATAAATATTCAATGATATTCAATAGGTTCAAGTGTGATTAAATGAGAGAGCCTTGCCTCTTATTTATACTTTCATGTAGGATCCCACTTTCCTTGTTTTAGGGAGTTCTCCATTAACTTTATTATTTAAATAATTTCTTTTGCAAACACTTTGACTACTTTGACCTTTTGGGGCTTCTAGATGATTCATGAGGGTTCTCCAACTTCACATGGCCATAACTCTCTAACCGTGAGGAGTTATATGAGATTCCACATACCACTGGAAATGGCATGACATGTATTATCCATATATCATAGTCTTACCTGTAAACATATCAAAACTCATACCATTATCCATCAAAGAAACTTAGGTCCATTACCCAAACATTTGTGCTACCATAATTCACTACCGAAATTTCTTCAAGGGTTGACATCAATGACAACCAACCCAATTAATCAACAATATCCCCCTTTGGCATTGATGGAAACACTCTGATGTAATAATAAAGTCATGTCATGCAATACTGAAGTCACATCAATCATGCTCCTCTTGTGACCATCACTCCCCCTGGAACCATGCCTCTGTGTTCTGCATTTGATAAATCTCTCCCCCTTTGTCATCAATGGAAAAGGTATCTTCCCATCCGAGGTTATTCCCCCTAACTGAATTGTCCTTGGGGATACTCCTCCCGACTTAACTCTTCCTGAAAATGATCTCCTGACCTGAAATTTCCTCTTTATAGTGCTTCCTTGTGTAAATATAAGACATATAAGATAAGCATTCAAAAGCATTCATTTTGGAGTAGAAATTAATCCAAGTCTCTGGTGAAGATACTCAAAGGCTTCCTATGGAAGCGGTTTTGGAAATATGCCTGCCACTTGTTCTTTTGTGCCCACATATTCAACTTTGATGTTCTTCTCTGCAACCCGTTCCCGTAGGAAATGATAATTTATTGGAATGTGCTTCGTCTTGGAGTGCATCACTGGGTTCTTTGAGATACCGATGGCACTTGTATTATCACAATATATTGGAATCAACTCATCATACTCAACCTATATATCTGTCAGAGTTTGTTTCATCCATAGCACCTGTGTACAACATGTTGTTGTTGCAATATACTCTGCCTCAGTTGTAGATAAGGATACTGATGATTGTTTCTTGCTTAACCATGATACTAAACACTCACCCAAGTAGAACGTTTCTCCACTCATGCTTTGTTGGCCATCAATGCAACTTTCCCAATCTGCATTTGTGTAGGCAATAAGTGATAGATCCTTTCTTTTTGGATACCATAATCCAAACTCTTCTCTTCCTTTGAGATATTTGAAAATCCTCTTCACTGTTAATACATGTGATTCCTTTGGTGCTGCTTGAAATGGTGCCAACTATCTAACTACCTGCATTACATATGGTATGGATGTTGTCACATATAGTAAGATACCAATCATTGACATGTATTTCCTCTGGCCTATAGACTTTGAATCATCATCTTTTCTCAAATTGCAACTGGTTTGCATAGGAGTGGTAACTGGTTTGCAATCTTCCATTTTGAACCTCTTTAGCATTTATTTGATATACTTAGTTTGAGAAATAAAAATTCCTTGGTTGCTTTGATGTATCTAAAGACCCATAAAGCAGGATAGTTCTCCAAGTAATGACATTTCAAATTCATTCTACATATCCTTTGCAAATTTATGGCTTAACCTGTCATCAATACTTCCAAAAATAATATCATCAACATAAAATTCAATTAATAAAATACTATCTTGAGTTATTTTGATGTAGAGGTTGTTGTCTGCACTTCCTTTTCTAAACCCTGCCTGCTGTAGATATTTATTCAGTCTAGAGTACCATGGTCTAGGAGCCTGTTTTAGACCATACAAAGCCTTCTTCAATTTACACACATAATATGCGTTCTCTGACAACTGAAATCCTTCTAGTTGTTCAATGTAGACTTATTCTTAAAGTTCCTCGTTCAAAAAATATGATTTCATGTCCATATGATACACTTTAATATTCTTGGAGCATGCACAAGCTAGGAGCAATTAGATTACTTCCATTCTGACAACTGGAGAAAATGTCTGTTCAAAGTCAATTCCTTCAACCTGTGTGTATCCTTTACATACCAATCTAGATTTGTTCCTTGTAACATGTCCATCTTCATTCAATTTATTTATGAATACCCACTTTGTGTCAATCAAATTCTTATTATTTGGTCTTGGAACCAATTCCCAAGTGTTATTCTTCTCTATTTGATCCAATTCTTCATCCATGGCCTTATTCCAAAGTTCATCATTACTGGTCTCTTAATTTTTTTTTGGTTAAATCGTATATGAGAGTGCTAGGTGCGTTTGTTCTGGTGAACAAATTCTTCTTCTAGTCTCAACTCTTGCATCTTTGTTTCCAATAATCTGACCTTAAGGATGATTCTTCTGTACTTGTTTTCTAGGTGTCTTTGAAGGCACTTGCTGAACTTGCTCTTTTACTTATGTATGATCCTCTTCATCTTCCCTTTTAACTTCTTCTTCTTCTTTGTAAAGTTGTTCCATTGATTCATTTTCTTCGTCCTTTAATTTGCGTCCACCTATTTCATCAATTGTTACATTGATGCTTTCCACAACTTTGTTCAACCTAAAATTATAACACTTGTATGCTTTCCTTGTACTTGAGTAACCAACAAGTACTCTATTGTCCACACGAGAGTCAAACTTTCCTATTCTTCCATCTTCTCTTTTGATGTAACATTTGCTTCCAAATACTCTAAAGTGCTTCACATTTGTTGGTCTTCCTTTCCATATCTCATAGGGAGTTTTGTCAGTGTTGTTTCTGAGCATTACTCTATTTTGAATGTGAACCATTGTATGCACTGCATGTGTCCAAAAGATATCTATCAATTTCGAATCCATTAACATTGTTCAAGCTATTTTTTGTACTGTCATGTTCTTTATTTCAACAACTCCATTTTGTTGAGGTGTCCTAGAAACGAAGAATTTTCTTTTTATTCCATGCCTGCTACAGTAGTCCATAAATTTATTTGAAGTGAAATCTCCTCCATTATCATATCTTAAACATTTTATTTTTGAATCCATTTCATTTTCAACCATTTCCTTGTAGACCTTGAAGTTTTCAAAAGCTTCTGACTTATTCCTGAGAAAGCAAATTGTAGTCATTCTTGTATAATCATCAACTAATAACAGAAAGTATTTCTCCCCTTTTAAACCCTTTGTTGTAGTTGGTCCAACTAGATCAGTATGCAAAATTTACAGTGGTCTTGTCATTGAATATTCTTTTGATTTAAACCTAGTCTTTGTTTGCTTTTCTTGTTGACAATGCTTGCATAAAGTGTTGGTTGGTTTTGTAATCTGGGGCATTTCTCTAATTGCTTCATTTTTTCTGACTTTAAAAATGTTATCAAAGTGTATGTGACCCATTCTTCTGTGCTATAGCCAACTTTCATATTCTTTTCTTAAACAACACTTTTCATTTCCAATTTCACTTAGTACATATATATTGCTTGAAGTTATTACAGTTGTTGCAATCAATTTTCTTGAACCTTCTTTTCTTATCTCACACTTTTGTGAATCGAATGTAATTTTATGACCTTGGTCACACATTTGACTCACACTTAGAATATTATATTTCATATATTCTACTAGAAGAACATTTTTTTCCTTGGCATTCTTGTTTCCAATTCTGATTGTATATTTTCCAATGATTTTAGATGAATCATCATTTCTGAAGGAGATTGATCCATCTCTTTCCTTTATTAATGTAAGAAAAATATATTTTTCACCTGTCATGTGTTTTGAACAACCACTGTCAAAATACCAACCACGTTTATTCTTCTTAATTTATAGAGCGAGTGTGCATTCTTCATTGCTATACTGATTCTCCTTTCTTATCCATGTTCTCTTTGGAGGTTCATGTTTATGACTATTGTTGTTATGTTGTGGTTCTCTAGGAGGAACTGTCATTCTGCAATCTTTGTCCATGTGTCCAAAGTTTTTACACTTGTATCATTCCACTTCAGTGCTCAATGATTCAAAGTTGTTGTAACTTCTTCTCTGTGTTTCACTAGGCCTTCTTGGATAACCCTTTTGTGTATGAATTTCAAATTTGTTTATGTTCCTATTGTTAGCTCTGCAATTCATAGCTTTATGTCCAAAATTATTACATGCATAACATAAACAAAAAAAGATAGTTTGATACCTGGGAGTTGAATATCTTATGAAGGGAGTTTCTCTTTTGAATCCTTCTTCTTCCTGAGGCCTATATGTTAGTTGTTGATTCTGAAATCTAAATCTTATCGGTGGAGGAGTGTCCCTATAATATTCCTTGTAGATCTTCCTATCCCCTTTGATTGTTTCTGCATAGCTTTTTGGATATGTTTCTTGTTCTGTTGTTTTGGACCTTGATCCCTTTTCTATGTGATTGTATCCAAGTCTAGACTTGTCATGATGAGGCTTTTGACTGTTGATAATGTCATCCAAAACTTTTGAGTTGTTCTGCATATTTTTCTTTTGAAGATCCTTTCTTAATGTGATAATCTCTGCTTCCAAATTTCCAATGATCTTGTCTCTTTCTTCTAGCTTTTCTTTGAGTGTTTCTTAAAATCTTTTATCTTCTTCTATTTGAACCTTCAAATTTGTGATCATTTGTTCTAATTCCTGAGTGTCTTCTTTCTTGTCTAGTTCCACTTGTAGCTTCTTGTTTTTCTTGTTTTCTTTTCTTATAACTTCAATGGCACACAACAATTCTTCTCGGTAGTCAACTTCTATCTCTTCATATTCTTCTTCGGCCTCTTCATATTCTTCTTCGCTATCTTCTTTGTTAGAGTCTTCTACTACTATGAATAGAACTCTTTCTGTCTCACTGTCACTGACTTCATCTTCATCTAATGATGATATGTCTTCTTTGGTGCATAATCTTTTCTTGAAAACTTTCTTTGTGGTTCTTTTACCTTTATATGTTTGTTTGTTATTTGAGTAATCTTCATCATTCCTCTTGTTTTTTTTATGAGGAAATTTGTTAGCAAAATGACCAATACCATCACAATTAAAACAAATCAAAGAAAACTTACCTTTATATCTATCATTGGTTCCCTTGTTTAATCTTCTGACAAAGTTGGCTATTTCATCATCATCTTCTGAGATGTCAATGATGCTTCTATGTTCTTTTTCCTTTTTCTTTCCCTTTTCCTTTGACCTTTTAGATGCTTTGAAAGATGTTTCTTTTCTATCTGGATTTTCCTGTTCATTTCTCATTTCATATGCTGTGAAGATTCCATGTAGTTCGCCCATGCTTATTGAGTCTAGATCCTCTCTTTCTTCTAGTGTCGATATCTTAGGATAAAATCTCATAGGGAGAGATCTTAATACCTTTTGAACAATTACAGATTCTTTAATTTCTTATCCCAATCCTATGATTACATTTACTGTTTCATCGACTCGTAAGAAGTAAGCTGCAATATACTCATCTTCCTTCATCTTTAGTTGTTCGAACTGACCTGTGTAAGTTTGAAGCTTTGTTGCTTTGACTTTTGAATCTCCTTCATAAATATTTTAAAGATTGTATCAAATATCTTTAGCAGATTTACAATGTATAACTTTGGTGTAAACTGATTCACAAAGACCATTCAGAAGTGCATTTGTGGCATTGGAATTATTTTTCCTGAGTTTTATTACTCTTTCATTTGTCGACGGAACTATTGGTTCTTTGTATCCATCTACAACTGATTGCCAAATTTCAAATCCCTGTGCATGTATATATGTTTTCATCCTTCTTCTCCAAAATGCATACTTATATCCGTCAAACTGTGGTATTCCATTTTTATACATGTTGTTTCTCTCCATGATCCACCTTTCAGTGGTTAAACTGATTTTTGAAGGATACTGCTCTGATACCAATTGTTGGATTACTGAGAGGGGGGGTGAATCGATATTAGAGAAATTTAATCCTTTTAACCCTATAATGCAAGTGTTATATCAGTGTAGTATTATCATCTAATAATTTCATAGTAAATAAACAATGAACAAATGAGAAATCATACACATACATAGTACACCAGTGTTTTTACGTGGAAACCCAAAGCGGAAGAAAACCACAATTTTTTTTTCTTATATGTCTTGAAGAATTACATTAATTGGAAGCACCAACTTCCTTTTTTTTCTAGCTGCAACTGGAAGGAGGCTCCAACCCCCTATTTTGTCAGGCTACAACCTGAGGGAAGCTCCAACTCCCCAATTCTCTGGCTAAAACTAGAAGGAGGCTACAACCCCCTAAGTTCTCCGACTACAACCATCTATCCTTGCCCCGTCCAATCACCCTGAAATATAAATGCCAAAAATAGACAACCTGTCACTGTCACTGAATCAACCACTGCCACTTTCAACCTGTCACTGTCAACCTGTACCAATCAAACTGCACCAAACAACCTGTACCAATAACCTAAACCAACATGTACCATGCATCAACCTTGACTCATCAAGATGTACCAACATCATCAACTATACACCTCATGTATGTGCCAACTCATCAAATATAGACCTCATATATGTTCCAACTCATCAACTACGTGTCTCAACCATGTACCCAACATGTACCTCAACCATATATCAAAGACATACACCAATATAGCCATCAAAAGTTATCTAACAATTCATCACTCTATCCATAAACTAAATACCATAAACTCTTACATAAAACCATGTGTCACAACCTCACTGTTATGTAGCCTCAAGCTAAACCAACAACTTTAGCAACACATCACAACCAAAAGACTAATACCCATATGTCAAATACCAACTGTATCCCTAAAAAAATATGATATATGCAATAATATTGAACATCAAATACCATCTCAAGAGATAAACCCTAGCTCAAAAAACATACCTCAAACAAGATGTGCCATATCTTTCATAAATAGACCCCAACCATGTTGTTGCCGCGATTTTTCTGCCGCACTTTTTTTGCCATGATTTTTCTATCGCACTTTTTCTGCCGCGATTTTTCTGCTGCATTTTTTCTACTGTGATTTTTCTGTCACACTTTTTCTGCCAAAATTTTTTTGTCGCACTTTTTCTGCCGCGGTTTTCCTACTGCACTTTTTCTTCCTCACTTTTCCTACCGCACTTTTTCTGCCGCACTTTTCTCTATCAATAATACCTACCCAAATAACCTTTCACAAAATAGATATTCAATAGGTTCAAGTGTGATTAAATGAGAGAGCCTTGCGTCTTATTTATACTTTCATTTAGCATCCCACTTTCCTTATTTTAGAGAGTTCTCCATTAACTTTATTATTTAAATAATTTATTTTGCAAACACTTTGACTACTTTGACCTTTTGGGGTTTCTATATGATTCATGAGAGTTCTCCAACTTCACATGTCCATAACTCTCTAACCATGAGGATTTATGTGATGTTCCACATACCACCGTAAATGGCATGACATGTACTATCTATCTAGAATAGTCTTACCTGCAAATATATCAAAACTCATACCATTATCCATCAAAAAAACTTGGGTCCATTACCCAAACCTTTGTGCTACCAGAATTCTCTACCGAACTTTCGTCAAGGGTTGAAATCAATGACAACCAACCCAATTAATCAATAGAGGGCCCATGCAATATGAGAGAATATCAACACAAACATGTGATAGAAATTGGCGAGGCCCAAGAAGCTCTGAAGCTTAGTGAGTTTGGTTGGGGATGGCTAGTCACGAATGACCTGGATCTTGGTTGGATCCACATGGAAACCATGTTCATAAATGATGTATCCTAAGTAATGGACTCTATCCATGTCAAAGGACCATTTTTTCAAGTTTGCATATAGCTTGTGTTGTCGCAGGGTGTGCATAACCTTTTGAATATGTTGCAAGTGTTATGCCCAATTCTTTCTGTAGATGATGATGTCATCCAAATACACCACTACAAAATTATTGGTGAAAGGTCACAAGATATCGTCCATCATTCTCATAAAATTTGTTGGAGCATTTGTCAAACCAAAGAACATGACCAACCATTCAAAAAGACCTTCTTTTGACTTGAAGGCAGTCTTCCATACATCTATCTATTCTATTGGGACCTAGTGGTAGCCAAACTTTAGATCAATATTACTAAAGTATTTTCCCCCCATGAGATGATCAAGGAGGCCGTCGATTCGGGGAATCGGGAACCGGTTTTGGACTGTGATTTTATTCAGGGCCTGATAATCAATGCAAAGTCACCATGTCTCGTCTTTCTTCTTCACCAACATGATTGGGATCCCACAAGGTGATGAGTTAGGACAAATGTGCCCCTTGTAGAGAACTTCTTGGATCTACCTCTTGATCACCTCATTTTCTAACAGAGAGCGACACTAGACTGGCCCATTGGGTAGTGATGCGCAGGGGTTAGATCGATGGGATGCTTGACATGGCAGTGCAGAGGTACCCCGTTAATTGAGGAGAATATATATGATTATTCTTCCACGACCTTATCCACTTGTTTTTTGTGTGTGGAGAGATCAACCATAGAGGCCCTGGCTGTGGCTGTGATCTTTCTCTCACTTTGAGAGAAAATCTTGAAGAAGACAAATTTTTTGGTCTGAGAGATGACCTTCTTTCATTTCTTGGCATAGATCAAGGAAATAACACTAGGTGGGATTGCCTCGAGTATCCTATACAATTTCTTGTTCAAAGTAATAATAACACTATCAGGCCTAGACTCATACATAGCACGACGTTTCCATAAATAAGGTTGGCCCAAAAGAACATTACAAACTTTGAGAGGAGGAACATCACACAATACCTTATCTTTGAAGGGCTTGATGTCGTACGACAATCGACACTGTTGGATGACGCAGAGATCACTTCCTTAGAGGAGCCATCCAATGTTGTAGGGATGCAGGTGCAGTGTTGTCGGCGGGGCCAACCACTTGACAACCTCTACTGAGATGAGGTTCTTCTGGCTACCGCTATCAACGATGAAGTGCAGGGGGGTGAATTTTATAGACATATGTAAATGGAAAAGTATCACGCCTTCTTCCGGCACATCTAGCTCATCAAGCTAGAGCTTAGTTGTAGCAACAGTGGCACTGGGTTCTGCATCAATGATCCGTCTTCCCCTTTCTGGTTCTGACTCAAAGTCGGAACCCACATTTGATTCAGAGTCTTTCACTTCGGCCACCAGCGATTGCTTTGAGCAACAATCAACAGTGTTATGCCAAGGGATCTTATGGAAGTCACACCACTTACCAGTATCTTTCTTTGTCTTTCTGGTGTCATTCTTTGCTTGTAGCTTAGAATGGTTGTCCTGATACTTTCCATATTTTCTCTATCCTTTGTTCTATGGTTTAGGACTGCTCTTCCCTACCTTTTATTGATAGGGTTTCCCAGGCTCAAATTGTCTCATCTTTTGTTTGAGATTCTGCTTGATTTTGATGACATATCGATAGGTCGCGCCCAAGGACGAGATGTCCATAAATTCCATTTCAATCTGGATGTATCTATGCAGAGCACCGTGATACTTGAGCACCATATGTCTCTTTGAATCTTTGATACCCATCTTGGTGCACAAGGTATGGAAGATATTTGTGAACTCTGGCACTGCTTGGTCTCTTTCTTGTCTCAATGTGCTCCATTTTGTATACAAGTCGTCATAACTTTCGACAGGGTAGTATTTTTCCTTAATAGCATCCCTGAAGGATTCCCAGGTGGCAATGAATGTAAATAATGAGGGTTCCTCTGTTTCATTTTGCTCACATAAATTTTCCCACCAATCTTTGACACGGGGAACGGTTTTGAGGATCGCAAAAATAATATTTTCTCTATCCGAAAAGTATGGACATAAAAATACCCTTCTAGTGTATTCAACCATTTGTCTACAACATTTGCGTCTATTTGACCTTCAAATATAGGAATATCAAAGTTGATTTGTACCTTGAAGGGGGTGGTGTCTCCGCTCGAGGAAGATGCGTCGACTGTCGATAGCCTCCGAAGGTTTTACGCAAAACTATCCATCATCTTGTTCCTTTGTTGTGTGAAGGATTCCTCAAAAAACACTTTGAAAGGGTCTCATGTCCCTTCATCCTTCTTTTCTTCCACCATGAGAGGTCACTTGGGCGTGCGAGATACTGTCTTCAAGAGAAACAAGCTCGAGACCCAATTCTTTGTACATTGACCTCATCGGGGACATGGATTAAAAACGGATAGGAGCAAACCGCTCTGATACCATTGATCTAGATTTTATGAGCATAATGAAATGAATACAGATTATTAAAATATGTTTAACACAAAATAACAAAGATACAGTAAAACTGGTTTCTATTCAATAAGGAAATAAGTTGAAATTGTAAAATGCAGCAAAAAACAAGCTTGCTAAAATGGTGGCAGCTTATCTCTAAGAAGAGATGTGACAGATGCACTCATTCGTAAGAAGTTGATTACATTGAGGCTTTGAAGGAATTTTTACAATAAACATGAATTCCAAAACCCTAGACATCCAAAAACCTAACGCTAGGAGATGAAGCGCCAAAATTCATGTGGGCCTCGTTGGGGTAAGATAATACATCAACTTCCTAGGGTCATAACTTTTGCATATGATCTATGTTTTAGGCGCACGATAGCCCATTGGAAAGGTATATCCGATGAATACACATGTTGCCATCATAATCAAACTTTGTTTTCAATTTGACTGTGGTGAGCCCTAAAAGCGTTGTTTAGGGCCTCAAAATGACCCCAAACCAGTTAGAATAGATGGGAGGCCACCGACATCCATTTGGATCATCACTAGATGTACAAACATCTATAGTCTCTGGTCCAATGGATCCCAAAAATGTTAAAAACAATCATTCCAACTCCATTTACGTTTTAATAAGGTAAACCCTAAGGCTCAAGATCAACATGTCACTTATGGGAATTGAACCTAGGCGAAGAGGATAACAATCATTCCTCCCAACCACCCAAGGTAAACCCAATTGACAATAGTTTTCTTTAAACATGTGATGAAATAATAGATATAAAAATCTACAATTATCTACATTGTTCTTGACTTGCAAAATTCACCAAATTAAATTAACAAGATGGTGTAAAACTACACATTAGATATTGATAAGGTTATGACAAAAAAATCTCATATATTATACCTATGAAAGTGCTAATTTTATATTTTATAAAGTAAATATGGTTGAACAACTTATATTTTGAGTAATTTAAATGTTTAAAATTTTTATCTTTTTCAACAATTCAAAATAATGAAAAAGATAAAAAGATATTGATATTTTTATTTACAATTTAATTTAAAAAAATTAAATTAATATAATCATAAAAATCAAATACTAAAATTACACAATCCAATTGCAATAAAGTATTAAACCTCAACCCAAAATCACAATTGAAAAAAATAGCTAATTAAATTTTAATTATATAATATATATAACTTGTTCCTTACTTTTACCTTAAACGGAGTCAAAAAGAACTTGAGAAAAAACCATCTAAATAATCAATGTTGTGTGGCTCTATCTATCTAGACAGCTCAACTGCAAAGCACAACTCCATATTACCTCTCTGTTCCTACATGCCAAAATAAGATGGAATTTTTGGATTGAACACTTGTCAAGTAATTTGCCATGTCCAGGTGTATTTGTTCCCCTATTTGTGAAATTAAGGTTTACATTTTTTTTTGAAATTAAGGTTTACAATTTTTTTTTAATTAAAAAACAAGCTTTTCAAAAAAACATATTAAAAAACAAGCTTTCCACCAAATAAAAAAGAGATGCACCCATAACATAAAAAATTAAGAAAAAATAAGTTACATACTCTTCTAAGCATCTCTGTTCCAATTCCCTGTCCTCCATTGCCAGCATCTCTATTCCAGTAACCTGATTTCCAGTGCCATAAGGAAGGTTCTCATGAACTGTATCGCTCATGTTTCATGCTTCAAATCCCAAAACACTGATTTTGGGAGGCCTTTCTTCCTGACTTTGAGAAAACAAAAATATATATGTATATACTACTGTTACGAGCACAGAGACCATAGCTTTCTGGTACCGGGGAACAAGCACTGGAAAAAAGCTCAGGAGATAGTGCAGGAACTGAGATTATAGTCGTCTCTACCAACATTATATGGGTATCCTTGATATGGGTATCCTTGGTAATTCCCGTAGCTGTTATTGCTTGGATTCATATAAACAACTGTTGGAGATTCGGCCTTCTTTTCCTTCTCTTTTTTCTTCTCCTCTTCTGCGTTCTTTTTCTCTTCCACAGCAGGAACCACGCTCACCAGCTCTGGGAATCCGAACTTCCTCAGTTTCTTTGCAAGAAAAAGAGGATCTGCTTTGCCAATCACGGTTATAGTCTTCTCCTTCGTATCTATTGCAATAGACTTTATCCCTGCAATCAAATATCGGTCCATCACTCCTTAAAACCTAATCAATGAAAATATTTTTTTTCCTGGCGATATCAAAACCTCTGGAATTATGAAATTTACCTTCAACACCTGCAATTGCCTGCAGAGCCTTTCTCTTGCTTTTCTCGTCGTCAGTGCCCAATTTCAGCACTATTTTCTGAAAATCGAACACCATCGTCATCAGTCGATCGGTTTAATAATTCATAATGTAGAAAATCTGTGAAAACCATTGATTCCGCTTGAACATAGCAAGAGGAGCGGTATACCTTCATATTTAACCGCCTTCCAAATCTCTATGATAAATGCAAACGAGGAGAAGCTGAATATACAAATTGGTATTGGGATCCTTGAATGTGATTCTGCTATATGGGGAGTTCATGGAAGAATATGAAGGCTTCGTGGAAGCTTTTTCTACATGCCGGGAGGCAACCGTCCCGTCTTTACAATTATTTTATTAATAAAACAAATTTATTTTATAATTACGTCAAAAGGCCTATACTTATTGACAATGGGTACAATTAATGATTTTTTAATCTTATTTAATCTTAAACTCTAATTTGATGGCTATGCATTAAAGATGTTGGTATATTTTTAGTCGTTCTCCAAAATCAATGGGTCAGATTTATTGTTCATAACTTTCTTGTTCAAAACATCCTTTAACATGTTTACTTTTTAACATTTACTTAATCATATTAAAAAATTACTGTAAAGATATGTAATTACCACTTTTAAATAATTAAGTAGAATTAAACCATGCAGCCAAAAAGTACATTTTGATTTTGGAAAACATTTTTTAATATAATTTTTTTTATATCTTTTATATAAAATAAAATATTGTTAATTTATTAATTATATTAATGGATTAAGAAAGTATAATGTCTATTAAAAAAATTATTTATTAAAAATTTGGAAATAATAAACCTTGCAAATCAAACCTTTCTTTCATTCATAAGAAATTTAATATTTTAATTACATAATCCAATTTTCTAACTTCCTATAATATTACTTAAGTCTAACCAAGCATTACATGATAAACGTTACTTTCATTTTAGTGTGAATTTTTAGAATTCTTATAATAACAATTTAAGAATAGCCTCACATGAAAATATTACTCTCATTTTATTTAACTATTAAATCATTATACATAAATTTGTATAATCATGGAGAGGATGATTGGAGATAAGTCCATTGCATTGGT
>ML792214.1:190939-213956 GCA_009831015.1 Picea engelmannii | reverse complement strand
TGTATGAACTTAATGTCAGTTCATTCACCATATTGGGTCTTTTTATCTCTTAGACACTCTCGAAAGAAAAAACCCAACTTTTAGTGTGAGGGAAAGCCTAAGGAAACTATTAAGTGGGTCACTAGCTGACACCTGTATGACTTACTCCTCCTTTGGGCTTGGAATGACTATTAGGTCTTGATATTGATATTGTATTTTTTTTTTAAATACCTACACAAAGGTGACAATTGTGACATCTTTCACTCTCTTCCTATCACTATTGCCATGTCCAAGACGTCTCTCTTTCCACCTCCAATATTGTCGCTCCCATAGCAACCACGTCGAAGCTAGTAACTCCAAGCCGTTGTTGTTGCCACCCAATGGACGTCGTTCTTTCCACGTCCAAGAGTGTCGCTCCCATAGCAACCACGTCGGAGCTAATACCTTGTCCCGTTGGCCTTTCCACCTTCAGAACGTCTCTCTTGCCACCTCTGAAATGTCTCTCTTGCCACCTTTGAAACGTCTCTCTTGTCACGTCTGAAACGTCTCTCTTGCCACCTTTGAAACATCTCTCTTGCCACATCTGAAACGTCTCACTTGCCACGTTTGAAACATCGGTCTTGCCATGTTTGAAATGTCTCGTTTGCCAAATTTGACACGTCGGTATTGCCACATTTGAAACGTCCCTAGATGTCGGTCTTATGACGTCAATATGGGGTTGGACAATCCAATTTATGATGACACGTGGCATCATATAATGTCGCAATACCGACGAAAACTAGGTCGTCGAAAAAATGACTTCCTGTGAAACGACGTTTGAGGGGGTTCGAGGTTTGTCGGTCTTTCGATAATAGAAAGTGGCAATTGTGTCGAACGTGCTGTCAAAATTTGACCCAAATGCACTCATGAAATCACCATGCCACGTGGAACCTTATATGCTCATCACGTGGTACTACCTGCATCATGACACATGTCACCATCCATATCACCTACTTAAACCTTCAACTGAAAATCAAAAGTCTAGTCTGACTACAGGCTTTCTCATACCTTGGAATATTGATGGTTTGGATTTCATCTTAGAGGTTTTCCATAGGATCATAACTCCCTGATCCATTCTATGAAGTACCTTGTGAGGGATGGAAAATATCTTCTCTTGGAGCTCCTTCGAGTTTGACGGATCAATTGCTAGGATCTCCTCTCGGAAGTCCTTCAATTTTGAGGGATTAATGAACATAATCTCCTCTCAAAGCTCCTCCATAGAGGTGTATCCTCATGATTCACTCTAAAAGGATCCCTACAATGGACGGTCAGGATATCCTTCTGGGAGATCTAATGACTAGGATTCATATGAGTACAAAAGGTTTCCTAGTACTCTTCTCATATGATCCTTGATAGAGGGACACTCTTAGGGAGACACCTGTCACCCCCAAGACACGCTGGTGAGACACATGGCACTCATATAATATTACAACCATCCCATCATTATGCCAAAATACCATGACTCATGGAATGACCATCATTCGACATGTGGATCCCCACATGGACTTGATATAGGGTACAGGTTATCACGGGTGGGCTTGACTTTTCCAATCAGGTTCTGACACCTGTCCTATTGGTGACATGCTAACCACCAAGCTAGATCCTCTATCAGTTTGACGTCACTTCCCTTTTGTACAACTAATCACGAGAAATGGTAAGGCCTGCTACAAATAAACGACCAACATTCCTCACAACCATGCTCTGATCAATGGGCCATATTTTACCTTGGAGTATTCCCATCAGAGTCGATCAATTCTTGGTATCCATGATCACTCCAACCAACCTCCTTCGAGGACGGTCAATATTTCTCTTTCTCATTGATCGAATGGTTCAAATTGGAAGACACTTATCCCAAGATACGATTTGACAATGACCCCCCCTTTTTTCTTCCTCCGGTCACAAGATGACACGTGTTATCCTCTGGACACACTGGTGGTCCTTATCAACATGAGATTTTAGTATGACATCATCCCTTCTCTTAGTCCCACTTAAACGAGACCCACAATGATATACGATGGAGGTTATTCAGGGGCTATACCCCAATGGATGACCCAAATTATTCCTCAGACTTCCCCTTTCGAAGAGCTTCCACTTTGAGCCTCCCACACTATTCAGACCATGGGACTTTGATAATTATTGCCTTCATGATATACAGTGAGAACCAATTGTCGTGTCGAATCCAATGACTATGAGGACACTAGGTATTATGTGTCCTCAGACTCCGACCATTTCCACCACGATAGATCCAATAGTCCACAATCCACCATAGCCACCCTCCGATGAATCAACGATCCTAATTGATTTGGGGTGCATACTCTACGGGTTTCATGACTAGATTTGATGGAGGGTCAGGATCTTTCTGTTCCACCAGATTAACGATCGAGATCAAGCCTCATCCTCGTTCTGATAGAGAGCCCAGATTCAATCCTTCATGTTAAATCAAAATCACAATTTTTCAAGGTGAGATAGGGGTTACCCTTGGCTTAATAGTTCGCTCCAGGACTTAGCAATTTTCATGAAGTCTTTCTCTAAGTCCTTTATAAGACTTACTGAGTCTCGGGGACCTCGCACTTGTCCAAGGGATTCCATGGTTTTCCCAGGGTCTCTCTATATTGCCCCATTTTTTGAAAGACTTATTAATTTCGAGTGCCCCTACCCCATGATGAACAGGTACACACACAAGTGTGTGTGTGTGTGTGTGTGTGTGTGTGTAATTACAGGACATTTCTAGAATACACAATTAAGCTCACATGTCGAGTATTCATATCCAAAAGCATCATATTGTTCATTCAACCATACACACATTTAAATCACTACACATAAATAGATGAGTTACTTATCTACAAAATTTGAGATATGTTGGCTATTACTGAAGGGTGAACCTCTCTCCACCCAACCATAGGCAAGGTTGTGCTATGCACTACTAAAACTAGCCACCCTAGAGCTAGGGTACGAAGCCATGAGAGGATTTCTGTAATATGTTTAGGGGAAGTTTGTTATTCTTCCCTTCCATTTTTCCTGAAACAGAGACTTCTCTCCCCTCTATCTCCATTGCTCAGGCCTCTTTCCAACCATGTGAATTTTTCCCCTCGATTTTTCCTCCTCCTCTTTTTGTGTATTCTTCCCTAAGACCTTGTGAGTCATGTCATAATTTTCCTGATGGTACTATACCCATCCTTCCTTAATTCTCAATGAGACTACCCAACTACCAGCCTGATTGGTAATCAAGTTTCTGGGCAAAGGGCAATTCAAGGTCTACAAGGCCTAAAAAATTCATTTCAACCAATAATTGCCTCCCTCTTTCACCATTCCTCTCATGACATCGCAACCCCTGAAAGCCATCCCTTTAGCAGTAGTTCAACATTTCCCTACTGCATTAGAAATCAAATATGCATATTACAAAATAAATCAAGGTCCATTGTCTTCCCATGATCACCTAACAGATTTGTTTATAGTTTTGGCCATGATAATACATATATTTACAGATTGGGGGAAGCATAGGTGTTACACTTTGCCTAGGATCGATGATCTGTTGGACCAGCTACAACGTGGTAAGTACTTCACTAAGATAGATTTGAAATCAAGATATAACCATGTACGATTCAAAGAAGAAGATACGTGGAAGACTTCCTTCAAGACAAGGCAAGGTTTTTATGTGTGGTTGATTATGCCATTCGGTTTATGCAACGCACTGGCTACATTTATGAGACCAGTGAATGATGTTTTACATCCTTATCTAGATTCATTTGCTATTGTCTATTTGGATGATATACTGGTGTATAGCACTACTTGGTATGGGCATATCTCACAATCTTATGGAGGTGTTAGAGGCTTTGAAAAAACACTAGTTGCTAGCCAATCTCAATAAATGTGTGTTTTCTCAACAATGTTGGGTATATTTGGGGTATGTGATTGGTGTAGGGGAGCTCAATATAGATCCAAAAAATATGGATTCCATCATGAAATGACTAGTTCCTACAAATGTCACTGAATTTAGGAGTTTTGTTGGGGAAACAAAATACTTGTAGAAGTTCATAGCTTCATTTTCAGTGGTAGCTGCACCACTCCATGCCATAACGACTAGTGGTAAGTTTTTGGTGGGCGAAGAGTCAACAAAAGGCCTTTGATGAGATAAAAAAAAGGATCAATCAAGCACCACTGCTCATGCTACCAAAATTGTAGAATCCAGTCTTCGAAGTTGAGATAGATGCAAGTGGGTGTGTCATGGGAGCCTTTTTGATGCAAGGAGGAAAGCCAATATGCTATCATTTTGAAATATTTCATGGGACAATTCTCAACTACCCTACCTATAACAAGGAACTCTATGCCCTGGTTCAAGTTGTCAATAAGTGGAAGCACTATCTGATGGGAAAGGAGACCATCATCCACATAGATCGCCAACCACTACAATATTTGCAAGCCTAGAGTAAGCTACAAAAAACTAGACATTACAAGTGGATGGGGTTTTTACAACAATTTCATCTAGTCATCGAGTATACAAAGGGAGACAAAAATAAGTTGACAGACATTCTTTCGTAGCCACCCACACCCAAGATTACAAATTTGGGAACTCTCATGCACATGGAGCATTTTACCCATGATTCATACAAAGAGGCATACACAAAAGATGAGGACTTCAAGGAGGCGTTTTAGTAGTTACAGGGCTAAATTCATATAGAAGAAGGTGACAAAAAGGTTATCTATCATTTCTAGAATGGTTTACTCTACAAGCTCGACAAGCTCTAAGTCCCTAAAGGTGAACAACTACAACTTATCAGAGAGGTGCACACCTCCAAGGTTGCAGGACATTTTGGTGTTGGGAAGATAGTTGTCAATTTACAAAGGTATGTGTATTGGCCTAGAATGCAAGAAGATGTAGCATGGTATATTAGAGGATGTATACTTTGTCGTACCAACAAGCCCAGTAATAGCAAGCAAGGCCTATACCATCCCTTACCTATACCCACTCGACTTTGGAAAAAAAATTCCATGGATTTTGTGGGAGGTTTACCAACCACACGGAAGGGAAGAGGCTTACCAACTCCTTTATTTTTCCATTATAAAGGAGATGATCGTATTTTGTAAATTATTTTTTCCATTGCTCCAATCTATAACTATTTTTTAATCACCAAAAATTTGAACCTTATTTACTTCTTTTTCAACTGCAAGTCTCATCAACACCATAAGACATTCAATTTTTCCTAATGATAAATTCCTTCACCCAATTTTTCTTTGTAAATGATTATGTAGTCTTCTTTTAGATAAAAAAAAACTCCTCTTGCCCCTACCCTTGGGACACCTTAAACTTGCATCATGAAAAAAACCCAATACATTGTACTTATCTAAATTAGAACTTACAATCATCCTCCATGATTATACAACTTTATGCATAATGATTTAATAATTAAATAAAATAAAACCCTCTATTATTATACAACTTTATGCATAATTATTTAGAACTTAGAATCACCCTCCATGATTATACAACTTTATGCATAATTATTTAATAATTAAATAAAATGAAACCCTCCATTATAATACAACTTTATGCATAATGATATAATAATTAAATAAAATGAAGCCAAATGCAATATACTAATACTTACATCATTGAAAAAAAAAACAAGTACAATGTACTTATCTAAATTAGAACTTACAATCATCCTCCAAATGCAATATACTAATACTTACATCATGAAAAAAAAAACCCAAATACAATGTACTTATCTAAATTAGAACTTACAATCATCCTCCATAATTATACAACTTTATGCATAATGATTTAATACTTAAATAAAATGAAGACCAATGCAATGGACTTATCTCCAATCATCCTCTCCATGATTATACAAATTTATGTATAATGATTTAATAGTTAAATAAAATGAGAGTAATATTTTCATGTGAGGCTATTCTTAAATTGTTATTATAAGAATTCTAAAAATTCACACTAAAATGAAAGTAACGTTTATCATGTAATGCTTGGTTAGACTTAAGTAATATTATAGGAAGTTAGAAAATTGGATTATGTAATTAAAATATTAAATTTCTTATGAATGAAAGAAAGGTTTGATTTGCAAGGTTTATTATTTCCAAATTTTTAATAAATAATTTTTTTAATAGACATTATACTTTCTTAATCCATTAATATAATTAATAAATTAACAATATTTTATTTTATATAAAAGATATAAAAAAAATTATATTAAAAAATGTTTTCCAAAATCAAAATGTACTTTTTGGCTGCATGGTTTAATTCTACTTAATTATTTAAAAGTGGTAATTACATATCTTTACAGTAATTTTTTAATATGATTAAGTAAATGTTAAAAAGTAAACATGTTAAAGGATGTTTTGAACAAGAAAGTTATGAACAATAAATCTGACCCATTGATTTTGGAGAACGACTAAAAATATACCAACATCTTTAATGCATAGCCATCAAATTAGAGTTTAAGATTAAATAAGATTAAAAAATCATTAATTGTACCCATTGTCAATAAGTATAGGCCTTTTGACGTAATTATAAAATAAATTTGTTTTATTAATAAAATAATTGTAAAGACGGGACGGTTGCCTCCCGGCATGTAGAAAAAGCTTCCACGAAGCCTTCATATTCTTCCATGAACTCCCCATATAGCAGAATCACATTCAAGGATCCCAATACCAATTTGTATATTCAGCTTCTCCTCGTTTGCATTTATCATAGAGATTTGGAAGGCGGTTAAATATGAAGGTATACCGCTCCTCTTGCTATGTTCAAGCGGAATCAATGGTTTTCACAGATTTTCTACATTATGAATTATTAAACCGATCGACTGATGACGATGGTGTTCGATTTTCAGAAAATAGTGCTGAAATTGGGCACTGACGACGAGAAAAGCAAGAGAAAGGCTCTGCAGGCAATTGCAGGTGTTGAAGGTAAATTTCATAATTCCAGAGGTTTTGATATCGCCAGGAAAAAAAATATTTTCATTGATTAGGTTTTAAGGAGTGATGGACCGATATTTGATTGCAGGGATAAAGTCTATTGCAATAGATACGAAGGAGAAGACTATAACCGTGATTGGCAAAGCAGATCCTCTTTTTCTTGCAAAGAAACTGAGGAAGTTCGGATTCCCAGAGCTGGTGAGCGTGGTTCCTGCTGTGGAAGAGAAAAAGAACGCAGAAGAGGAGAAGAAAAAAGAGAAGGAAAAGAAGGCCGAATCTCCAACAGTTGTTTATATGAATCCAAGCAATAACAGCTACGGGAATTACCAAGGATACCCATATCAAGGATACCCATATAATGTTGGTAGAGACGACTATAATCTCAGTTCCTGCACTATCTCCTGAGCTTTTTTCCAGTGCTTGTTCCCCGGTACCAGAAAGCTATGGTCTCTGTGCTCGTAACAGTAGTATATACATATATATTTTTGTTTTCTCAAAGTCAGGAAGAAAGGCCTCCCAAAATCAGTGTTTTGGGATTTGAAGCATGAAACATGAGCGATACAGTTCATGAGAACCTTCCTTATGGCACTGGAAATCAGGTTACTGGAATAGAGATGCTGGCAATGGAGGACAGGGAATTGGAACAGAGATGCTTAGAAGAGTATGTAACTTATTTTTTCTTAATTTTTTATGTTATGGGTGCATCTCTTTTTTATTTGGTGGAAAGCTTGTTTTTTAATATGTTTTTTTGAAAAGCTTGTTTTTTAATTAAAAAAAAATTGTAAACCTTAATTTCAAAAAAAAATGTAAACCTTAATTTCACAAATAGGGGAACAAATACACCTGGACATGGCAAATTACTTGACAAGTGTTCAATCCAAAAATTCCATCTTATTTTGGCATGTAGGAACAGAGAGGTAATATGGAGTTGTGCTTTGCAGTTGAGCTGTCTAGATAGATAGAGCCACACAACATTGATTATTTAGATGGTTTTTTCTCAAGTTCTTTTTGACTCCGTTTAAGGTAAAAGTAAGGAACAAGTTATATATATTATATAATTAAAATTTAATTAGCTATTTTTTTCAATTGTGATTTTGGGTTGAGGTTTAATACTTTATTGCAATTGGATTGTGTAATTTTAGTATTTGATTTTTATGATTATATTAATTTAATTTTTTTAAATTAAATTGTAAATAAAAATATCAATATCTTTTTATCTTTTTCATTATTTTGAATTGTTGAAAAAGATAAAAATTTTAAACATTTAAATTACTCAAAATATAAGTTGTTCAACCATATTTACTTTATAAAATATAAAATTAGCACTTTCATAGGTATAATATATGAGATTTTTTTGTCATAACCTTATCAATATCTAATGTGTAGTTTTACACCATCTTGTTAATTTAATTTGGTGAATTTTGCAAGTCAAGAACAATGTAGATAATTGTAGATTTTTATATCTATTATTTCATCACATGTTTAAAGAAAACTATTGTCAATTGGGTTTACCTTGGGTGGTTGGGAGGAATGATTGTTATCCTCTTCGCCTAGGTTCAATTCCCATAAGTGACATGTTGATCTTGAGCCTTAGGGTTTACCTTATTAAAACGTAAATGGAGTTGGAATGATTGTTTTTAACATTTTTGGGATCCATTGGACCAGAGACTATAGATGTTTGTACATCTAGTGATGATCCAAATGGATGTCGGTGGCCTCCCATCTATTCTAACTGGTTTGGGGTCATTTTGAGGCCCTAAACAACGCTTTTAGGGCTCACCACAGTCAAATTGAAAACAAAGTTTGATTATGATGGCAACATGTGTATTCATCGGATATACCTTTCCAATGGGCTATCGTGCGCCTAAAACATAGATCATATGCAAAAGTTATGACCCTAGGAAGTTGATGTATTATCTTACCCCAACGAGGCCCACATGAATTTTGGCGCTTCATCTCCTAGCGTTAGGTTTTTGGATGTCTAGGGTTTTGGAATTCATGTTTATTGTAAAAATTCCTTCAAAGCCTCAATGTAATCAACTTCTTACGAATGAGTGCATCTGTCACATCTCTTCTTAGAGATAAGCTGCCACCATTTTAGCAAGCTTGTTTTTTGCTGCATTTTACAATTTCAACTTATTTCCTTATTGAATAGAAACCAGTTTTACTGTATCTTTGTTATTTTGTGTTAAACATATTTTAATAATCTGTATTCATTTCATTATGCTCATAAAATCTAGATCAATGGTATCAGAGCGGTTTGCTCCTATCCGTTTTTAATCCATGTCCCCGATGAGGTCAATGTACAAAGAATTGGGTCTCGAGCTTGTTTCTCTTGAAGACAGTATCTCGCACGCCCAAGTGACCTCTCATGGTGGAAGAAAAGAAGGATGAAGGGACATGAGACCCTTTCAAAGTGTTTTTTGAGGAATCCTTCACACAACAAAGGAACAAGATGATGGATAGTTTTGCGTAAAACCTTCGGAGGCTATCGACAGTCGACGCATCTTCCTCGAGCGGAGACACCACCCCCTTCAAGGTACAAATCAACTTTGATATTCCTATATTTGAAGGTCAAATAGACGCAAATGTTGTAGACAAATGGTTGAATACACTAGAAGGGTATTTTTATGTCCATACTTTTCGGATAGAGAAAATATTATTTTTGCGATCCTCAAAACCGTTCCCCGTGTCAAAGATTGGTGGGAAAATTTATGTGAGCAAAATGAAACAGAGGAACCCTCATTATTTACATTCATTGCCACCTGGGAATCCTTCAGGGATGCTATTAAGGAAAAATACTACCCTGTCGAAAGTTATGACGACTTGTATACAAAATGGAGCACATTGAGACAAGAAAGAGACCAAGCAGTGCCAGAGTTCACAAATATCTTCCATACCTTGTGCACCAAGATGGGTATCAAAGATTCAAAGAGACATATGGTGCTCAAGTATCACGGTGCTCTGCATAGATACATCCAGATTGAAATGGAATTTATGGACATCTCGTCCTTGGGCGCGACCTATCGATATGTCATCAAAATCAAGCAGAATCTCAAACAAAAGATGAGACAATTTGAGCCTGGGAAACCCTATCAATAAAAGGTAGGGAAGAGCAGTCCTAAACCATAGAACAAAGGATAGAGAAAATATGGAAAGTATCAGGACAACCATTCTAAGCTACAAGCAAAGAATGACACCAGAAAGACAAAGAAAGATACTGGTAAGTGGTGTGACTTCCATAAGATCCCTTGGCATAACACTGTTGATTGTTGCTCAAAGCAATCGCTGGTGGCCGAAGTGAAAGACTCTGAATCAAATGTGGGTTCCGACTTTGAGTCAGAACCAGAAAGGGGAAGACGGATCATTGATGCAGAACCCAGTGCCACTGTTGCTACAACTAAGCTCTAGCTTGATGAGCTAGATGTGCCGGAAGAAGGCGTGATACTTTTCCATTTACATATGTCTATAAAATTCACCCCCCTGCACTTCATCGTTGATAGCGGTAGCCAGAAGAACCTCATCTCAGTAGAGGTTGTCAAGTGGTTGGCCCCGCCGACAACACTGCACCTGCATCCCTACAACATTGGATGGCTCCTCTAAGGAAGTGATCTCTGCGTCATCCAACAGTGTCGATTGTCGTACGACATCAAGCCCTTCAAAGATAAGGTATTGTGTGATGTTCCTCCTCTCAAAGTTTGTAATGTTCTTTTGGGCCAACCTTATTTATGGAAACGTCGTGCTATGTATGAGTCTAGGCCTGATAGTGTTATTATTACTTTGAACAAGAAATTGTATAGGATACTCGAGGCAATCCCACCTAGTGTTATTTCCTTGATCTATGCCAAGAAATGAAAGAAGGTCATCTCTCAGACCAAAAAATTTGTCTTCTTCAAGATTTTCTCTCAAAGTGAGAGAAAGATCACAGCCACAGCCAGGGCCTCTATGGTTGATCTCTCCACACACAAAAAACAAGTGGATAAGGTCGTGGAAGAATAATCATATATATTCTCCTCAATTAACGGGGTACCTCTGCACTGCCATGTCAAGCATCCCATCGATCTAACCCCTGCGCATCACTACCCAATGGGCCAGTCTAGTGTCGCTCTCTGTTAGAAAATGAGGTGATCAAGAGGTAGATCCAAGAAGTTCTCTACAAGGGGCACATTTGTCCTAACTCATCACCTTGTGGGATCCCAATCATGTTGGTGAAGAAGAAAGACGAGACATGGTGACTTTGCATTGATTATCAGGCCCTGAATAAAATCACAGTCCAAAACCGGTTCCCGATTCCCCGAATCGACGGCCTCCTTGATCATCTCATGGGGGGAAAATACTTTAGTAATATTGATCTAAAGTTTGGCTACCACTAGGTCCCAATAGAATAGATAGATGTATGGAAGACTGCCTTCAAGTCAAAAGAAGGTCTTTTTGAATGGTTGGTCATGTTCTTTGGTTTGACAAATGCTCCAACAAATTTTATGAGAATGATGGACGATATCTTGTGACCTTTCACCAATAATTTTGTAGTGGTGTATTTGGATGACATCATCATCTACAGAAAGAATTGGGCATAACACTTGCAACATATTCAAAAGGTTATGCACACCCTGCGACAACACAAGCTATATGCAAACTTGAAAAAATGGTCCTTTGACATGGATAGAGTCCATTACTTAGGATACATCATTTATGAACATGGTTTCCATGTGGATCCAACCAAGATCCAGGTCATTCGTGACTAGCCATCCCCAACCAAACTCACTAAGCTTCAGAGCTTCTTGGGCCTCGCCAATTTCTATCACATGTTTGTGTTGATATTCTCTCATATTGCATGGGCCCTCTATTGATTAATTGGGTTGGTTGTCATTGATTTCAACCCTTGACGAAAGTTCGGTAGAGAATTCTGGTAGCACAAAGGTTTGGGTAATGGACCCAAGTTTTTTTGATGGATAATGGTATGAGTTTTGATATATTTGCAGGTAAGACTATTCTAGATAGATAGTACATGTCATGCCATTTACGGTGGTATGTGGAACATCACATAAATCCTCATGGTTAGAGAGTTATGGACATGTGAAGTTGGAGAACTCTCATGAATCATATAGAAACCCCAAAAGGTCAAAGTAGTCAAAGTGTTTGCAAAATAAATTATTTAAATAATAAAGTTAATGGAGAACTCTCTAAAATAAGGAAAGTGGGATGCTAAATGAAAGTATAAATAAGACGCAAGGCTCTCTCATTTAATCACACTTGAACCTATTGAATATCTATTTTGTGAAAGGTTATTTGGGTAGGTATTATTGATAGAGAAAAGTGCGGCAGAAAAAGTGCGGTAGGAAAAGTGAGGAAGAAAAAGTGCAGTAGGAAAACCGCGGCAGAAAAAGTGCGACAAAAAAATTTTGGCAGAAAAAGTGTGACAGAAAAATCACAGTAGAAAAAATGCAGCAGAAAAATCGCGGCAGAAAAAGTGCGATAGAAAAATCATGGCAAAAAAAGTGCGGCAGAAAAATCGCGGCAACAACATGGTTGGGGTCTATTTATGAAAGATATGGCACATCTTGTTTGAGGTATGTTTTTTGAGCTAGGGTTTATCTCTTGAGATGGTATTTGATGTTCAATATTATTGCATATATCATATTTTTTTAGGGATACAGTTGGTATTTGACATATGGGTATTAGTCTTTTGGTTGTGATGTGTTGCTAAAGTTGTTGGTTTAGCTTGAGGCTACATAACAGTGAGGTTGTGACACATGGTTTTATGTAAGAGTTTATGGTATTTAGTTTATGGATAGAGTGATGAATTGTTAGATAACTTTTGATGGCTATATTGGTGTATGTCTTTGATATATGGTTGAGGTACATGTTGGGTACATGGTTGAGACACGTAGTTGATGAGTTGGAACATATATGAGGTCTATATTTGATGAGTTGGCACATACATGAGGTGTATAGTTGATGATGTTGGTACATCTTGATGAGTCAAGGTTGATGCATGGTACATGTTGGTTTAGGTTATTGGTACAGGTTGTTTGGTGCAGTTTGATTGGTACAGGTTGACAGTGACAGGTTGAAAGTGGCAGTGGTTGATTCAGTGACAGTGACAGGTTGTCTATTTTTGGCATTTATATTTCAGGGTGATTGGACGGGGCAAGGATAGATGGTTGTAGTCGGAGAACTTAGGGGGTTGTAGCCTCCTTCTAGTTTTAGCCAGAGAATTGGGGAGTTGGAGCTTCCCTCAGGTTGTAGCCTGACAAAATAGGGGGTTGGAGCCTCCTTCCAGTTGCAGCTAGAAAAAAAAGGAAGTTGGTGCTTCCAATTAATGTAATTCTTCAAGACATATAAGAAAAAAAAATTGTGGTTTTCTTCCGCTTTGGGTTTCCACGTAAAAACACTGGTGTACTATGTATGTGTATGATTTCTCATTTGTTCATTGTTTATTTACTATGAAATTATTAGATGATAATACTACACTGATATAACACTTGCATTATAGGGTTAAAAGGATTAAATTTCTCTAATATCGATTCACCCCCCCTCTCAGTAATCCAACAATTGGTATCAGAGCAGTATCCTTCAAAAATCAGTTTAACCACTGAAAGGTGGATCATGGAGAGAAACAACATGTATAAAAATGGAATACCACAGTTTGACGGATATAAGTATGCATTTTGGAGAAGAAGGATGAAAACATATATACATGCACAGGGATTTGAAATTTGGCAATCAGTTGTAGATGGATACAAAGAACCAATAGTTCCGTCGACAAATGAAAGAGTAATAAAACTCAGGAAAAATAATTCCAATGCCACAAATGCACTTCTGAATGGTCTTTGTGAATCAGTTTACACCAAAGTTATACATTGTAAATCTGCTAAAGATATTTGATACAATCTTTAAAATATTTATGAAGGAGATTCAAAAGTCAAAGCAACAAAG
Organism: Picea engelmannii; assembly: GCA_009831015.1. Taxonomy (NCBI): domain Eukaryota; kingdom Viridiplantae; phylum Streptophyta; class Pinopsida; order Pinales; family Pinaceae; genus Picea; species Picea engelmannii. The sequence goes on along the minus strand of ML792214.1, from coordinate 200,069 downwards.
CTTCAAACTTACACAGGTCAGTTCGAACAACTAAAGATGAAGGAAGATGAGTATATTGCAGCTTACTTCTTACGAGTCGATGAAACAGTAAATGTAATCATAGGATTGGGATAAGAAATTAAAGAATCTGTAATTGTTCAAAAGGTATTAAGATCTCTCCCTATGAGATTTTATCCTAAGATATCGACACTAGAAGAAAGAGAGGATCTAGACTCAATAAGCATGGGCGAACTACATGGAATCTTCACAGCATATGAAATGAGAAATGAACAGGAAAATCCAGATAGAAAAGAAACATCTTTCAAAGCATCTAAAAGGTCAAAGGAAAAGGGAAAGAAAAAGGAAAAAGAACATAGAAGCATCATTGACATCTCAGAAGATGATGATGAAATAGCCAACTTTGTCAGAAGATTAAACAAGGGAACCAATGATAGATATAAAGGTAAGTTTTCTTTGATTTGTTTTAATTGTGATGGTATTGGTCATTTTGCTAACAAATTTCCTCATAAAAAAAACAAGAGGAATGATGAAGATTACTCAAATAACAAACAAACATATAAAGGTAAAAGAACCACAAAGAAAGTTTTCAAGAAAAGATTATGCACCAAAGAAGACATATCATCATTAGATGAAGATGAAGTCAGTGACAGTGAGACAGAAAGAGTTCTATTCATAGTAGTAGAAGACTCTAACAAAGAAGATAGCGAAGAAGAATATGAAGAGGCCGAAGAAGAATATGAAGAGATAGAAGTTGACTACCGAGAAGAATTGTTGTGTGCCATTGAAGTTATAAGAAAAGAAAACAAGAAAAACAAGAAGCTACAAGTGGAACTAGACAAGAAAGAAGACACTCAGGAATTAGAACAAATGATCACAAATTTGAAGGTTCAAATAGAAGAAGATAAAAGATTTTAAGAAACACTCAAAGAAAAGCTAGAAGAAAGAGACAAGATCATTGGAAATTTGGAAGCAGAGATTATCACATTAAGAAAGGATCTTCAAAAGAAAAATATGCAGAACAACTCAAAAGTTTTGGATGACATTATCAACAGTCAAAAGCCTCATCATGACAAGTCTAGACTTGGATACAATCACATAGAAAAGGGATCAAGGTCCAAAACAACAGAACAAGAAACATATCCAAAAAGCTATGCAGAAACAATCAAAGGGGATAGGAAGATCTACAAGGAATATTATAGGGACACTCCTCCACCGATAAGATTTAGATTTCAGAATCAACAACTAACATATAGGCCTCAGGAAGAAGAAGGATTCAAAAGAGAAACTCCCTTCATAAGATATTCAACTCCCAGGTATCAAACTATCTTTTTTTGTTTATGTTATGCATGTAATAATTTTGGACATAAAGCTATGAATTGCAGAGCTAACAATAGGAACATAAACAAATTTGAAATTCATACACAAAAGGGTTATCCAAGAAGGCCTAGTGAAACACAGAGAAGAAGTTACAACAAGTTTGAATCATTGAGCACTGAAGTGGAATGATACAAGTGTAAAAACTTTGGACACATGGCCAAAGATTGCAGAATGACAGTTCCTCCTAGAGAACGACAACATAACAACAACATTCATAAACATGAACCTCCAAAGAGAACATGGATAAGAAAGGAGAATCAATATAGCAATGAAGAATGCACACTCGCTCTACAAATTAAGAAGAATAAATGTGGTTGGTATTTTGACAGTGGTTGTTCAAAACACATGACAGGTGATAAATATATGTTTCTTACATTAATAAAGGAAAGAGATGGATCAATCTCCTTCAAAAATGATGATTCATCTAAAATAATTGGAAAATGCACAATCAGAATTGGAAACAAGAATACCAAGGGAAAAAATGTTCTACTAGTAGAATATATGAAACATAATATTCTAAGTGTGAGTCAAATGTGTGACCAAGGTCATAAAATTACTTTTGATTCACAAAAGTGTGAGATAAGAAAAGAAGGTTCAAGAAAATTGATTGCAACAACTGCAATAACTTCAAGCAACATATATGTTGAGGTGGTCACCAATAACTTCAAGCAATATATAATTGAATATATGTTAAGAATGTATGCGACAAAGTTTGGTTGCACTTGCAGAAATAATGCCTTACAAGGCCCCATTAGAATATTTTCCCACTCTGTTATAAGTCGTACACCATCACCAAGGTTGTGGGTGACAATGATTTTGATCTCAACATTCACCCTTTCCTTGGCATGCACGCAGTATTCAATGTGTCTCTCCTTCAACCATATTTCCCACCATTATTGGACACCTCAGAGATAACAGAGTAGTTGACACAGAAAGAGATCAAACTTGATTGTATGCAATAGGCATCTAATGATCATATCGTGGACACACAGTCAAGGGAATTCAACAACAAAGGATCCGACTTTATCGAGTTTTCAAAGCAAGGCAACTCCTGCACCAAGGAAAGTGGCTCACCCGGGGCCAAATTCAGCAAAAATTTCCTCATATGATGGGGAAAATCAACAAAATGGAGACAATTACTTCCTAAGAGGGGAGGATTCATCCATATGGATTTCAATGGATTCCCACCTATTCCAACAGGTTCATTTTGGCAGTTTCCAGTTTGGCAGTTTTTTCCTAGTTTTCAGGTCACTAACTTTTGGGGTCTGCTTGAGGCCATAAACAATGTTTTTATGTATTTCAATAGTAAAATTGTAGACGAAGTTAGATTATGATGAAAACATGTGTATTCCTTGGATATACCTTTCCAACGGTCTATCGTGCGCCCAAAACAAAGATCGTATGCAAAATTTACAACCCCAGGAAGTTTATGTACTAGCTTACCCCAACAAGGCCCACATGAATTTTGGCACTTCATCTCCTAGGGTTAGGTTTTTGGATGTATATGGTTTTGGAATTCATGTTTATTGTAAAAATGTCTTCAAAGCCTCATTGTAATCAACTTCTTGCAAATGAGTGCAACTGTCACATCTCTTCTTAGAGATAAGTCACCACCATTCTAGCAAGTTTGTTTTCCGCTGCATTTTACAGTTTCATCTTATTTCTTTATTGAATAGAAACCATTTTTACTGTATCTCGATTATTCTATGTTAAAATAATAATAATAATTTTTATTCATTTGGTTCTTCTCATAAAATCCGGATCAAGTGAGCACAATTGTGCAATTACCCCATGGTATCCTTTTTTGAGTAATTTTGTCATGTTGTTAGAGCTTATCACTTTAGAGGGTTTTCCTTGGATGCCTCTAAGATCAATGTACTTTCCTTCTTAGGAAAATCTCATGAAAAGATCTTGAGAATTAAGGGCCATTGTTCCCAATGATTGTAACCATTGGACCCCTAATACAACATCAAGACCATCCATTTTGATGGAAATCATGAGACTGTACAATAAATACTCCCTCGTATTGAGGTTAATACTTTGACACTTCTCAAAACAATTCATGGTACCTCCATATGCAATCATTACTTGAAACTCTGGTATTGGATATACAAAGAAATTGAGATATTTTTCTACTTTTTAATTGATGAAGTTATGGGTAATACTAAAATCAATCAACATTGTTACCTTCTTCTTTTTGATACATCATTCTATCTTGAGGGTTTGTGGAGTACACATGTTGGTTAATGCATGACCAGATATCGTTGGAGTAGTCTCTTCTAGATCTAAATCTTGTGATGTTTCCAATTCTCGATCTTCTTCCTCTTTGATTTCTATGTAGAATATTTTCTTCTTGTTGCATTTATGTGCCTTATTGTACTTCTTGTCACAATTGAAACATAATACATTTTCTCTTCTTTCATCCAATTGTTGAGGTGTCAACCTTGTTGGTTGAGGTACATTTATCTTATTAACCCCAAAGTGATCTTTGCTTCTTGTGTATGCTCCAGTGGTAGATTTGTGTGTAACTTTATTCTTGGCTTGAATATGACGAGAAAATTCCATAGCTTCAATAATATTTGTAGGATGTTTTAAGAAAATATCGTGTTTAATGTATTCTTTTAATCCACCTATGTAAGCTTCAAACAAATGTTCATCATTTATTTTATCCACCCTTGTGGCTAATACTTGAAATTCTGAATTATAATCTTCAATATCACATGAGTGTTTGATTCTTTTCAATTAAATGAAGTACTCATGTCCACAAACCTTTCCATATTGTGGAAGACATGGAATTTTTCAATTCCTTCATGGTTTTTTGTATTCCTTCTATAATTTCATTCTTATTTTCATCCATCTTATCCATCTTATTTTCCACTTCATCCATCTTCTTATCCATTTTATTTTCTATTTCATCCATAATTCTTTTAATCTCATTCTTATTCTCATTCAACTTCTTATCCATATTGTTTTTTATTTCCTCCATATTTCTTTCCATAGTTTCATCCATATTATTTTCCATATGTTCCTAAGAATGTGTTAAATGCACATGCTTTAACATACTACTACTCAATTCATCAACTTGGTTCTTTAATTGGGTTAGCCTATTTTCAAAGTCTTCATTTTCTTTGGAAGTCATGCTTTTGTTTTTATGAGAAGTACCAATATTTTTTTGAGGATACTTTGGAGCCATGTGATAAAATAATAATTCTCCTCTTTTTCGTATTCATCACAAATTTTGAATCACCAAAAAACAAATCTTCCAATAAAAATTTATGCCAATTATAAGTTACATACCTTTCAAGCCCTTAATTTAGAGTCAATCCTCCTAGCCGACCTTCTTTTTCATGTATTTTTGAAATTTCTTCCCTTCTGAGTTTGAAATTTTGGCCTTTAGTATTATAAAATTTCTTATATGTAATGCCATAGTTCTGACTAAAAGAAGATGTGCCAAGTGAAAGTTAGGGTAACTTTCCTAAACCTTTTTTATTTTTTGTCTTTCCGAAAGAGTGAACTTGTATATAATGCTATGTGTCCAATATTTAATACCTGATTATGGCATTTCTATGAGAAGTACTATATGGAATTTTCTCTTTCAAATGCATTAGGTCGCATATAATTTGGATCCTCTCTGAAGAAGATATGACTAGTTTACTCAGAACACCTGTTTGAGACTATTTATAAGACTAGTAAAAAACCCTATCTTTCACAGGGTATATTTACGAAAGTGTAATGACCCAAAAGATGACATTTTAACCACAGGTACCTTGATATGTCTTCTAAATAACCTCTAAATTTCACTATCTGGAGCATCGTAGAAAAAACGTTATATATATTTTTTTAAGATGACTTGTTCGAATAAGAAAAACCCTAGGATAAATGCTCTGATACCAAATGTTATGATCCAATGCCTTTGAAAATGAAAAGAAAGTAAAGATTACAATTCACTTTGAGGGGGGGATGTCCTTTTACTATATATCCAATTCATAATACAATATGAGATGTGTTAATCTCATCCTAAGACTAAGTCTCCTTGTTATATATATATATATATATATATATATATATATATGAGACAAAGGCTAAAATTATAATGAAATGGTGCAATGAAGGGTTCTAGATGACATACAAATATGACACTATAAATGTAATAATTCAATATACAAGAATTAATAAGCTGTTTAATACATAACACGGGGCTTTGTATAGGGTTTAACATACAAAGGAGATAATAATGAGAACTCCATAGATGAGGTGAGTGAGTTCATGAGAGGTTGTGTTGGGATACATGGAGATGAGAAGTTGTCAAAGAGGTTGAGATAATTTTTAATGAATTGGATTGCTAATATTGGAAATGGAGTTGTTATTAATGTAACTCTCTCAAAGAGAAATGTTAGTCAAGTTTTTTTTTAAAAAGAGGAGAATATAATAGATAGAAAATTTTGGTTAAATTAACTTATGTGAGGTTATGATTCAAAATATGTAAAAAATCTTCTAAAGAATTAATGGGAGATAATAGGTCAACCAAAACTTTATTTTTCTCCTATTTAGTTGAGACTTGCAAAATGATATTGAATTTATGCAAAAGGAATAATGGAATATGTAACTAATATAAAAATGGCCTTTCATGATGGTGATTCTTCCAATGATCCTTAAAGGTTTGTTTCCAAATGTCGTTTTCCCCACTATTAACCCAACAATTTTAAAAAAATTCTGATACCAATTAAATCAAATGTATGCATTTTAAAATTACCCATGCATCTAATAGCATTATTAAAATATGAATATAGATAAATTAACATTCACACAACCACATACAACTACTTAAAACTTAGACTCAAGAACACAACAAATAATCTCATAATTAAATGCAAGCATTGAGGATTTGCATGCATTAACAAAATTACGAGCATAGCCAACTATGCAATACACAACACCATATAATTTATTCAAGGAAAGAGTATATGAATAACAAATAAATGTAGAAATATAAACAATGTAACAGAGATAAGCATGTATCTTTTAAACCAAAAGTGCAATTGGATGCAGTTGATGAACGTTCTACCCAACCATAGATTTGTTTCTCCAAATATTAGCAACAAATAACCCCCAATATGGGGATATGAATCCACAAGAAAGGGTGTCTCTCCACTATCCATTCACATCGCAATTTTACCCAAAACAAACAAATTTTTCTTACAGTTATCCCAATCCTCCAACTATCTTCCCCTCAACCTGCATAACTCAAGGAATGGGATCGCCCTTCATTACACACATTCCCTTGGGCCTTCCCACTTCTCTCTAGGGCTCCCAACATAGTTTGGATAGGAATATCTCCTAGTATGGACTATAATGATGTCAACTGCAAGGAAAAACTTGTGGTAGAAAGCTCATTCTTCTATGGTAATTTATCTCACAAAATATCAATCTACAGGCCTAACAACCCACTTCTTCATGCATTTTCAGCTCCAAATAGCTTCTACACATGCCCACTGTGGATGCCTCCAAGATTCAATACTTTGCACTCTTTTGTTGTCCTAAAAACTACATTTAAAAATTGCTTCCTCTTCCCGTACAAATTTCCTTCTCTTTCCATGCTTGCTTGACAGTCATTATTCCCCAAAAGGATTTACTTGATTCTCACACTTCCCTCATGTTTTCTTGTATTTAGCCCATGCTCTCAATAACTATGTGAACTGAATTTTTGCACCCACCCTCTTACGTGTGTTTAATGATTGGGGATTTGATATACTCAAAAGGAAATCAAAAGGTTTAATACACAATGATAATTTTAGAAAAAAGGTTGACATTAATAAACATGGGTAAGTTCCCCCTTGGACCCCCTCTTAGACCTTGATCCCCTTCTCCTATGGAAACTTCCCCCCCATTACTTCATCTATGTTCGTCTACAGCTAGTGATACATGTATTTTATTCTTATTGATATACAATGTTTACATATTACATCATCAATCCCATGGCCATTAACAAATTTTATTGTCCTCAATGCACAACACCACACCGACATACATATACAAAATTTTACATCACAATACTTGGTACTTTTTCAAGTTCACAACTCCACACAACAATTCCAATCCAACCAAAAATCTCTCATTCCCCTCAACCTGCAAAACCCAAGGAAGTGTACTCCCTTCTCTGTGTCGCAGTCCTTTGTGCCATACCACTTCCTTTCCAAGGCTATAACACATATCAGATAGGAATCTACAAGATGTGGCTCCATGAATTCCAACTACAAAAATGGAGCCTTGCACACTTATATACAAATATACATTCAAATTTCTTCAAAATTTTATAAAACTTGTGGGTACTCCCACATAGCATCTTCAAGAGAGTAGAAATTCCATTGAACCTTTACCAAACTAATGGATTTGTTCCTATGCATTTTGAATTTCTAGTCCAGGATGTCTTGGTTGTGGAGCCTAATTATCTTCTTGATTCAGAGGTTTGTTTTAGTCGTGCTTGGACCCCATTCCCTAACAGGGGGTGTGTGGGGGCTTTCTCCCCCACAACTGTTGCTAGGGGGGTCCAGGGGAAGGGGGGGGGCGATAATTTTTGTATCCCCCTAGTAGGGATTCGACGGAAATTCCCTCGAAGTGAAATATTGGGAAAAAAATCCCTGTAAAATATTGTAATTTTGTAGTCAATCTGGACCATTCATTATAAGTTCGTAGATCTAATGGTAGAAGATATGTTAGGGGTTTTTTCCCTGGAAGGAGACCCTCTTTTATGAGGGAATTGTATTGCAGTTGTGTATTATTGCAAAAATTGTATTCTGGGAGAGGATAATGTGAGATAAAGAAGAGGAAGTTACAATGGGCGTGTTGTAGGTTGTATTCCTTCATTTTGTTGGATAATAAAAAGGAAGGACCTGAAAAATTCTCTAGTGGGCATATCCCACACTGGGTGAACCACGTATATCTGTGTCTCTATTGTATTGTGTATCTTCTGTGTTTTATTTCTGTATTTGTTTTATTTTATTTCTCTGCGATCCTGTTTTTCTAACAAGATGTGTATTGGTTCCACCTGAAAGTCCCCTTCATGCTCCACCTAGATCACAATCCAATCAATCACATGGTTAGGACTAGACACATATTTCCTCAATAAAGATACATGAAATATATTGTGAATTCTCATGGATGTAGGCAATGAAAAAATGTATTCAACTAGGCCTATGTTCTCTAAAACATCAAATGGCCCTTAGTATCTCATTTCCAACTTTGGGAAACTTCCCAATCTTAGAAAGTTCCTCTTAGCTTTTACTTTTATAAACACATGCTTACCAATTTGAATTCCATGTATGTCTTTCTTTTATCTACATATGTATTTTTCCCATCTTGTGCAACCTTCAAGTTTTGCTTGATCTTTCCCATCTACTCTTCCATTTCCTTTAGTAATTATGGCCCTTTAATTGCTCTATTTTTTTGGGTTGTCTCATCATGCTAGCATGTTGCATTTCCTACCATATAAGGCTTCAAATTGGCTTGTATTCAATTATGCTTGATACCTATTATTACAAGAAAACTTAACTAGATGAAGGTAATATCCCCACTTGGAAGGCTTGTCCATCACATACATTCTTAACATATAATCAATTATATGGTTATTCCTCTATGTTTTCTTGTCTGACTTTGGATGATATGTTGTACTGAAATTCAAGTTAGTCCCAAATACCTTAAATAATACCTTCCAAAATTTAGATGTGAACTTGGGATCTCTATCTGATACTATTTC
>ML792214.1:159992-190889 GCA_009831015.1 Picea engelmannii | reverse complement strand
ATATATATGAGGCAAAGGCTAAAATTATAATGAAATTGTGCAATGAAGGGTTCTAGATGGCATACAAATATGACACTATAAATGTAATAATTCAATATACAAGAATTAATAAGTGGTTTAATACATAACACGGGGCTTTGTATAGGGTTTAAAATACAAAGGAGATAATAATGAGAACTCCATAGATGAGGTGAGTGAGTTCATGAGAGGTTGTGTTGGGATACATGGAGATGAGAAGTTGTCAAAGAGGTTGAGATAATTTTTAATGAATTGGATTGCTAATATTAGAAATGGAGTTGTTATTAATGAAACTCTCTCAAAGAGAAATGTTAGTCAAGTTTTTTTTTAAAAGAGGAGAATATAATGGATAGAAAATTTTGGTTAAATTAACTTATGCGAGGTTATGATTCAAAATATGTGAAAAATCTTCTCAAGAATTAATGGGAGATAATAGATCAAAAAAAACTTTATTTTTCTCCTATTTAGTTGAGACTTGCAAAATGATATTGAATTTATGCAAAAGGAATAATGGAATATGCAACTAATATAAAAATGGCCTTTCATGATGGTGATTCTTCCAATGATCCTTAAAGGTTTGTTTCCAAATGTCGTTTTCCCCACTATTAAACCCAACAATTTTAAAATTTTTCTGATACCAATTAAATCAAATGTATGCATTTTAAAACTACCCATGCATCTAATAGCATTATTAAAATATGAATATAGATAAATTAACATTCACACAACCACATACAACTACTTAAAACTTAGACTCAAGAACACAACAAATAATCTCATAATTAAATGCAAGCATTGAGGATTTGCGTGCATTAACAAAATTACGAGCATAGCCAACTATGCAATACACAACACCATATAATTTACTCAAGGAAAGAGTATATGAACAACAAATAAATGTAGAAATATAAACAATGTAACAGAGATAAACATGTATCTTTTAAACCAAAACTGCAATTGGATGCAGTTGATGAACGATCTACCCAACCATAGATTTGTTTCTCCAAATATTAGCAGCAAATAACCCCCAAGATGGGGATATGAATCCACAAGAAAGGGTGTCTCTCCACTATCCATTCACATCGCAATTTTACCCAAAACAAACTAATTTTTCTTACAATTATCCCAATCCTCCAACTATATTCCCCTCAACCTGCGTAACTCAAGGAATGGGATTTCCCTTCATTACACACATTCCCTTAGGCCTTCCCACTTCTCTCTAGGGCTCCCAACATAGGTTGGATAGGAATATCTCCTACTATGGACTCTAAGGATGTCAACTGCAAGGAAAAACTCATGGTAGAAAGCTCATTCTTCTATGGTAATTTATCTCACAAAATATCAATCTACAGGCCTAACAACCCACTTCTTCATGCATTTTCAGCTCCAAATAGCTTCTACACATGCCCATTGTGGATGCCTCCAATATTCAATACTTTGCACTCTTTTTTTGTCCTAAAAACTACATTTAAAAATTGATTCCTCTTCCCATACAAATTTCCTTCTCTTTCCATGCGTGCTTGACAGTCATTATTCCCCAAAAGGATTTACTTGATTCTCACACTTCCCTCATGTTTTGTTGTATTTAGCCCATGCTCTCAATAACTATGTGAACTGACTTTTTGCACCCACCCTCTTACATGTGTTTAATGATTGGGGATTTGATATCCTCAAGAGGAAATTAGAAGGTTTAATACACAATGATAATTTTAGAAAAAAGGTTGACATTAATAAACATAGGTAAGTTCCCCCTTGGACCCCTTCTTAGACACTAATCCCCTTCTCCTATGGAAACTTCCCCCCCATTACTTCGTCTGTGTTCGTCTGAAGCTAGTGATAAATGTATTTTATTCTTATTGATATACAATGTTTACATATTACAACATCAATCCCATGGCCATTAACAAAATATACTATCCTCAATGCACAACACCACACCGACATACATATACAAAATTTTACATCACAATACTTGGTACTTTTTCAAGTTCACAACTCCACACAACAATTCCAACCAACAATCTCTCATTCCCCTCAACCTACACAGCCCAAGGAAGTGTACTCCCTTCTCTGTGTCACAGTCCCTCGTGCCATACCACTTCCTTTCCAAGGCTCTATCACATATCATATAGGAATCTCCAAGATGTGGCTCCATGAATTCCAGCTACAAAAATGGAGCCTTGCACACTTATATACAAATATACATTCAAATTTCTTCAAAATTTTCCAAAACTTGTGGGTGCTCCCACATAGCATCTTCAAGAGAGTAGAAATTCCATTGAACCTTTACCAAGCTAATGGATTTGTTCCTATGCACTTTGAATTTCTAGTCCAGGATGTCTTGGTTATGGAGCCTGATTATCTTCTCGATTCAGAGGTTTATTTTAGTTGTTCTTGGACCCCATTCCCTAATAGGGGGTGTGTGGGGGATTTCTCCCCCACAACTGTCACCAGGGGGGTCCAGGGGTGGGGGGGGCGATAATTTTTGTAGCCCCCTGGTAGGGATTCGGTGGAAATTCCCTCGAAGTGAAATATTGGGAAAAAAATCCTTGTAAAATATTGTAATTCCGTAGTCAATCTGGACCATTCATTATAATTTTGTAGATCTAATGGTAGAAGTTACGTTAGGGGTTTTTTCCCTGGAAGGAGACCCTCTTTTATGAGGGAATTGTATTGCAGTTGTGTATTATTGCAAAAATTGTATTCTGAGAGAGGATAATGTGAAATAAAGAAGAGGAAGTTACAATGGGCGTGTTGTAGGTTGTATTCCTTCATTTTGTTGGATAATAAAAAGGAAGGACCTGAAAATTTCTCTAGTGGGCATATCCCACACTGGGTGAACCACGTATATCTGTGTCTCTATTGTATTGTGTATCTTCTGTGTTTTATTTATGTATTTGTTTTATTTTATTGCTTTGTGATCCTGTTTTTCTAACAGGATGTGTATTGGTTCCACCCGAAAGTCCCATTTGTGCTCCACCTAGATCACAATCCAATCAATCACGTGGTTAGGACTAGACACATATTTCCTCAATAAAGATACATGAAATATATTGTGAATTCTCATGGATGTAGGAAATGAAAAAATGTATGCAACTAGGCCTATGTTCTCTAAAACATCAAATGGCCCTTAGTATCTCATTTCCAACTTTGGGAAACTTCCCAATCTTAGCAAGTTCCTCTTAGCTTTTACTTTTATAAACACATGCTTACCAATTTGAATTCCATGTATGTCTTTCTTTTATCTACATATGTATTTTTCCCATCTTGTGTAGCCTTCAAGTTTTGCTTGATCTTTCCCATCTACTCTTCCATTTCCTTTAGTAATTACGTACCTTTAATTGCTCTATTTTTTTGGGTTGTCTCATCATGCTAGCATGTTGCATTTCCTACCATATAAGGCTTCAAATTGGCTTGTATTCAATTATGCTTGATACCTATTATTATAAGAAAACTTAACTAGATGAAGGTAATATCCCCACTTGGAAGGCTTGTCCATCACATACATTCTTAACATATATTCAATTATATGGTTATTCCTCTATGTTTTCTTGTCTGACTTTGGATGATATGTTGTACTGAAATTCAAGTTAGTCCCAAATACCTTAAATAATACCTTCCAAAATTTAGATGTGAACTTGGGATCTCTATCTGATACTATTTCCTTAGGTACACCATGTAGCCTAGCAATTTCCTTTATATAAATCTCTGCAAATTGGTTTCCTTGTGAATTGTTTTCATTGGTATAAAATGTGCAGCCTTTGTAAGTTTTTCCACCACTACCATGATGGAATAATGGTGCCTTTGTAAGTTTTTTCCAACATCAACACCATCCATTTTGGTGGTAGCCCAAACGAAGATCAAGTTTAGTAAATAACTGGGCGCCACTCAATTCATCCAAGAGGTCATCAATGACAGGAATGAGAAATTTGTCTTTAATGATGAGTTTGTTGAGGGTGCAAAAGTCAAAACACATGCTCCAAGAACCTTCTTTCTTAAGGAGCATGACCACTGGAGAAGAGTAGGGGCTCATGCTAGGGTGGATAACACCCACGTTGAGCAGTTCTTGAACCATTTTCTCAATTTCATTTTTTTGGGAAAAGGGGTGACGATAGGGACAAATATTGGGAGGAAGGATTTATGGGACAAGGGGAATGGAATGATCATGAACACCACGATGTTAAGGAAAAATATATGAAATGATCTTACTCAAGCATTTTCATATTTTTCTTGGCTAAAGAAAAATACATGGGAATATCACCCTATGTTTATAACCATCAAAAATAAAATCCTAACTCACAAGTATTGATTACAAGTGCTTAGGCTAGTCTTTTCATAATTAAAAGCTTGCTGGAAAATTCATTTTAATATGATTTTTTGAATATAAAAGTTGCTGAAATAAATGTAGAGATAGAATTAACGACACCAAGATGATAATCAAGAGAGATGAGACATAAATCAATCCTTTATTTCATTCCAATTCACCAAAGAGTCATTCTTTTTTAAAAAAATCACGTAGAAATTTCGGACCAAAGTCAAACTTAGACATCCCCGATGGAACATACAAAAGGACCTCTGACAAAAAATAAAAAAAATGAACTCTAAAAGTTGGATCAACTTGCCATAGATTGCTTCCCACTCGACTCTACACAATAGCCTTTGTCAATCATGAAAACTAATTCACAAACAAACAAGTCTACACAGACTATCAAAGATAGATCAACACCTCTGAAAAACAAGTGTCTGAATGATCTAATTCATCTGTGAATCTTGTTGTCTACAATAAGACCCTGCTATCATAAAAAATAATTAGGCTTGTGATAAATTAAGGAATCAATGAAAATTGAACTATCTTAGCATAAACTCAAAGAGAAAACCTTAGTATGCTTCTCCTTCTATCCTCCTCTTGTTCCTCCCTTTCCTTTTTCCTTTAAGCAAATTAGAATTGGTTGAAGTAGTTGAACTACCTCATTAGTTAAGTTAACTAAAATACTCAACCAACTTTTTAGTTAGGGGGAAAAGTAATAATCATAATAAGGGTTATAAATAAATAATAAATAGTAGGTGGGACCCCTTGTGACTCCTTTATCTCTTAACAATCATAACAAAACTAGTTAATTAAGCAAAACACCCCTCCTTGTGGCTCCCATCATCACATTAACATTTGACAATTTATCTCATTGATATTTGAAATTGTTTTCAAAAAATATATTACTCATATATCCAAAGAAAACATGTTGTCCAAAACTTCTGAAGTCAACTGTCATCAACCATAAATAAGATAAAAACTCAAAAACCATATTTTCCACTCTGTTATGCAATCTTTCCTTGATTTTTGTTGTCACCCTTCATTTTTTCTGAATTTTCCTTTGGTTGTGCTGGTCCTTTAGGCCTAATCTCGCTGATCACATGTGAAAAATCATCCCTCAAATGCATCCGGGAAAACACGAATTTATCAGAGCCATTGGAGGGTGAGGAAGGGGAAGCAATGGCTTTTGCTTTGTCAAGGGCATGGTGGGCCTCAGTTTTCAACCTTTTGCTAGCATGAGAGGACTAAACTAGTGAGTGGACAGGTGCAGTTTGGATAATCTGGTTAACATGCAGGGGAGTAGGTAAGGACAAATTGGGCCAGCCGCGATGTTGGGAGACTATCGGGTGGACAATCTCTTTCCATCCATCATTTTCGGGAACCTTGGGTTGCAATGGGACATGAGGGGCACGAGAATACTAGGGGCTTGTGGAGCTTGGAAGGGAGGCCTTTCAGGCCTAGGTTGGACCACCCCTTGCCCAATCCAATTGAAACATCTGGCCTGAAACAACTGGCCTAACTCTTGCGAGTTAGCATCAAATTGTATGGAGAATATTGGCCTTCTTGGGCCTCTGTTCCAATTACCTCTCCCTCGGTTACCTCTGCCATGGCTACCTCAGTTGAAAAATCTCATTCCTGCATGCATGATTGATTAGAAAATACTCCTTTTAACAACCATACATGAAATCTCTTTAAAAATATGAAACATATTTTGGCTCAACAACATATTAGACTCATGCAATCCAATCCATACAATTTTTTTAACTGTTGTCGATGAGAAGGGGGTGAACAAAGGTTCTGGGATATGCGAGGGGTTTGGATTGAGCGAAAAATGATAAAAGGAGGGGGAAGAAACATGGTTACTACTCAAAGACAACATGAATCAACTGTAACACAAATCAAAGAAAATATCATTGTAATCCAACCAAGAAACTGTGACTTCAAACTGCTTCAATACATAATTCCTCTTGACTATAATTAAATTTTAGAACAGGGAGTGAAAAATTGAATGTAGGAAGGCGAAGGGGTTGTAATCAGTGAAAAGTGAAATAATGGTAGGGAAAGAGAGCAGTTATTGTTCATTAAATTAATTAAGTAATCCATACAATCATTCCAAATCAATGTAAAAGACCAACACCAACCAAAATGATCATTGTGCCAAAAGAACAACTACTGTGTAAAATTTAAACAATTATGTTCATTAACTTGCTCACTATTCGTAGTCAATTTATAACACAATGCCATCAAAACAAGACAATATGCATTCCACAACAACCTATAAAGGAGCTTGACTCTTCTCATTTATCCATTTAACATTTTAAAACAATTCCCAAATGAATACACAGTCAATTATTTACACTCTGTTCAGTGCCAACTCATCACCCACTGCCAACAATTATTTCAATCATCAAATACAAACACAAAAAATGTGCTCGATCTCATCCTCTAATTTATTTAATAATTAGATTGTAATGAAATTATACTTTCACATATCATGTGCTTATCTTTTCTAGGAAACATGATATTCATCAATGCACATAATAGACGGCCACATACATCCATCAATATTTTAAATGCAAAGACCTTGACTTGTCATTTAAACTCATAGACATCCATCACCATTTAACACATACTATGTTGTGGAACACGCAAACATTCGACAAAACGCAAGAGCACTTATGTGAATGCACAGGTCCAACTACTATGAATCTAAACAAGCATAATGTTGGGCTATCAGTACATATAATGAGGTAGAAATAGTAAGCCTCATCAAATTGCAACAAAACCATTTTGTTTAAAAACTCTGTGACCATCTCTGAGGGCGCAACTAATAATATCCATAACATACATAGTGGATGGCCATACCATAATCTCCATGATTGCAATACTCCCATGGCAATTAAAACACACAGTCATAATAATCAACAACTCAACCTAACATGTTGTAGGAATGCTACACATACCCATGCATCACACACGAAGCAATGTTGTGACTTAATCAATTAAAACAATGTTGGGTTATCAATTTAATAATCACAAAGACATCGAATGTGTATTCGATTTAACAAATAATCCAATCAACCATGCTGAACTTATCCATTCAATTATAATAACAAATGCAGTGACTAGATACCAAAACCAACACCATTGTCACACAATCAACTGGGCAAGCCAGTTATCAACTTTGTCGACAATACACCATCAATCCATAACAACCAATGGTATACCCGACAGGCCATAATGGTCCCCTCTATCAACACTCGGGCTTGAGAAATCAAGGGTTTTCTCTGTGGGCCAACACAGGGAGACTAGAGTCGACTGCTCTCATTGGTGATAACCTCCGAGACCAACGGTGCACAAACATGGTATACCACAATTGACTTCGCGGACATGGTGACAATTCCTGTGACATGTGAAACTATGAATAGATGAGCCAGGCTCCATTTTGGCCTTGTAACAATACGTAGCACACGTAGGGTATAACCCTCATGGCACTCCCAACCAACCAACTAACAACACTAATATGGAATAGATTCGAGAAGAAGCAATAGAACCCACTACGCAACCATCAGTAACATGAACAACCCATACCCAAGTGAAAAAATGAGTAGTGTCACAAGGCGCTTCGAACCCATTGAACCCCATAAAAGCCAAAGACTGGGTATGGTGATATGAATGCGTGAAGACAACCAACCACTCTAGACCAAACGAAACCCTCCAACTAAAACCAACCAGGATGATAGAGAGCCTTTATGGATTCTAACACTCAGAACAACCAATAACGCTATGACTTCAAACATTATTGCAGTGGAAGCCACCAACGATTCATTCCAAAAAAATATCACAAATTTACATAGTTTCCATACTTAAGGAAAGAACAAGCCCATACATCTGAGCCAATATCTATTTCATAACCAAAGCAGACTCATGGATGGAAAAAAAAGGACATGCCTGTAATCAAAAGAACCTTAAAAACACGAGTTGGCCAAGCCGTTTTCCCTCTACTTGAAAGTCAGAGCCTAACAACAACAAACACAGTTGAACAATATCCCGACTAGGGTGGAAGCCAGTTGAAGGAGTAAGGGTGATGTGCAGTAAATGCACGTCTCCTCCACCCTCCAGTCATTAAATTCTTCAGTACACACCAACCATTAATCCATTAACCATTCAGTTAAACCATGCATTGGAATTAGTATCCATCACTTGTCAAATGCACCACCCACATCATATCTTACCATTTCCAACCATACAACAATGCATATTAACCATGTCTTTGTATAACTCAATAAATCACATAGTTATTACATTGTTAGCTAGGATTATCAATGATCATTTCAATTTCAATGCATGTAGATTAGTATATTAGCATAGTTTTTTCATTTGTTTATATTGCCTTTTCCTTTTTCCAACTGCTCTTTATGTACTGTTACTAACATGTTTTTTGTGCAGGTGTCAAAGTAACGAATCCAGAAACATATAGCAATGGTAGCAATGGATAACATAGGCAATCGTAACAAGAGATTTGAGCTTAGAACAAAACATAACATGCCTTACCCATCATTCACTTGTCTCGATTAGAACCAACACATAACATGCCTTATTCATTTCCAATAAAACTCAGATTTCATCAATGATGTAAGCAGTGTCGAACAACATCATAACCATGAAATAAGAACTAGACCCGATCTTCGAATCTACAAGGGGGTCCCACCTACTAGTATTACTTATATTGTTAGATTATAATAATAAGCTTTAGCAATAATTTGTGGGCAAAACCTCATTGTGATTTCAATCGTCAACACACGGGAAGGAGGGAGTCCTTGGGGAGTGGAAAAAACCACTTGATGTTTAGAGAGGATGGATTGGAGGTCCTGCGACACAAAGGGTGTCTCAGTGGCTTATATGGCATGGAGTTGGGAAATAATGCAATGACCTTTTTTGAGAAGCTTTTCCATGCGATGGGAACCAATGATCTCTAGGGAGCCAACAGTGATTCCTTGGAACTTATATTGTTGGCCCTCCTGGTTGAATTGCATGGTTAATTCCTTAAAATCCACGAGAATGGGACCCAAAGTCCTTAGCCATTCCACACCCAACACAATGTCACAATCACCCATGTCAATAGTAAACATATGAGATTTCATATGGTAGTCACCAATTTGGAGACACACATTTTCACAGTGCCCTCCACATTTCATGGACCCACCATTGGAAATCATGATTTGGAAATTATTGACTGCACGGATATAGAAATTAGTTTCTTGGGAAATGAGGCAATGAATAAAATTATGGGTGCTTCCACTATCAACAAGAATGATGACCTTCCTATGCTTGATGTAACCAATTATCTTGAGGGTTTGGGGAGCAGAGAAGCCAGTGAGAACATTTAGGGAAATGACTGGTTCTACTTCAGGAGGGGTTATGTTAGTGGGTTCATGTCACACAGACAAAAGGGGAGCCTCAACATCCTCTTCTGAAACATCCTTTGAGATGGCCATAAAAATATTTTGTTCCTTACACTTGTGTCCCGTAAAATATTTGTCATCACAATTATAACAAAGGTCTTTGATTTGGTGTTCATCCATTTCAGCCTTGGTCAAATTCAGGATCTTTAGTGGAGAAGAAGGAGGAGTGGGAGTTATTGGTTTAGTGCGAGGAATAAAGGAGGGTTCGTGGTTTTGAGAAGAGACAACCTGTTTTGATTCCTTATCTCTTTTAGTAGCATCCACCCAACTTCGAGGCCGAGCCATGAGGACATGAGCACGAATCTCATCCTTGAGGCCACTGATAAAACATTCTCAGAAAAAAGCATCAAACATGCCCTCTGTACAAAAATCCAGTTACTCAAAAGCAGCTATAAAGTCTTCCACTATGCCAGATTGTTTCAACTTTGTCAAATGGCCTAAATGGTTGGTGTCAGTGTCAAAGCATTCATAAAGCTTTGCCACAAAGTGTGTCCAAGCCACATACCCTTGGCAGGCATTTTTTCTCCATTGCCACCATTGCTAACGCTCTTGATCTAGATGGAGAACACCATATCGGAGTTTGTCCAACTCATCTGTAATACCATACAAAGAGAAATAATGTTCCATTTGAGTTACCCAGCCAGTGGGATCCGATCCATCAAATTTGGTCACATTCACACACAGAAGGCATAGGTCACGCTGAAAGTGATGGGGCTAAAAATTCAGGGAATGAGAGGAGGTTTCACCTTCGGTATGAAAAGGTGGGTCAGATAAGGGAAGATCTCTAGGGATATGCAGCTTGGCGCATATCGTCATAGCGACATATTCAAGCTGGGTAGTAATATCTTATTTGAGCTCTTGTTTGAATTCCTCGATTGAGGCAACGACTAAAGTCACGATGGAGGAATGCATTTTTTTATTGATGGAGAGAATATTGGCACTGAGCTGTCACATTTCTTGTTGGGTTTCTATGAAATTAGAGTGAAAGGTATTGAAGTGAGCTTCCAAGTCTTGGCTACGGGTATGGGCCACAATGACGAGGGAACAAGAAAAGGGGTGGGTGGGACCACACAGAAACTGGGTTATGGGTGAAGTGTATCACAACGATTGGGACAATGAGTTGAATCCAATGGGATAAATCCCAAATAAGGGTGTTGGAAGGGGGTTGGGTCCACAAAAAAAAAATTGTTGAAAAATGATAGGTATGACTACGATCAGGGCGAAGAGAGAAAACCAACAAAATAGGTATCAAATATTGGTGCCAACAAGATCTGAAGAATACTTCGATATGAAGAATAATGCAATGATGAAATGTCTAAATGCTTGACAGGAATAAATGTGTAGTAATTTCACAACTCGAATGCAGGAGACACGGTTGTGCCGCAATAGATCTTGTATGTTCTGTTTTTGTTTCCTTCCCAAGGGTTAGTTATTCAAGGGTTCTACAGACAATGGTTTTCCTTGTGCTATAGCTCTCTGATATATGTGCGGGGTCCAACAGTAGTGCTCGGCCCAATATATCAGGGCACCAACTAAGGAATCTAAACCGTACCCTTAGCCGTACTACTCGACTACCAAGATAATAGAGAGTATATTCCCAAATTTTGTTCTCGGTGGCACTATAGCAGTCAAACGGCCGATTGGTTTATCTACAGAGGGCTTCAGGAGATCTAAGACGATCCGTATACAGGTGTTGTCTGATGCACTACCACTCAAAGGGGTACCAACAGGGGTTACAAGGGTGGCCAACAGATGTGCTCTTAAGTACCACTTGTATTTCCTGTGTGTATGAATCCTCGACCGCGGGTTTATGCGCACAACGACAGATCTTTGTAGCTTAAAGACGCCGGAATACGTCTCTACCTTGAAAAAATTTAACCCACATTTTTTTTCGAGGAAGGTGCTCTGATACCACTTGTAATATTCCAGATATAAAAAATATGCAAAACATAAATAAATAGCGAGAAATGGTAGATGAACAACAATATAACCAGAACAACACCACGATAATACCAAAATGATAACAAAATAACACCAGAAATAGTACTTTGATTACCAAGAGCAATGTTCACTTGCCTCTTCAAGGGGGAAACCTCCAGCAGAGCAGAGCTCTATTACAATAATATCCAAGACAAAAGTTCTCATACCCTCGACTCCTATTTATACTAAATATGTGATCGAAAGAACCATCTAGAGGAAGATCCTTCTAGAAGTGAAAGCTTCTATTAAGTATTCTTACATTGGAATTATTCTTCCTTATTTCTAGGCCTTATTAATATTGACCTTTATTACATGGAAATATATTATTCTACCTACATGAGGGGTTAGGTCCCTAACATTGTGACCCTCATGACTTGATTATCTTTAGCAAAGTACAATAAACATTTATTGGGTTCAACAGGCTCCTCTCCTGTCTTCTCTAAGCTTCTCTCCATTTGAGTTGGTGCAAATGCTCATATTCATCTAAGAAATAAAAGTGACATAGTGGAGTAGTTTTTTAATCCTCAAACTCAAACTTTAGGTATAAATCTTTCCAAGGAGGAGGATATGTTGTGTACTTAAATTAAATATTTTTAGGTATGTACATAAATTTTATGATTATGAATTATCTTATATGTATTCTAATAATATTCTAATTTTTAGTTATTTGAAACTATTTACAAGCCCACGTATACTAAATAAGGCCTCAAGCAAATAATTAATGCATTTGTGAATAATTAATTATATAGAAGTTTAATTATTCTATAAAAATAACTTGGACCACATATATAGACTTTTAGTCTCTTTTTAGTACAAAAATTGATTTTCCCCACTTTGTAAGCTCATAATTTTGTAATAATGTTTTAATATGTAGTCATTTGATGTTTTGTAAAAAGTTAGTTATATTAAATAAGTCCTCAAATATATAATTAGTGTGTTTATGATTAATAAGTTAATAAAATCTTATTTACCCTATAATAATAACTTGGACCACATTATAGGATTTTAGTCCTTTTTGGATAAAATTTGATCCTTCTCTTTTTTTCTATCATCATTCTATTATCTGTCAATGATGAAATATTGTCGCGAGTTTGAGTATCATTTTGTAAATATCTTCTTCCATTTTTGCAAATATCTTCTTCCATCTTTTAGGAATTGTAAGTGTATTATGACTTTGAAGAGTAGGTGCCCCCAACCCTTTTTTCTCGATATCTTCTTTATTACTCTCTATATTTATTATCTATTTATATTTGGTGTAGTAGTAGTATCCATTTGGGTTACAGGAACATTACAAAGACAAGGGTATTGAAATGTTGGCTCTCAACAATTACAAAGAAATCAAGAGTGAAAAAATCATTTTCACTTAACCTTAATTCCACTGCGAAACATCATACAAAATTCTTATTAGTTTTGGCAAGCATCCCACACAAATTTTCTTCCACATGGATTAATAATGGTTTCCACAACATAAAACAATTTAATAATATACTCACACATACATAAGGAAAAGAGAAAAACCAATAGAGCTTGCAACCCAACTTAGATGGAATAAATTTCTAATAGTGGACATAGGATCTAGCGCAAAAAAATGTCAATAGTAAATAATCGTGGGCAGTAACATTTGAATTAGTTTTTCTTTTTTTTTCTTATTTTGTAAATGTTGCAATAACCTGAGTAAAACATTTTCTTAGTTTGATTGCCTACTTATGTCTTCCATGGGGTTTGAACATGGATCTCATCAATTGTAACCTAAAATATGAATTTCCTAATCCATGTTGATTAGGGTCTTGAACTCCCATTACTATTATGATTGATGTTGATGAACCATGATAAGGATTCAAAATGTTCATAGAAACAATAAACATTGTGGAATTTTCAGATGAATCTAAGAATGAATACCACTGCAGAAATCTTAGATCTGAATATATGTGATTTTTTTTTAAGCAAGTATAGAGATCATTACATTACAAAGAACAAAATAGAGTTACACAATTTTACCTTATTCCGAACTAAAAAAAACAGCTAGAAATATGGATCATTCTAAGGTAGTTCATGTATAAAACCAACTCTATAAGCATATATATGATAGCTATATCTACTAACTGCTTGGCCTCTAGCCATAAAGGCTTGACAGATTTAGATTTTTTACCTAGCTTGAGGCCATGAGATTCAAATCTTTTACAAAATAGGGTTGTGTTTGCTAACTCTTCCTATGGATGTTTGACGTAATAGTTAGAAAAAAAATTGTAATTAGAGAACTGAAAAAGAGAAGAACCCAAAGACCATGTTTGTCATGCATTGTCATCTTCAATTGTGATCAAGTAGAAGGGGTTCACTCTAGGAAGTTGTTCTTCCTAATATTTTGTAGTCTTGCAGCATGGTACCTAATTGAGTGTTAAAATTCATGCACGAGAGAATGGTAATTGTGATTTTCCTTTTTAAACTCAGCCTGAATTCCTATAGTTTTTTGGTCTAACGTTCCTCCAAATCATCATAATGTTGGGCGATTCATTCTTAGATGTGCTAGTAAAAGTAAAGGGTGGCAAAGAATAAAGTAACCTGACCTCTAGTATGCCCTGTATTTGGTACCATTCTGGAAAATTCTTCATATATTCATGTGTTGTTGATGTGTTTCCTCTTCTGGTTGACTTGTTCCTCTAACTTGCAAATTATTTGTATGGTTGTTGGCATGTGCCTTTCCTCAAAACCTGTGGCTAATTGTTGATATTTGGTTTGCTTCTTTTGTCTCTAAGGGTCGTTGAGTGGTGGTTGTTTTGCAGAGGTGGTAGAAATTCTTCCTTGACATGTAGGTGACGAATCAACCCTTTCCATTCTATGAACTTCCTATGCTTCCATTTGTCTCAGAGTTTCATGATGTATCAACACTGGAGCCTTCCAATCCATCCTAACACTCACTACTTCTGATTTGCAGAGCCGAGATTTGTTGTTGAGATGGGATGCTATGGAAGCTTCCATCTTGACAGGCAGGGTGCTCATCAGGAGAAGAATACGAAGGCCTTGATTCCATACAACTCCTTGGTGGTGAATGAAGTTCCAAATCCTCCATAGTACCAACAAATATCCGTGTCCCCTTCTTTCCATGATTGCTCGCAAGGTTGTGACAAAGTCTCGGTGGGAGAGGAGTTTTATGCTAGTTCATGTAATGATTCACCATTAATGCATGCACGGGGAGGGTCCACATTGCCACTATATCCCTTGTACTTCCATGTTCCCTCACCCTTGTACCACCATCTATTTCCATATGGGGGATGGGATGGGTGGGAGATGGGAGCACGGGGGCTTGTCATGTCCCTATCAACTCCCTATCAACTAAATGGAATATAAGTGATGTTGTTATGTTAAAGGCTTTCTAACATTTGTTTTTAAGTTCAAGGAAAAAGGTTATTCACATGCAAACTTTCAAGACACAAAACAACTAAACCATTCACATAATTAAATTAAAGAAGTATTTTATCACAATCTAGATATGCAACATGGGTAACATGTATAAATTTAAATGGAAAAGAATTTCATGTCTTTTATTTAATTGACTAAATATAAAATGAAAATGAATT
This sequence comes from Picea engelmannii, assembly GCA_009831015.1. NCBI lineage: Eukaryota > Viridiplantae > Streptophyta > Pinopsida > Pinales > Pinaceae > Picea > Picea engelmannii. The sequence goes on along the minus strand of ML792214.1, from coordinate 175,542 downwards.
TTGCATATCATGTTTAATTAACTAAAAATTAATAACATAAATAAATAAATAAATGAAAAAATTAATTGGCTAAAAAATAATAACATAAAAAAGTAAATAAATGAAAAATTTATTAACATATTGATTCATCAAATTTTTTATTTTTTAAAATATTTAACATGAATTTAAATTGATACAAATATTCTTCTCAGTCAAAGAGGCCTACTATCTACAGGGCAATTACCAGAATCAAGATAAGGGGGGCATATGGAACAAGGTCTGGAGCCCCTCACTCTAGCCCAAGGTGTCCACCTTTCTTTGGCTCATAGAGCACAAACGTGTCCTAACTTGGGATAACCTTAGGAAAAGGGGCTTCATAGGACCCTCAATGTTCACCCTATGTCAACAACAAGAGGAAACGATGGAGCATCTCTTCAACAGATTCCCCTTCAGCCAACAGATTTGGGATCAAGGATCTCAAGTCATGCGCAGATCAAACTGAGACAGGAACATCATCAGCGAAACAATATAAAATTGGGACTCACTCTCCTACAAAAATCCTATTCTTGCACACATGTGGCAACTACTTCCAGAATTCACTCTCTGGCAAATTTGGAAGGAAAGAAACAAATGAATCTTTCACTCCAAGGCCTCCACACTAATCCTAACTTGGGAGAAAATTGTCATGCTCATCAAGGAAACAATCAGAAACAAGCCTTGGAAACCAGAGGATCTAAAATGCACACCAGAGGAGCAATGAATTTTTCAGAACTAGCAACCTAGCTTGACTAATCACCTTGAGGTAACTGCACCCAAACGCCAAAATGGTAGCCCAACCACTTGGTCCCCCCCTCCAATCGGATTCATAAATATCAACTTTGATGGGGATTCAAAAGGGAATCTGGGACCAGCGGGTTTTGGAGCCACACTTAGAAACTCTAATGGTGAGATCCTTTGCCTTGTAGAATGATACTTGGGGAAAAGAACAAATAATGTGGCAGAGCTCACTGGCCTTTTACAAGGACTCCAAGCAGCAATTGATAACCACTTCCATAAGCTTATCCAGGAGGGGGATTCACAAATTGTCATTCAGCTAATTACCAAGATTCTCCATGGGGAAGACCCAATGAAAATATCACCCAGTTGGAGACTCTCAGGGTTGCTTGAGAGATTCAGATCCCTTCTTAGGACCAACCTCAACATCACACCCTCTCATGTGAAATGAGAAGCAAACAGGGTAGCGGACTGCCTTGCAAATGATGGAGTAGCAACGGAAAGAGAATGTATCTACTGGGAGACACATATTTATGAAAACTTAGAGATTTCAACAAGTTGTCATGCTCTTGCCAACAAGGACTTACTAACCCTGGATGGGCTGCCACGTAGTGCAGACTGGACACGCGGTGGAGAGCCTAGCAAGGCCTTAAATATAGGCTACCAACTCCCATCTCCTCACCATTAAGATGGGAGCAAGCCCGAGCAGCCAAGCCCATGGGAAGATCCCTCTCGCACGCGTGAGGAGGACGAATGCACAGGGCACTAGAGGGATAGCCATAATGGCTAATCCTATCACGATCACCCTCATGTTTATCAGCGGTCCTGGACGGAAGAGGATGTATTTTGAATTCGACCAACTGAAGTCTGAGTTTTCTGAGCACTGGTGCAAGGCTAGCCACCCGGTTAATATTCTGGTCATAATTTTTCTCATCTCCATGCCAAGAGAAAGAGGCTGACCTCGCAGAGGCACATCCTGGTATGCTTTTGATGCTCACTGTTACACATCAAAATTGCTCAATTGGATAAGTGTCACATTGTCCCTATCAATCGTCGTAAGTGTCGCATCATTCCTTACAACTTTCACAAGTGTCGCAAGTTGGTCACTAGTGTCGAAAATGATGGTTAGACATAATTCCATGATAACGACACTAAGGAGGCCCTTAACACATCTCACCTGACTGATTTGAAGGAAGAGAACTGGTTTACTGGAGTAAAATAACTCTTGACACCTGACAGAAACCCTGAAACAAAGGTTTGGAGGGGGAATGCTCCCCTACTTTAGCTGCAGAAGCGCTGGCGCTCCCCTATAATGCTTCAGGGAGCGTTATAACACTTCCCATCCCCTTTTGGAGGAGCGTTGCCCATCTTGAGAGAACTGGCGCTTCCCCAAGGCTTACCAGGGAGCGATACAATGCTCTGAGGCCCCTTCTGGGGGAGCGCTCCCTATTATGGGTCAATTGTTGGTCCGTTGAGGAGAATAAGGGGAGGATCATTCGAGATTAGGAGGCAGTTGTGCTCGAATTCTTGGTTTCATCAAGAGATCCCTGATCTAAGGAGAAGGTTCCCAACTTGTTCTAAAGATAACTCAAGAGGTTAAGCTCCTCTTAACCTATATAAACAGGCTCTATGATGGTGGAAAGGGGGGAGAATTGAACATATGAAACTTATGATCTTGGAGGAAACTTACAGTCAGCCAAAGGAGAGTGATCAGTGAAGCTGTTGTTATCCAGGTTGTGGATCTTTCAGTCAAGGGTTAGACGAAGGGGACTTGACGAAGCTGTCACATTCGCATCTACGATTGTAAGTACTGTTGTCGTTATTCTCATTAATATGACACGCTTGGCCTGTTTCTTTCTAGTTTGTGTCTTATGTTACATGAACTTGTCATTTATTGATAGATATATTTTCAAGCTAATGTCAATAGAGTAGGAAGTGGTCGTATCTTGTTTTTTCCACAGAGCTCAGCGAGGAGAAAAATATTGGAGCGCAACTTGGAGCGTGCAGGGACAAACGTCGATTAAGAGGTACCTCTGTTATCCTTCCTTCTCATGTATTAGTTTAGATAGATTTGAAAGGAAGTCAGTGTCCACGTTAAGCATTTTTCTGTCTAGGGTTAAGGTCAAGCCTTAGAGGTGATCTACCTGTTCGCAGGGAGATTTTCCTACAACAGAAACTGGCGACCATACTGGGGAGGTAGCCTCAAATCGAAACCTCTTATTTGGATTTTTCTCCTCATTGACCTTGTTCTGTCCCTTGGTTGTTTCAGACCTGGTTCACCCCTCTTTGATTAGTTTCATGAGCTGATTGGCTCCTTACCTTGTCACATTCAGCATATTTTTCAAGCTTGAATCTCAATTTTTGAAATTTTTTGACATTTCTGGGGCTTTTAGACCCTGGCGCCCCTATATTAATGTTATCAGAGTGCCAGCGCTCCTAGAGGCTTTGCACAGAGCGTTGTAACGCTCCTTGCCTTTGGCAACAGAGCGCCAGCCTCCTTTTGGCCCAAAAAACCCTCCAGAACTACCTTTTTCAGGGTTTGCCTCTGTGTCTCTTTTGTTGAGTGATCTTGTGAGTCAATTTTTCTTCCTTTTCAGCCTTGACATTTGTCTTTTTGAAGGATAAATACCTTGTTGATTGGATCTTGTAGCCTTCTTCGCCATTCTCATTGAGTTTTTCCCTGTTGAGTGAAATTTGAAACCCATACATTGTTTTTCTCTTCTCATCAGCTGAGTAAAACCCTAGTGAAGGTCATCAAAGGCCTACAGACCTCTTTATCTTGATTTCAGTCGAGGTCATTGTTCTTAAACTCTTTCTTTTGGGTGTGAAGTTTGCTTCTTTCTTTGTTTGTTTCTTTTCTTTTGCTTTTCGTTTTGATTGCTACGAAGGGTGTATTGTTTGTGTGACTCTTGCTTATGCTAGTTTGGTTTTCATTCATACCAAGAAGATAATTAGAAAAGATAAGCATTGTGTTGTATTGATCATCATCCATACGCGAACAATAAAATATATCTTCATGATTGATTGAGCATATTAGAAGGCATTTAAAAGTTTTGCATTACATTAGGATCTGATTGAGAAAAGAATTGTTTGAGGGCATTCCGTATTCATGCTTGTTGGTGAAAGAACTCTCTCTCTCCCTTAACTAGATGTTCATCGAAAGGAAATGACTGTTTATCATGTTCGATGCATTCTTTGGGTCTGATTCATAATTCCATTTGTTTCACTTCCATGCACCCCTTTTGCGTAAAGAGCAGCCATAAAAATCAACGTTAATTAAAAATAAGTTAGAACTTTTTCTTTGCTAGGATCCTCCACCAACAGTAGAATAGGTGTAGTACTTTGGATTAGGCTGTGAGCATAACTCTCCAAAGTTTCCAAAACAAACATTAGCATCCTGAGTTAGGGAGAGTCAAATCCAGATGTCTTATAAGTATGCCCGGGATCCCCCTCTCACACAGGGGTTACACACGAGGTCGCATTCAGGTAAGCTATGGGGACTAACCCTCCATGGTTTAAGTGATTGTGGTGGTCGGATCATATTATGGGGATCACTTTGAGGTAAATCCACAATTACTGCGTGGAAGCTTCTTAGTTGGTTTCGGGCTTGATACCCTGCCCGTACGTTCGGATCGAACTGTCGACTGTTCCCGCCCAGGGGCTGACTGCGAATTGGTAACCTTAGTGGCTATAATCTTTAGGTTCTTACACAAGGTGACGGTGACGGGAAGTCTCACTGTACCTAGAGCAGACATTGGTCAAACTCACTCGAGCTCCTTGGAGGGTAAATCCACAATTACTGCGTGGAAGCTTGCACCAAGGCGTAAGTCCATTAAGCAGGTCACCATTGTAACTGGTCCACCCTATCCCCACCCCTTCTGGACTTGATCACGCGACGTTGGATTTCATCACCAACTAGTACGGTCATAAAAAGAAGGTCCTGTTTGCTTGGTTGTGATTCTTAGATTTTTTTAGCGTGTGTTGTTTCTTTTCGCTAGTTGGCCATAGATCTCTTTCGTCGACTCTTTTCTTCCGCCAACATCGACCCTCCACGATGCTCGCGGAGGCTACAGGGACTTCCTCCAGAAAATATGGAAGGAGACACCCCTTTACCCCCTCATTCTACAGAGCAATCTCCTCAACAGAGCGAGGTTCAAAACACTACAAATTCTTAGGAAGAAGTTCCCATCCCTTTGGAGAATTTTAGAATTGTCTCGGAATCTCCGGAGGCTTATCGCATTCTGGAGGGATACGAACGACAGATCCTCCACCTAAATTCCAATGGCGAATTTGTTTTCATAAACCATTCTAACATTCCGGCCAGGTCTCCTCAAAACCCTTTACCCAATGACCATTTTTGGACTGAGGACATTGTTCGGAGTCCACCACACTTGGTGCGAGATCTTTATGGAACAAGAGAAGGTGTCGACGCATCTTCCTCCTACACTGTACCCCCAAATCACTTCACTGGTACTACCACTTTTACAGCCACACCAACCGTTGGTCCGAACATACCACCCGTTGGCCCGAACGTACCATTCGTTGGCCCGAGACCTACTATTCCCCTCCAGACAGCCCATTCAACAATGGCCCCACACATTCCAACCATCCCTGCCGGTAATGCGGTAGTTAATCAAGCCCCGATTGGCACACCTGTAACACCAAGAGCTAATCTCCCTTTTGGATTTAGGGCACTGAACGCATCCGCCACTACCACTGCCCAAACCACTACTCAAATCATACCGGGAAGTTCCATACCTATCCAACAACCTGGAGGGACTGTCCTTGGTGGTCCTAACCCAATCGGCAACACTGGTCAATCTTTTACGTCTGGCCCTCAAATCCCAGGAAATCTGCCTCAAGCTGGGGGGAATCCTCCCACCGGAGGACAAATTCCATTCGGGGGGCACCCTCATGCTGGGGAGAAACCTCAAGTCGGAGTCCACCATCAACCACAAGGACAAAATGTGTCTGTCGCACCCAATCTGTGGAGCGTCCCTTTTCAAGGAAATCTGCATGCCTCCACGGGACAAACTGTGCCTACCGCATCTAATCCATGGAACGTTCCTTTTTCAGGAAACCCACACTTCCTGGCAAGACAAAATTCGCAGACTCCGCAACAACCTCCTTATGGAAAAATGCCCAACCCAACCCATAACCCTCAAAACCCATCCGGTTATCCTCCGCTCACACATGCCTCTCAGAACACTTCACATCCTATGTACCTTGGTCAAAACCAACCTCACATGAGAGGGTCCACGAGTTATAATTATCCACATAACCCAGTATTGGGCCCCACTGGTGTTCCTCTGCCACACCAACATTATCCACCGACAACTACCTTTTCTAGCCACCCTGGACCTTCCAGACTTGTCTCGGTTAACGAATGATCCCATTCACCATTCTTCGGTTTGGCCAGCTATTCCAGCAAAAATTCCTTCTGATATCCCAAAATTCAACGAAAAATCCGGAGAAGACCTGAACAGCCACGTAATGACTTTCCATTTGTGGTGCTCATCCAACTCCCTCATGGACGATTCTATTCGCTTGCGTCTTTTCCAACGGACACTTACGGGTTCCGCAACAAAATGGTATATTGATTTACCACATGCATCTTTTTACGATTTCAACTCCCTCGCCATGTCCTTCCTCACATACTTCCAACTTCCCATCCGATACGAGACGGGTACTGAACTATTAACCTCTCTTCGTCAGACAACTTCCATACACATCTCCGATCATATCCATGAATGGAGAAGACGACAAAGGCTAATCAAAGCAGTCATCCCTGACCAATTATTAGCGGAGTGGTTCACGAAATCATTATTACCCTAGATCGCTCGTGATGTTGCCATGGGCGGTGTGGTCACCGAGGAAGAATCCATCGCCCAAGCTCAGTACCTAGACTTAGTCTATTCGCAATCTGGTACTCTGTATGAGTTGATACCAAACGCTACCCATGCCACTAACAATCCATCCAAACCATCGACTGCTTCACATGCGGATGGAGTTATTGGCTTCGTCAAAACTCAATTTACCACCCAGTCCACTGGAACAACTCAGCGGACCGCTTCAACGGCTGCTCCCAGTTCGACTGCACCCTCTCCTACCCCCACCCAAACTCAGGTCTCTGATGTGAATGCGGTCCAATTAACCCCTTCACAACCACTTGGGGGAAAGAAGAAAGCGAGAAACAAAACAAAGAAGAAAAATAATAACGAACAACCCAAAACCCAACCGCAAACCCCTGCTGCCGGAAAACAACCACAGCGAAAACCGAAATTCCCATGTCTCATTTGTGGTGACGATCACTACACTCGAGATTGACCACACCGCGATGAAGTGGCTAAACTTTTCAAGAGAAATTCACAACCCATTGTGCTCACTCAACCTTTTCCGCAACAACAATCTTTGGTTGCACAAACCCCCACGCCGGGGGGCAGTTCCAACCAACCCCATGATGAGGCCTCGACCAGCGCCCACATTTACATGTTTAACGGGGTTAATCTAACCACTCATTCTGCGACATACAACACGCCACTTAAACCTGATAAGCTGAAGACTGCTAACGGTTCTTCGCCAGATCCTTTACCATCCTCTGTTAATCCTCCGTCTGTTAGCCCTCCATCCGAGCCACTTCAGATTGAGAAACCTTCTTTTGACTCCATCCTACGCCCTCCTAAGAGCACCATCCGGAAATCTACATTCAATCCTAACTCACGGGCTGCCCAAAATTACAACATTGTAGAAGATTTGGCCCAAGCCCCGTGTGCCATGTCCACATTGGAAGTGTTACAACACTGTCCCAACCAATGTAGGACGCTCTTAGCTGCCATTGGCGCTTTCGATCCCGAGTCATCAAACTACATCACGTTTAATCTGGACGACCATCAACCGTGACTCTCCCACCAGCTAGCTTTCCAAATCGATGTTGTTGTTCATAATCAACAAATCCATCGAACCATCCTGGATGAGGGAGCCTCTACCTGTGTCATGTCTCTAGCCTGTTGGAAAGTTTTGAAATCACCAGCCCTTAACAAATCCCCCATGATGTTACGCGCTTTCTATGGACGAGGTTTCCATCCTCATGGATTACTCCAATCCCTCGCCGTCCAACCGGGCAGTAAAACTGTTACCGTTGATGTCGAGGTGGTCGATGCTCCCCTCGATTACAACCTACTACTCGGAAGAAGTTGGTTCTACGCTATGACTATTGTCGCCTCGTCGGTGTTTCGATGTGTACAATTCCCCCATCAAGGCAAAATTGTCATCGTCGATCAACTTGATTTCTGTACACCTGACGCTCACATCCCTGCCACCAACAACATTCCTTTTTTGGGAGACCACCTAGTTACGTATGAAAGCGTTGGTGTTGTCTTATTGAAAGATTCTAGCCTTATGGGTACTTTCCCTACACCACTTCCACCCACTGCACACCACATTGTTGCCGTCAACATGATTTCAACTATGCCTTATCAATCCTTGGAATCATCCGATCCTTAGATCGTACCTAGTCCTTTGGAATTCGATGTACTCAGTGACACCATGCCACTCAGCCCAGCCGAGGCCGCATACGTAGCTATTCAATCTGCCTCTCCCTCTTCGAACACCTCACATTCATTGGCACCCGAAACTTACTCAGTGCCCTCGTGGTTGGATTCCCTATCATATGTCGTTGATTACATTTTCCACATTTTTCCTTCGGACGAATCTATTATGGAAATGCTTAGCATTGACAATTTTCCCTGGGATGACAACCACCATTGATCCTCTTTTCTTTCGCCTTTGGAAGAAGTGCAAGACATACGATCTGTCTTCCCCCCCGACGTTACCGATGCCCCACAATCCCCTATCCTCACTCAAGATACTTTCTCCGAGGGGAACATGGGTAACATCTCTACTACAATCACAATTGACATTTCAGTCAAAGAAGGTGTCGTGGAAAACATTAATCTTGGTGCTAATTGCACGCCCGACGAAGTGGTTTCTTACACCACTTTGTTCAAGGAATTCCGCGATGTCTTCACATGAAGCTATGAGGAAATGCCAGGGATTGACCCTTCGATCGTCATACACGAAATCAAAACTTACCCTGAAGCAAAACCGGTTCGACAGAAACTCTGCCCGGTTCACCCCAAGAAACTGGCAGCTATAAAGGCAGAAGTTGAAAAACTTCTAAAATATGGCTTCATCTACCCCGTCCCTTTAATGGAATGGGTCTCTAACCTCGTTCTGGTTGCCAAGAAACAAGGGACCATCCGTGTCTGCGTAGATTATCGTGATCTCAACAAAGCTTGTCCCAAGGACAACTACCCTACGCCTTTTATCGATCAAATCATCGATAATTGCACGGGAAGCGTGATCTTCTCCTTCATGGATGGCTTTTCTGGATACAACCAGATTGAAATCTTACCTGCTGATCAACATAAGATTGCTTTCATCTGCCCTTGGGGAACTTTCGCCTACCGAAAGCTACCTTTTGGCCTTAAAAATGCTGGTGCTACGTTCCAGCGAGCCATGTCATACGCTTTCCACGACATCAAACATATTACGGAACCTTACCTCGATGATTTACCTGCCCATTCATCCAACCGACCCGACCACATTGGTCACTTGCGGGCAATTTTTCTTCTATGTCGTTTCTATCGTATTCGTCTGAACCCACATAAATGCATTTTCTCTATCGAATCCGGCCGACTCCTCGGTTTCATCGTCTCCAAAGACGGGATTAGGGTGGATCCCTTGAAGATCAAGGCCATCCTAGCCATACCCCCACCCACCAACTTAACCGAACTTCAAAGTTTGCAAGGCAAGACAAACTTTCTTCGCCGTTTCATCTGCAATTACGCCGAGATCACTAAAGGATTTATGCGGCTACTGCAAAAGAACGTCCCTTTCATCTGGGATGACACTGCCCAACGGTCATTCGACACTCTCAAGCACGCTTTGACCCACGCTCCTTTGTTACATCCTCCTGAATATACAAAGGATTATATCATTTACTTGGTCACTTCTACTTCCACCATTGCGATGGTGCTAGTTCAAGAGGACTCTAATGGCGAAGAACACGTGATTTATTATCTGAGCAAGAGTCTATCCAGACCCGAACTCAGATATTCACATGTTGAGAAACTGGCTATGGAAACCGTCATTGCTGTCCAAAGATTCCGCCACTACATCCTATTACGCACCACCACGGTAATCGCAGACTCCAACCCCATGTACCACGTATTGACGCGTCAAGTACTTGGGGTAAAATATTCGAAATGGATCGTTATTCTCCAAGAATTCGATCTCGAGTTTACGAAGGCTAAAGACAAAAAATCCCTAGTGTTTGTCGAGCTCATCTGTGCTCTCCCTAGTGCCGATGAAAACATTGAACCTAGAGATTCTCTCCCCGATGAATCTCTCTTCCTCATCAGCACATCTGACCCTTGGTACAGAGATATTCTCCTCTACCTTCAAACTCAACGTTTTCAACCCAACATCTCTCGCGACGAGCGTTGACGCATCCGTCACCACTCTCGCTGTTATCTCATCCTTGGAGACACTTTATATCGCCGAGGTATTGACACCATTCTTCGACGATGTCTAATTCACGAAGAGGCTGAACGCGTTTCAAACGATTGTCACCTTGGCGCTTGTGGCGGTCACCTTTCCGGGATGGCCACAGCCCAAAAAATCCTACGTGCCGGCTACTTTTGGCCCTCGATTTTCAAAGATTACATCGAGGCCGTCAAAAAATGCCCACCCTGCCACATCTTTAACAAGAAGGCATGCACCCACCCTACTGCGCTGCACCCCATTATTGCCATCGGCCCCTTTTCCAAATGGGGTATCGATTTCATGCAGTGTAAGCCTACCTCAGCCGGGGGGGCACGGTTACATCATCGTCGCCGTCGACTATTTCACAAAATGGGTTGAGGCTATGCCTACCTTCCTGAATGATGGCCGTACTGCAACTCTATTCCTCTTCAACCACATCATTACTCGTTTTGGTGTACCAAATGCCATTGTCACTGACCATGGTGCACACTTCAAAAACTAGATGATGAGCGAGTTACACGTCAAATTGGGTTTTCACCATGAAAACTCATCCCCTTACTACCCTCAAGCAAATGGACAAGTTGAGGCTATCAACAAAGTTATAAAAACCATGATCCAACGCATGGTAGGGGAAAACAAGACATCGTGGCATTTACAACTGTTTTCTGCTCTCTGGGCCTATCGCACGTCTGTGAAAACCTCAACTGGATTCACTCCTTTCCAGTTGGTCTATGGCATTGAGGTCGTCCTACCAATTGAGTGTGAAATTCCATCACTCAAATTTAAAGTAGAACTCCTAACCCATACTTCTGCAGAAGAAGAACGATTCTTGTACCTATCCAAGCTGGACGAAACACGTCGCGATGCTTCCCTTGTTAATGAGGCACATCAGAAATGAATTAAGAGTCAATATGACAAATCCGTCCAACCTCGAGCCTTTGTAGAAGGAGACTTAGTCCTCGTTTACGACCAAGCACACAATAAATTGGGAACAGGAAAGTTAGAACCTATGTGGCACGGTCCTTACATCGTGAAGCGTGTTTTACACAGAGGTGCTTACAAACTAGTAGATCGTGATGGAATTTCCCTGGGAGAGCCCCGAAACAGGCTTTACCTTAAAAAGTACTATGCCTAGATCACCTAGCATCTATAGTTTGTACATTATTGTATTTTAGTTTGGTGTGTCTTTTCCTTTGCATGCTCGAGTCTTTACCGTTGCCACTCATGACTGTGCCTGTGTTTTCATGCGCAGATGACGTCTGCCTTTCCTATCTTTTTTGGGTTCGCGGATGGCGTCATCCGACATACTCGAAACATTGCCTCGGCAGCATGGGTTATTTATCAGTTTGACGAGGTGGTGAGTTCAGGAGGCATTTGTTTAGGGCCAGCAACCAACAATATAGCAGAATACCACGCTTTCATTGGACTGCTAACCCAAGCCTCCTCCCTAGGTATCTCTCGTATCATTATTTACTTAGACTCCCAACTCGTGGTTTATCAACTCAACCGCATCTACGCTGTCCGTAGTCCTATCCTGCTACGTCTACATTTGCAAGTTCGTCGTCTTGAACAAATGTTCGATTACATTGAATATAGACACATTCCAAGAGAACTTAATAGTGTTTCAGATTCATTAGCTAATTACATCATGGACCGGTATCTTGCCCACAGATAAGATTCAAGGAAAGAAAAAACTGTACATTACATGTAAATTAAAACACATCACAGACATCATCATGTACAAATCATCGGCATCATAAAAACTCCAAACTGTATATATATATATATGGCGTGACTGAAATGTTTGCATTACATCGAAAAGTGTGTAGAAGAGCAAAATATTGGGTCCATCCACCCATACAACATCGCTTGACAAGGCATACAAAAACATGATCCCGGGGAGACTCTAATCCCCCCGCACCGCGTTGTGTTGTGAATAACATACTAATGCACGCACTACATGCCTCAACAGAGAATTGATGTTCTCTGGCACTCCTACAATGTGTCGCTGCAGACGCAAAGGCACATCCCCCCTCCGCAGAGGAGGGATGCCCATAGTAAGGCCTTGGAGGTTTCTTTCGACCTCCTGGAGACCCACCACTGGTACCATCGGATCTGCTGCAGCCGGGGCGCCTTCACGACGTCCTAGTACTGGTAAATCAACAGGGCGCACTGCTCCCTTGTCTACACATTGGAAACAAAACATATGATAAGACTCTTTTACATACCCAAAAAAATACATATACATCAAAAACTTAAAAAACAAAACTAGACAAGGTACGATTTAGTCTCCTACCTGACTCATCCCAATCTTCCCCCGCGGGCAAAATCAAGTCCATACTCTCACGGAAGTCTACATCGGCGTATGGGAAGTCCTCTATCCAGAGGTACTGCCATCTCAACCAGGCAAAGAAATCACCAGTAAAGTGGAACTCTGACTCTGAGACTAGCCTTGGAGAGAGACTAGTCCACCTCTCCATCCGAGGCTCATCCACTGGTCGTACTGCCAATGCTATCTGAGGCTGCATCTAAGGGATGCGCTCTAAGAAAAATGAGACTAAGAATGAGCCATAGCCAAACTGCTTTTGGCCATTCCTGCACCGTGAAATCTGTTCCTTCACATTCCAAAGGAACGTTGCACTCCAGTTGAACAGTGTTGGCTCTAAACACTGAACACCATAGGCCACCTGTGATCTCGATGCCAAATGAGCACTAGTGCTACCAGTCACACTTGTGATAGCAAATAATATCGATCGGAGAGGCAGATCTCGTATATCCTTGATAGGGATCCTGCCCCCTACCAACCTTGCTCCCGGAATACAGTGACGTGCCAGATACATGTCCACCTGCTCAGGTAATTCCCTCTGCCCTGTAAAAGCTATGGGGACCCCTCTTTTCGAGAGGCTGGTCAGAAAGTACACATCTTCCAACTCAATGGTTAGGAGTTGTGTACCAATACGGAATCCCTGTTCCGTAACGTCCCCAAGGCCAATCATGTACTCAAGCAGTAGAATCTCTCTCTTCATTTTTTGCAATTTGAAAAACTTGAGCAAGCCACAGGCCCTCAAAGCGGCCCGCGTACGGGGACTCCATAGAGAGGCTAAATCATCCATCTCGTGTTCCCGCTCTTTCCATTCAATCATGATTGTCGAATACACCTACAAAACAAAAAATCAAGAATTCCTCACGTTTTTGTGATTTCGGCGATTTTCAAAAAGCATTTTAAAACATAAAATCAAATGCCCATGACATCTAAAAGCAACCAATCATCTTTTTTAACCACCACACCCTTTAATATTTACCAAACAATGATTAAAACATGGTAAAAATGAAAAACGATTTGAGGGGGTGCGTGGGCCCATGAGGGGAATTTTCATGAGTTTCTTTTGTTAAAATGGTCGGTCTAATCAATTGCAAGGGTGTAGACATCCTAACAACCCTTCTCCAATGCATTTTTGTGAAATATTTCCCCCATTTTATTAACTTTTAAAAAGAGGCCGATTTGGTTCAAAAGGGGGCGACCTAGGGATTTGTGTTTTAAATTAATAATGTCATGACAATCAACTTGAAACCATGCAATTGAAAGAGCAAAGAATGAACACCTACCTGGTTCGAACGGTGTGCGAAATGATCAATCGTAGCTCCGGCAGCGAGAGAAACAAGATTTGCTCCGATCGAGATTCTCCAACACTCCACAAATCCTTGCAAATGAAATGGTAAATAAATTTCCAAATCAATTTTTATTTATAGAGTTCCATTTTTTTATAAGGTATGGTCATTTTGGGTTTCTCTAATGGTGTAAATGACTTCACTAATCTTTGGTTTATAGTTTCTGGCATCGCAGGTTTCTTGGCAGTTCTAATGAATCTTTCACCTTGTCGTATTTATGAGCATAGTCTTAGTTCGTTCTCAAGCTCGACAATATGAGAACATAACCGGGTAAACTTTTATCTCTTTTTCAGACCCGTACGGATACGATCACACGAAAAAGAAACCCCTCTGGAGTCTCCTTTAAACCCTTTTCAGACTCTCTAAATATGAAAAGATTGTCGAGTGATCTTGCTTCCTTTCACACTCGTTAAAAGGTCAGAAAGGGCGTCTTTCGAGCGATAGTTTAACCCTTTTTCGGTCTCGTTGGACTACTGTACGAAAAAGGAACTGAGAGAGTTCTCTTTTAAGCATTTTTCCAAACTCTATAATCCCAAAAAACCTTCGAGTTTTCTGTCTTTGGACTCGTTAAAGCACACATCGACAGGCACATACGGGAACGAACCGTTACTTCTTCCGGTTCGTTAAACAAAGGAAGAGGAACTTACCGAAGGTGAGTTATATCGAGCATGTGTTATCCTCCTCAAGCTCATTAAATCAAAAATAGGTACTCATCTATCTGGATGGGGGAAAAATTGAAAGGAGCAAGCCAAGCAGTCTCTTGAGAATATCATCTAGCACTTCTTAGAGTCGCCCTTGAACATGACACTTTGTCACTTTGCATATATCATAACCCGCTGAACCTCTACACTGAGCCAATCCTCCGAGTTCCTTTCACTCTTGTGGATCACCCGACGCAAGTCACAGTATCCATTGCACAGTTTTGGTCCATGTCATGTTTTGTTGTTGTGCCTCAGTGTTCAAGGGAAGTATCCGCCTCGAGAGTCAACCATCCCAAACATCTTGTCTCAAAAACCTGTGTCAGTCCATGTTCTTTTGATCTACCAATTACATCTTTATACATGTTTCGCGTCGTTGATGGGGGATACATCAAGGCCCTCCCTTGACGAGTCTATTCCTGTCGACTCCAACACATTATCCAGAAATTAGACTTGGAAACTAGCTAGTACTTTGGGACCTGCATGCCTCAATGGCATGCCTCCTCACATTCGACAGTGGGTTTACATCATTGACCTCTGATCGAATGATTCCACGAATGTTCGACGTCATCTCATCTATTCACGTTCAGTGGAATGTACTAAGGTACCTTGGGAATCATTGACATTAATGGTGATCTCCCTCGCACTTGTTAACGGTTTACCTCATTGACCGGTAATCAAGTGGTTTCTACCATGTTCGACACCAAGACATCTACTCACATGGTTAGAATCGTATCGCATGGGGATTGGTAAGAAGACCCTGGGTTGAGTAATTCACTTTGATATATGTTTCGCCCAGGTTGCGAAGGAGTTCTGGACAAAGAACACATACATTGTTACATAGATCCACTTTGTATTGGTCGTGGCTATGTCTTATCATCTCG
>ML792214.1:127127-159689 GCA_009831015.1 Picea engelmannii | reverse complement strand
ACAAAGTATTTCAGTCATCAGTTCGCATCTTCTGACTTCATACTTTGGGGGGCATTCTGTTACACGTCAAAATTGCTCAATTGGATAAGTGTCGCATTGTCCCTATCAATCGTCGTAAGTGTCACATCATTCCTTACAACTTTCGCAAGTGTCACAAGTTGGTCACTAGTGTCGCAAACGATGTTTAGACATAATGCCATGATAACGACACTAAGGAGGCGCTTATAACATCTCACCTGACTAATTTGAAGGAGGAGAACTGGTTTACTGGAGTAAAATAACTCTTGACACCTGACAGAAACCCTGAAACAAAGGTTTGGAGGGGGAACGCTCCCCTACTTCAGCTGCAGAAGCGTTGGCGCTCCCCTATAATGCTTCAGGGAGCGTTATAACGCTTCCCAGCCCCTTTTGGAGGAGCGTTGCCCATCTTGAGAGTGTTGGCGCTTCCCCAAGGCTTACCAGGGAGCGCTACAACGCTCTGAGGCCCCTTCTGGGGGAGCGCTCCCTATTCTGGGTCAGTTGTTGGTCCGTTGAGGAGAATAAGGGGAGGATCATTCGAGATTAGGAGGCAGTTGTGCTCGAATTCTTGGTTTCATCAAGAGATCCCTGATCTAAGGAGAAGGTTCCCAACTTGTTCTAAAGATAACTCAAGAGGTTAAGCTCCTCTTAACCTATATAAACAGGCTCTATGATGGTGGAAAGGGGGGAGAATTGAACATATGAAACTTATGATCTTGGAGGAAACTTACAGTCAGTCAAAGGAGAGTGATCAGTGAAGCTGTTGTTATCCAGGTTGTGGATCTTTCATGCAAGGGTTAGACGAAGGGGACTTGACGAAGTTGTCACATTCGCATCTACGATTGTAAGTACTGTTGTCGTTATTCTCATTAATATGACACGCTTGGCCTATTTCTTTCTAGTTTGTGTCTGATGTTACATGAAATTGTCATTTATTGATAGATCTGTTTTCAAGCTAATGTCAATAGAGTAGGAAGTGGTCGTATCTTGTTTTGTCCACAGAGCTCAGCGAGGAGCAAAAGATTGGAGCACAACTCGGGGCGTGCATGGACAAACGTCGATTAAGAGGTACCTTTGTTATCCTTCCTTCTCATGTATTAGTTTAGATAGATTTGAAAGGAAGTCAGTGTCCACGTTAAGCATTTTTCTGTCTAGGGTTAAGGTCAAGCCTTAGAGGTGATCTAACTGTCCGCAGGGAGATTTTCCTACAACACTCACCGGAAGAGAGAGCAGAAATTCGAAAGGGCATTGTCCATTTCTCAGACATAGAAAGCCCAAAAACACAAAAGGTCTGGGATGCCTCCCATAGCCTATGTGGAGGAGGTTCCTCCAGAAGAACCATTCCAGATTCCTCCGGAACACCTCCTCTTCACTCTCCCTGATAATTGGAATCCGCCAACCTCCTTTCTGGTTTCTGGACGAAGCTAAGCCACGGACCATAGGAACACCGCACAGTCATAAGGAAGGCGATCAGATGGAGGAACCCACCACCTGTTGTATTGAAGAAGAAATCTCAGAAGGTGTGGGCGCGACGACGACTTCAGCAACAGGTGAATTATCCATGGACGTGGATTACCAGGAAGCTCAAAGCAAACAACGAGACAAATGGATGAGGGAGGGTGACAGGGCCCCTGCCCCACGTCCCCTCTCCATCATGCAAGAAGTATGGAGTGTCCAGCCACCATTTCTCCATCCGGAACACTTGGAGCTGATATTTGAAACGCGAAGCCTGGTGGAAGACCAAATCCACCATGGCCTCCAAATCAACCAACGCCTAGACATGTTGTATGATGCCTACTCCAACATGTCACCAGGATGACGGTGCCCAACGTGTGCACAACCCTTCGCGCTTCCAGCCAGAGCAGGAACGAATGATGGAGAGGCTGAACCCACCGGGTAATTGCTACGGTTAATGATTATGGTCAGAGGAACTATTTTGTTTAGAATTAGGGCTCTTGCTTTGTCAAACTTTCAATATGTTGTTAGGAGTAAGATAAAGGAACATGCTCAAACTAATGGCTACCATATCTCCTGGTTTCCTTCGGGCAGGATAGATGGCAGGCAGTTTTTTGAAACAAGTTGCATAGGAAGCCAGTTGTCCCGGTTTCCGGTTTTCGGCGGGACAGTTGGCATTCCAAAGGTTTTTGTAAGACTGATCAGTTAATTTAATAGGATCCTCCTTTTTTACTTTAAAAATAAATAAATTGATATAAATATTTTAAAAACTTTTTAGTCAACCCATATTTTAATAAATTAATAATAATAATAATAATAATAAAAGTATGTGTGGTCAAATCTAGCTAGCATTATTGGATTTCCAAGTTTTCTTTCTATAAGGTGATTAAGGTTTGTAAGGCAGTGAAGGTTCAAAACTTCTTATAGTCTGGAGGACACACCCAAAAAAATCCAGCCATGTTAAGGGTTGGTGTAGCCCAAGCTAAATATATTCCCTCCCTAGTGATTTTGACAATTTAGATACCCTTAACTAATTGTTTCTTAAACAATAAACTAATCCCATAGTAGCCAGTTGGGATAAAAAAAATTAGAAAAAAATTAAAAACATATACCAATGATTTGATTGTTTTGAATTCTTGGTTGTGGTGAAGTGCACATTGCAAAACCGAAACAGATGATATTATTACAACCAACATATGATTATCAAATAAGGTTTAATACGTAATATTATTTAGTAGCTTGCTGTCGTTCTTATTTTTTATCATTTTATTTAAGTTGTTAAAATACCATTCTTAGTAAACTCTGTTATTGCCAAGTCTCTGCAAATTAGCCTTTTTTTAAGTTGCTATAGCAGCTATTTTAGTTTGCATGGAATTTCTTTGTCAACGAAAATTTTATATTAAGTCTTTAACGTGCCTACATCTCTGATCTCGTACCTTACCCAACTAAGCGTATTTTAGTAATGCAGACAAAGAAAAAAAACTCTGCTATATATTGTAAATTAAGTTTTAATATATTCCACTGACCTGGCCTCATTTGGAATTCTTGGTGGGCAAGGCTTCTTCGTCATGGTAAATTATTATTTTTGTTATTATTATTATTTTATTGGTTAGAAATATGTTTGTAATTTGGTTATTTGGAATTTTTGGTGGGTAAAGTTTTTTTTCATGGTAAACTATGTTATTATTATTATTATTATTTATTAGAAATATATTTGTAATTTGGTCAGCATTTTTAATTAAATTAACTTAAATTAATCTTTAATATGATTGGGCGAATCAAACCCCTACCTTAACCAATTGAACTACTAAAAATTGATTTAAACTCTATTAAAGTTTATTTTTAAGTCTCTTAAAATTAGCCATTTTTTTCCATTTTTTCATGGCCGTAGCCACTGTTAAATTACCTACATCTTTGATCTCGCACGTTACCTACCTAGGCGTATTTTAGTAAGGCGGACAAAGAAAATTATTTTTTTCTGCTATATATGGCATATTCGTTATGAAGTATTCCACTGGCCTGGCCTCATTGGGAATTCTTGGTGTGCAAGGTTTCTTCGTCATGTTTGACGAAGGCAGCCTGTAAATACTCAGTGGACAGTGACTCTCAACAACTTTCTTGACGCAATCACGGCATTGTATAAGATGAAAATTGGCAGTTTTGTAGTGTTTTACTTGCAGATGACAGTGACGTAGCTTTTTCATGTTTATTTTACTGGCAAGTCACAAAATAGAAAAAACAAGGTTGTTAGTTGCATAGTTGAGAATATGTTGACATCACTTTAGATGTGAGATCGGTAGGTGGAGGGTATCCAAAAACTTGTATATTCTGCAATAAGGGTGTGGTGGAGACAGAATGACACTTTGTCACTGAATGTGCAGTTTACTAATATAGGCAATCAATATAAAAACAGCTTAAAGATAAACAACATGCACCAGCTATTTGACGAGGATAAAATCAACCAGATTACTAATCTTCTAATCAAGTTTCACAATAAAAAATCCTACATTAAAAAAGTGTAAAAATAAGCTAGAACTGTTATTCTATTGGTCCCTTAATCTATTCAGCCTAGTGGATGTTATTAATTGTGAAACGAAGGGCACCATAGTTTGTGAAGCCCGTCAAAGTTTTACCAGCCTTGCCACTTTTACTCTGGGTTCGTCTTAAATGGAAGTCAAGGCATACCGCTTATTAATGATTTGGGTAAGCTTCTGAGAAGTTTGAAAGCTTCCAGAAGCAGCGGCTGTAACATCTATTTATTGTTTATTCAATCTCTTAAGCATGCCATTCATATCAGTTTGTATCTCTTTGGCCCTTCATTAAGAAGAAATATTACAAGGCTCCCTGTACCAATTTGGATTATATTCTGCTTCTTCACTTCTACATATATCACAGAGAGAGTTTTGGAAGGCTGCTGTTTCCTGTCAAATATGAAGGTATGCTGCTACTTTTTCTCTGTTCAAGTAAAAACAACGGTTTAAGATTCTGTATGTCATGAATTATTAAACCCACTGATCGATGATGATGACCCATGTGTTTGATTTGCAGAAAATGGTGCTGAAAGCGTCTATTGGGGACGAAAAATGTAAGAGAAGGGTTATGCAGACGGTTGCGGGAGTTGAAGGTAAATTCCATTCAATTAATCAAACCAGGGGTTTTGCTATCGCCAAAAAAGATCTCATACCATTAAGTGGTTTCGAGAGCTAATAACTGGTTTTGAGAGCTAATAATTAATGGACGGATATTTGATTACAGGGGTAGAGTCTGTTGCAGTGGATATGAAGGAGATGAAGATAACTGTGATCGGAGAAGCAGATCCTGTGGATGTTGCAACGAAACTGAGAAAATTCGGATACGCAGAGCTGCTGAGCGTGGGTCCTGCCAAAGAAGAGAAAAAGGGAGAGGGCGAGAAGAAGAAGGATGGTGGGAAGAAGGAGGAGGAGAAGAAAGCCGAGCCTCCAAAAATTGTGTATGTGTATCCAAGCAGATATGGGCCTTACTCATATAGTTGTTAGAGATGAGTAAAATCCCAATACCTGCACTATCTGTTGATCTATTTTCAGTACATCTTCCCTCATCCCAGAGAAGATGCTCTCTGTGTTTGTAATGTAGTATATATGTATTTGTTCTATACAGGTCAGGGTTCTGACTTTGGAGGTAGGAAAAATTGTTAACTGGCAGTGTTTCCAAAACCACCAAAAACCACAACTATAGATCTCTTCGATGACGAATTTTTCCCAACGCCATAGACCTCTTTAGCTATGGTATTTAATAAATGGTTGTTGTTGGCATATTTGGTGGCAGATTTTACCCTCTGCCATTGAATTTTTTGGCAGCAGTTTCTGCAATGGTTTAAATCTGTCACCAAAGTCTTTGATGATTTATGCAACGATTTATATCCCCACAATAGTCTTTCTTGCAATGGTTTTACAACCACTACCAAAATACCCCTATATTTGGTGGGAGAGGTTTTGTTTTACAATAGGAAAGCTAAAAATTGCCACTATAGTTCCTTTAGCAATGGTTTTTACTTATTGTAGAAGGCCAAAAATGTAGTTGTGACCCTCATGACTTGATTATCTTTAGCAAAGTACAATAAAAAAATTCATGACTTGATTATCTTTAGCAAAGTACAATAAAAAAAATTATTGGGTTCAACAAGCTCATCTCCTGCCTTCTCTAAACTTCTCTTCATTTGAGTTGGTGCAAATGCTCATATTCATCTAGGGAATAAAGGTCACATGGTCGATCAGTTTTTTTAATCCTCAAACTTTAGTAATAAAGCTTTCCAAGGAGGAGGATATGTTGTGTAATTAAACTAAATATTTTTATGTATGTAAATAAATTTTATGATTATGAACTATCTTATATGTATGTTTATAATTTTTTAATAATATTCTAATCTTTAGTTATTTGAATTTTTTACAAGGTCACTTATATTAAATAAGGTTTTAAACAAATAATTAGTGTGTTTATGGTTTATTAATTATATAGAAGTTTAATTAATCTATAGAGATAACTTGGACCACATGAAATAGATTTTTAGTTCTTTTTAATACAAAAATTGATTTTCCCCTCTTTGTAAGCTCATAATTTTGTAATAATGTTTTAATTTGTAGTCATTTGATGTTTTGTAAAAAGTTAGTTATATTAAATAAGCCCTCAAATAGATAATTAGTGTGTTTATAATTAATAAGTGAATAAAATCTTAATTACCCTATAATAATAACTTGGATCACATTATAGGATTTTAGTCCTTTGGATAAAATTTGATTCCTCTCTTTCTTTTTATCATCATTCTATTATCTGTCAATGATGAAATATTGTCACAAGATTAGTATCATTTTGTATATATCTTCTTCCATTTTTGTAAATTTCTTCTTTCATCTTTTAAGAATTGGAAGTGTATTACGACTTTGAAGAGTAGGTGCCCTCGACCCTTTTTTCTCGATATCTTCTTTATTTCTCTTTATATTTATTATCTATTTATATTTGGTGTAGTAGTAGTATCCATTTGGATTATAGGGACATTACAAAGACAAGGGTATTGAAATGTTGGCTCTCAACAATTACAAACAAATCAAGAGTGAAAAAGTCACTTTCACTTAACCTTGATTCCACTCCCAAGCACCATACAAAATTCTTATTAGTTTTGGCAAGCATCCCACACAAATTTTCTTACACATGGATTAGGAATGGTTGCCACAACATAAAACAATCTAATAATATGCTCACACATACACAAGGAAAAGAAAAAACCCAATAGTCTTGCAATCCAACTTAGATGAAATAAATTCTAATAGTGGACAAAGGATCTAGCACAAAAAGTTATCAATAGTAAATAATCGTGTAAATAATTGTGGGAAATAACATTTGAATTAGTTTTTCTTTTTTTTTCTTATTTTCTAAATGTTGCAATAACATGAGTAAACCATTTTGTTAGCTCGATTGCCTACTTATGTCCTCCATGGGGTTTGAACATGGGTCTCATCAATTGTAACCTAAAATATGAATCTCTATTATTAGTCCTAATCCATGTTGATTAGGGTCCTGAACTCCCATTACTATTATGATTGATGTTGATGAACCATGATAAGGATTCAAAATGTTGATAGAAACAATAAACGTTGTGGAATTTTCAGATGAATTTAAGAATGAACACCACTGCAGAATTCTTAGATCTCAATATATGTGATTTTTTTTAAGCAAGCGTAGAGATCATTACATTACAAAGAACAAAATAGAGTTACAAAATTTTACATTATTCCAAACTAAAAAAAAAACAGCTAGAAATATGGATCATTCTAAGGTAGTTCATGTATAAAACCAAGTCTATAAGCCTATATATGATAGCTATATCTACTAATCGCTTGGACTTTGGCCATAAAAGCTTAACAGATTTAGATTTTTTACCTAGCTTGAGGCCATCAGATTCAAATTTTTTACAAATTAGGGTTGTGTTTGCTAACTCTTCCCATGCTTGTTAGACATAATAGTTAGAAAAAAAAATTGTAATTAGAGAACAAAAAAAGAGAAGAACCCAAAGACCATGTTTGTCATGCATTGTCATCTTCAATTGTGATCAAGTAGAAGGGGTCCACTCTAGGAAGTTTTTATTCCTCATCTTTTGTACTCTTGTCAGCATGGTACCTAGTCGAGTGCTAGACTACATGCAAGAGAGAATGGTAATTGCCATTTTCTTTTCTAAACTCAGCCTAGATTCCTATAGTTCTTTGGTTTGGCATTCCTCCAACACGTCATAATGTTGGGTGATTAATTCTTAGGTGTGCTAGTAAAAGTAAAGGGTGGCAAAGAGGCAAGTAACCTGACCTCTAGTATGCCCTGTATTTGGTACTATTTTGGCAAATTATTCATCTATCCATGTGTTGCTGATGTGTTTCCTCTTCTGGTTGACTTGTTCCTCTAACTTGCAAATTTTTTGTATGGTTGTTGGCATGTTCCTTTCCTCAAACCCTGTGGCTAACTTTTGAGATTTGGTTTTCTTCTTTTGGCTCTAAGGGTGGCTGAGTGGTGGTTGTTTTGCAGAGGTGGTCAAAATTATGCCTCGACATGTAGGTAACGACTCAACCCTATCCATTCTATGAATTTCCTCTGTTTCCATTTGTCTCAGAGTTGCATGATGTATCAACACTAGAGCCTCCCAATCCATCCTAACACTCATCGCTTCTGATTTGCAGAGTCGATAACTGTTATTGAGCTGGGATGCCATGGAAGCTTCCATCTTGACAGGAAGGGTGCTCATCAGGAGAAGAATATGAAGTCTTTGCTTCCATACAACTCCTTGGTGGTGAATGAATTTCCAAATCCTCCATGGTACCAACAAATATCTGCATCCCCTTCTCGCCATGACTTCTTTCAAGGCTATGACAAAGTCTCCGTGGGAGAGGATTTTTGCACTAGATTGTGTAATGATTCACCATTAATGCATGCATGAGGAGGGTCCACATTGCCACTATATCCCTTGTACTTCCATATTCCCTCACCCTTGTACTACCATCTATTACCATGTGTGTAACACCCCAAGGCTGAGCCCCTGCTGAATTGTAATTATGTTTATAGGCTGGTGAGCTGAGTGGTTATAAGCTGAGAGACTTATGTGTTTATTAGGCTGGTGAGCCAGATGCTAAGGCCAATGAGCCTAATTTTGTATATGTAAGTACTTGCATTCTTAATAAAATTACATTGTTGCATGTAGACCGACCACGAAGAAGAGTTATGGGGGACTAAGTTCCACTAGGTAGGGTATGGAAGGGGGCTAAGTGTCTAGGCCTGGGGGCTAAGATAGAGGGCTTACCTCTAAGGGAATAATATTTTATTATTATTTCCCAAAGGCTATGGCTGACATAAGTTGTGTTGTCCTAAGTTCATGGGAAAAAGGGAACGAGTGCTAAGTGGAACTCATGCAACTTCAGGAATCCATGTGTCAACCTGGGCGCATGCAGTTTATAGCAGGGAAAGCCCAGCTCATTGGGGGTTCGCTTCCCACTCTGGCGTTGTTTCCATCCTTGTGTCTGGACTAGTTTGGAGTTTCCTCACAACCCTTACGATTCTCTGGAAGTCTGTCACATTCCCGATTGACCAGGGATTCACGCATTGAACTAATTATCCAGCATCATCGCCTCTATATATAGTACGCACCTTTGGAATCCTGCAGTCGTACTTGAGTTATCCCGTGTGTCTCTTGTGAAGCCCGACGCAATTGTATTCACTTGAGTCGTGTTGTGTCTTAGCGTTTGGTTGTTGCCATTTTCAGTGTCCATACCCATTTTCTATTATTGTTGTCACCCGTGTGTAGTTGAATGTTGTTGCTTGTTTCTTAGGAGCTGAATTGAAGAAGCGGGTTTTCAAGCCTGTGAGAAACTCTCTCAGGTGAGAGAGTTTGTTGGGAAGTGAGTTCTCCTGGAAGGGAGTCTCGTAGCAGCTACAATACTCTGAGACTTTTGGTCTAGCCTGTTGTTAAAGCCCAAGGTAAGGGAGGTGTAGTAGTCGATGGACTTGTATTAGTGAAGGTGTACCCTCCTGGGGTGGAGTAGGCGTGTGGGGAATGAAGGTCTATGGTTGTGGGCGTAAGTGGCTCCTGGGATAAAATATCCTTCCTGTTGTTCTATGCAACTTCCTTGTTGTCCTTGCCAAGCCTAAAATTCCCTTGCCCGATGGAGTTTAGTCCCAGCTCGGGGGTGACCCACTACTAAGCGTGATGAGCAGCTTGGTCTAAGGCTGGGAGGTTCGTGGAAGGTCTGCATGCACTTAGTGGTCATCTATTAAAAGATAAGTACCAATTTTGTGTTCATTGTACGTCGTGTATTTGTATTTGCATTATAATTAATGAGTAATGCATATATATATATGTTGCATGTATGTGTTAAATGTTGCTTCTGCATGAACATGTGTATGAGTAGAGTATTGATGTTTGTTTAATTGCATTAGATAGATATATATTTATAAGTGTGAATACCAGATGTTATCTCTATCTTACGGTTAAGTTTTATATGTGATTATTTCCACAAATTTAATCGGTTGCATGGTCTGGCCTACTGTTTAAGGCTGGCAATGTCACAGAAATGGTATCAGAGCAGTAAAGGCAAGGTTAAGGTTGTTTGGGTAGCGGTAACCAGCAGGGGTCAGTGGTCGGGGACGTTACAATGTGGGGGATGGGATGGATGGAAGATGAGAACATAGGGACTTGTCACATCCCTATCAACTTAATAAAATATAAGTGATGTTGTTATCTAACATTTTTTTTACGTTCAAGAAAAAAGGTTATTCACATACAAACTTACAAGACACAAAACAACTAAACGATTCACACAATTAAATTAAATAAGTATTTTATCACAATCAAATAATGTTGTATTGCATCCAAGAAGCCATGTACATTCTATACCCTATTGACTAATTGCATCCAAGAAGCCATGTACATTCTATACCCTATTGACTAGATATGCAATATGGGTAACATGTATAAATTTAAATGGAAAAGAATTTGATGTCTTTTATTTAATTTACTAAATATAAAATGAAAATGAATTTGGCATCTCATGTTTATTGAATAAAAAATGATAACATATAAAATAAATAAATGAAAAAATTATTAACATCTAGATTCATCAAAATTTTGATTTTTTTAAATATTTAACATGAATTTAAATTATATAAATATTTTAATAACTTAATAATAATAATAATAATAATAAAAGTATGTGTGGTCAAATCTTTTGCTAACATTATTGGACTTTCAGTGTTTCTCTATGTAAGGTGGTTAAGGTTTGTAAGATAATAAAAATTCGAAACTTCTGACAAGATTAAATACCATTGTGATTTTGACGACTTAAATACTCTTAATCATTATTTCTTAAACTAAGTAGTAACAAGTTAGCAAAAAAAATTCTTGATTGTGGTGCAAGTGCACATTGCAAAACCGACACAGATGATATAATTACAACCAACATATGATTATCAAATAAGGTTTAATACCTAATATTATTTAGTAGCTTGCTGTCGTTCTTATTTTTTATCATTTTATTTAAGTTGTTAAAATACCATTGTTAGTATACTCTGTTATTGCTACGTCTCTGGAAATTAGCCTTTTTTAAGTTGCTTTAGCCGCTATTTTAGTTTGCATGGAATTTCTTTGTCTCTTTTTAAAGTCGCTTTAACCACTATTTTAGTTTGCATGGAATTTCTTTGTCAACGGAAATTTTATATTAAGTCTTTAACGTGCCTACATCTCTGATCTCGTACCTTATCTAAGTAAGCGTATTTTATTAATGCCGACAAAGAAAAAAAGCGTATTTTATTAATGCCGACAAAGAAAAAAAACTCTGCCATATATTGTAGATTAAGTTTTAATATATTCCACTCACCTGGCCTCATTTGCAATTCTTGGTGGGCAAGGCTTCTTCGTCACGTTAAATATGTTATTATTATTATTATTATTATATTTGTTAGAAATATGTATGTAATTTGGTTATTTGGAATTTTGGAGGGTAAGGTTTTTTTTAGTCATGGTAAACTATGTTATTATTATTATTTTTTGTTTGTTAGAAATATGTATTTAATTTGGTTATTTGGAATTTTGGTGGGTAAGGTTTTTTTGTCATGATAAACTATGTTATTATTATTATTATTTGTTTGTTAAAAATATATTTCTAATTTGATCAGTATTTTTAATTAGGTTGAGTGACACTAATCTTTAACATGGTTGGATTTTTTAATGTCTCCACTAAACTTAAGATAAAAATATTAAACTAAATAACCTAACTAATCAAACCCACACCTTAACTAATTCCTTAACTAATTAGTTATAATTAAGCTACTAAGAATTGACTTGAACTCTAAAGTTCCATTTTAAATCTCTTACATTTTTTCATGGCTGTAGCCACTATTCTAGTTTGCCTGGTTTCTTAGATTAGATAATAAAAATTTCTTATTCACAGGAAATAAAATAATAGACCCTTAATCTCAAATAAGTCTTTAACGTGCCTACATCTTTGATCTCGCACGTTACCTACCTAGGCGTATTTTAGTAATGCGGAGAAAGAAAAATATTTTTTTCTGCTATATATGGCATATTCGTTTTGAAGTATTCCAGTGGCCTGGCCTCATTAGGAATTCTTGGTGTGCAAGGTTTCTTCGTCATGGTTGACGAAGGCGGCCTGTAAATACTCAGTGGACAGTGACTCTTTACAACTTTCTTGACGAAATCACGGCATTGTATAAGATGAAAATTGACAGTTTTGTAGTATTTTAGCCGCAGATGACAGTGAGGTAGCTTTTTCATGTTTATTTTAAGTGTCTGTTATAAAACAGAAAAAAACAAGGTTGTTAGTTGTATAGCTGAGAACAGGTTTATATCATTTTAGATGTGAGATCTGTAGGTGGAGGGTACTCAAGAAAGTTTGGGAGGAGAGAACTTGTATATTCTGCAATAAGGTTGTGGTGGAGACAAAATGACACTTTGTCACTGAATATGAGCCTACTAATATCCACAGTCAATATGAAAACAGCTTAAAGGTAGACAACCAACATGCACCAGCTATTTGATGAGGATAAGATCAACCAAATTGTTAATCTTCTAATCAAATTTCACAATAGAAAATTCGACATTGAAAAGAGTGTAAAGATAAGCTAAGACTGTTATTCTCTTGGTCCTTAGACTATTCAACCTAGTGGATATTATTAAAATCAATCAATCCATATTGAATATAGAAAACATACCAATTTGATGGTAATTGTGAAATAAAGGGCACCATCAATCCATATTGAATATAGAAAATATACCAATTTGATGGTACTTGTGAAATAAAGGGCACCATAGATTTGTGGAGCCTGTCAAAGTTTTACCAGCCTTGCCACTTTTACTCTGACTTCGTCTTAAATGGAAGTCAAGGCATACCGCTTATTAATGATTTGGGTAAGCTTCTGAGAAGTTGAAAGCTTCCAGAAGCAGCGGCTGTAACATCTATTTATTGTTTATTCAATCTCTTAAGCATGCCATTCCATATCAGTTTGTATCTCTTTGGCCCTTCATTAAGAAGAAATATTACAAGGCTCCCTGTACCAATTTGGATTATATTCTGCTTCTTCACTTCTACATATATCACAGAGAGAGTTTTGGAAGGCGGCTGTTTCCTGTCAAATATGAAGGTATGCTGCTACTTTTTCTCTGTTCAAGTAAAATCAACGGTTTAAGATTCTGTATGTCATGAATTATTAAACCCACTTATCAATGATGATGGCCCATGTGTTTGATTTGCAGAAAATGGTGCTGAAAGTGTCTATTGGGGACGAAAAATGTGAAAAATGTAAGAGAAAGGTTATGCAGACGGTTGCGGGAGTTGAAGGTAAATTCCATTCAATTAATCAAGCCAGGGGTTTTGTTATCACCAAAAAAGATCTCATACCCTTAGGTGGTTTCGAGAACTAATAAGTGGTTTTGAGAGCTAATAAGTAATGGACGGATATTTGATTGCAGGGGTAGAGTCTGTTGCAGTGGATATGAAGGAGATGAAGATAACTGTGATCGGAGAAGCAGATCCTGTGGATGTTGCAATGAAACTGAGAAAATTCGGATACGCAGAGCTGCTGAGCGTGGGTCCTGCCAAAGAAGAGAAAAAGGCAGAGGGCGAGAAGAAGAAGGATGGTGGGAAGAAGAAGGAGGAGGAGAAAGCCGAGCCTCCAAAAATTGTGTATCTGTATCCAAGCAGATATGGGCCTTACTCATATAGTTGTTAGAGATGAGTAAAATCCCAATACCTGCACTATCTGTTGATCTATTTTCAGTACCTCTTCCCTCATCCCAGAGAATCGATGTTCTCTGTGTTTGTAATGTGGTATATATGTATTTGTTCTATACAGGTCAGGGTTCTGGCAAGGCTTCATGTTAGGTTTTTGGTCTGGTTTAAATATTCTAGATTTTTTTATTTTTGTTGTTTATTATTACTTAGTTAAATTCAATTTTATATAAGTTTGAATTGTGCTTTTGAGTGAATAAATGGATTCAGTATCATCAAAAACTTTTAAAATATTTGGAACATGGAATTTTCACCATTAAAATCTACAATTCTATTTATTTTTCTGACCTAATTTAAACAAAACTCATAAGAAAAAAATACTAAAAATATATACTAGACAACAAAAAAAAATTAGAACAAAAATTCTCACAAATTTCTTTTTTAACCATACATCTCTGATATATATATTATTGTTTGAGTTCATTGGATTAACAGATATAGCCTTTGAGTTAATTTATTGACAATACATTTCTGGTACATATAATATCCTGAGTTCATTGGATTAACAGATATAGTCTTTGAATTAATTGGATGAGTTCACTGTATCAGCGGATATACAGTGGTTTCCCTTTCAAATAATTTAATTGAATCCATCCTTCATATTGGGTTGTAATTTTAATTCAAAGAATTTGATTTGATCGATCTTTCAGGCTGGGTTGTAATTTTAATGAACAAAAATTAAAAAACTTTTCAATTTTTCTACACTCTTCTAAAAAAGTATTTTCCTGTAACTACACTTCTTGAAAAAATAAATAATAATCAATCATACCAAATGTTCTTCAAAATAAATAATAATCAATCGCGTTGAATGTTATAAGAATTTGCAACTGTCAAGAACCATCTGAGTGTTATTTTAAAAATCCCTATCAAATTCCATCCAAAACCATATCCAAAACACCCTTCCATGAAAAGAAGCGAAATTACATCCAAGAGACTTTAACAGCACTGACATCACATTTCATCACCATGTTCAGTCTCTTTTTAAGATGCTCTAGGTCTCTTAAGTTTTGTTTGATCTTTAAATATTAACTTATTATTATATATGTTTTAAGAATTAATTTAGATTCATTTTAAATAATTTAAGCATTGAAAGTGATAAAAAAATTTAATGTGTAAATTTTAATTTATATGTTATGTAAATGTGTAAGTATGTAGATATTTAATTTTTTTAATTGAGCTAAATTTATTTTATTATTATTGTTTTAATGTGACGATATCCAATGTAACATAAAGCTAACATAATCTAACATAACGCTTACGTGACAACTACACATCTTCAATCTCCCCCACACTCGGCTGTAGAGCATTTCGCTACTCTTGGTGCAATCAATTTAAGTTTAACTCAATAAAAAGAAAGTGATGTTCATTTTTTCAAAATTTATAAGCAAGTTTTATAGAATTTGTGAATGCAGGTTTTCACAGTTAGTCATCATGCGAGAGAAACTTTTGAATCAAAACTGTGTGTGGATTTTTGAAGTGTCCAACGTTTCGAATGGACACTCCACCCAATGAGAACCCTGACATGCTTGTCCTCAAAGCCAATAAAGGCAATGCTACCATGGTTATGAACTCCTCTGATTATGACTATAAACTACTTGACCTTCTTTCTTCCTCTACCTATAAAAAACTAGCTAAGAACTCTATTAATAACATCACCACCAGGGTCACCAAAGCCATGAAATCCTCTTCTCTAGATCCTACCATCCAAAAGCAACTCATTTCTCATAACGCCCAAACCCCAAGAATCTACGGACAACCCAAAATTCATAAAAAAAAAAGATATCCCCTAAGACCTATAGTAAATGCCATAAGAGCCCCTACTCATGCCCTCTCTTGATTTCTTGCTGACAAGCTTCAAGCCTTCATCGAAAAAACCTCTTCCTTTATTAAAAACTCCACATATTTCATCCACAAAACCCAAGATCTTCACCTTGGTGAAGATGACCTCATGGTTAGCTTTGATGTGGTGTCTCTTTTCACCAAAATTCCAATTTTGTAAGCCTTTACCCTTATCTCCAAGTTGGTTGACCCGAAGTCTCTCAACCTTATCAAGATCTATCTCTCCTCCACTTTCTTCACCTTCAAGGGGGTTTGATGTGAGAAAAATGAGGGCACAATGATGAGGTCCTCCCTTTCCCCAATAGTGACTAATATATTTATGGAACACTTTGAGTCACTCACCCTAAGCAACTTTCATCTCAAACCCAAATGTTGGTTTCGTTTTGTAGATGACATGTTTGTCATCTAGCCTCATGATGATTCCAACCTCATCTCATTATTTAATCATCTCAACAAGCTCTCCCCCCACATCCAATTCACTATGGAAACCCAAAAGGACAACTCCATTCCTTTTTTGGATGTTCTCATCTCTCGACTTCTTGATGGCTCTCTCTTCCACCAAGTCTACAGGAAGAAAAATCACACTGACAGATATCTAAATTTCATCTCCCACCATCACCCAACCCAAAAATCCGTGGTCCTTAAAACCTTGATCACTCGCGCCATCCGCATATCCAACCCTCAAAACCTCGTGGATGAAAAGGCTCATTTAACCAAAGCCTTGATGTCCAATGGCTACTCTCTCTCCCAAATTAACCAGGCCTTTCACTCAACTAACAAACCTAAACACCCCCCTCCCCGCCTCTTCTCATCATGCCCTCCTCTCTCTTTCCTATATCCAAGGAACCACTGATCACATCGTGAAACTCCTGGCTAAGAAGAATATTAAAATTGTGTTCAAACCTCACAAAACCCTCAAACAACTGTTCAGAACAGCCAAAGACAAAGAAGATCCGATGTTTGGCCCCAGAGTCTACCAAATTCCATGCTCTAGTGGAAAATATTGCATAGGCCAAACTGGAAGAAACTTTAAAGTTAGGCTCAACGAGCATATAGCTGACACTACCCATAAACGAATCTCAAAATCAGTTATTATCGAAAAATCCTTCGATTCCAAGCAACTCATTTTCTTTGACCAAACCAAAATCCTATCCCCATCCCCTCATTACTCTTCCTGTCTCATTCAAGAAGCCCATGAAATAAAAAAACACCCTAACAACTTTAACTGTGAAGATGGCTATAAGCTTAGCCATTCATGGAAAGCTACTATGTATCACCTTAACCATTATACCTCTAGCTTTGAGACCCCCCTTCCCCCTCCCTCCTTCTTGGTTGACTATTGTCTTCCTAGTTCCTACCTGCGCCTCCTCTTTCCTCCTTCCGAGATAGTTTTCCAATGCTTCTCTTTACTTTGTCACATGTATCCTTTAATCATGCCCTTAACTTAATCTTTGATTCTTTCGCTCCTCTCATTCTTATCACCTTTTTTCCTTCACTCTCCTAACCTATTACACCCTGCCACTTTATATCTTTTTATTAAACTTGTCTCTATTTGTATTCTTATCTCTCTCTTTAATTACTTTAACTTTGTCTAATTTATCTCTCTTTTTAATAACCTTAACTTTGATAAAAAATTATCTCCATAATTATTATCTCCTTCCTTTTCATATCATTTTCCTCTTTAATTTTTCCTAATTGAATAGTTTAATGGTTAATTCCTAGGCTTTTCACATTCTTTCACCACAATTACTTTACTTTAATCACATTTTTTCACCACAATTACTTTACTTTA
The DNA here is from genome assembly GCA_009831015.1 of Picea engelmannii. Lineage (NCBI taxonomy): Eukaryota > Viridiplantae > Streptophyta > Pinopsida > Pinales > Pinaceae > Picea > Picea engelmannii. The sequence goes on along the minus strand of ML792214.1, from coordinate 142,271 downwards.
ATTTATTTAATGTATTCTTGACCTAATATATTATTAAATTCTTTTTTATATAATTTTTTTAACTCTCTTTAATCATTTAATTACTTATTCTAATTTTTCATTATTTTACTATTCTTAATGTTTACTTTAATTTTCTATGATCATCTTGTATGATTATTTTAATTATACCACCATTACAACTTAACCTCATTTAATACTTGAGATATTATTTTATTATTTTTACCTCATTTAACCTTTTATATTACAATTATTGCTTACCTAAAACCAAAGGATATCTTCAATTTGTTAACGACCATCACTATCACTCAGTTATATTTATAAATCTCAACACTTTTTTACAACTTATGGTGGAGTGACCACTAGAAACTTAGTTTTATAGAATAACTATTCTCAAATTAACATTCTTCTTAATCAAATTACAATCATATATTTTTTAAATGGATATATATATTTTAAGATCAAATTTAAAATAAACAAATATTTTGATTAAAACAATATTTTTTTAATTAAATAGTTTTTTTATTATGATGAAAATGATGAACAATTGCTAAAATTAAATTTTATCTATTTGAACTTAAAAAGGGTAAAAAATTATTTGGTTTGATTAAAAATTTTATTTCTATGCTAGAATTTTTTTTTTAAATTACCATAGTTTTGATTAGTTAAAAGGTTAGGAAAGATAGTTTTGAAACAAATATTTTGAAGTTGTGGTTTAATGTGGTGTATGAAAGACATATTGAGAGAAAGTGTTTTTCATCTTCAACCCTCTTAGTCTCACAAACATGACAAATTCTTTCAATCCATGACATTTTAGGAATCGTCCAATGATGTGTTTCACTATGGAGCTTGTGAGAGTTTGTTGTTATTTTAGGAAAGTTGATTTTCTTCTTTATGCTAGTCAAAACAAGATTTTTTATCATGTCCTTTTAATATTTTAATTTTCTTTTATGCTCTAATTCTTTATCACACCACAAATTCTCATTAAATTTATATGTAATAATATTTTTAATATTATTGTCATTCTGCAAAGTGAGCTCTTCTTTTATTCTCCAATGATTTAGCCAAGATTTGACATCGTTATGCCAAACCCACTTGAGTTGGAAATGGTTTTGACTTGAGTTTGAAACAATCTTGGGAAGCCTCCTATATTCTATGTTGTTTATCTTATTCGTGTACATTAGATACTTAGTCATAACCCTTCTCTCAATAGAGAAAGGCTTATTTCTATGAGGAGGATATGATAAGGTGTATTGCCTTAAATTTTGAGATTATAAGTTATAAAACACTTTTGGATATGCTTTATCTTTTTCCATGATTCTCTAAATATGCTACAACCCCAAACTTCACAACCATATAAGATAATATGAGCAAGGAGAGTCTCAAAGAGGAGTTTCTTCTTATCTCATAGCCAAAGGTTCGCTGATTTGAAACTGTTTTCAAGTCCATAATAAGTTTTCCACCCTACCAATTCAAATTAGATCATCATACAATTTGTCATCTATCTTGGTACTTTCTGGGTGAAAAAATGGAGGAATCAACTTGCAGGGCCATTTTAGTGGCAAGTCCCAGTTTGGAAAATTGCGGTTTGAAACCTTCAGGAGCCATTTTGAGGCATTAAACAATATTTTTTTGAGGTTACAGTGTTTGAAACCAAGGCAGGCACCATCAATGGTGTTCTAAACTCTAAAGTATTTCCAACGATGCAAACAACACCTCAATTAGAGCTAGTATGAAAAAGTTATGTCTCTCGCAAGTTGACCTACCTTGTTGACCACCATGATACGAGTGGATGCCACATCATACCCCATTACTCAAACATGTGCGGCTATCCATGTGCGAATTTTCAAGAAAATTCTAAAAGGTCCAAACCTTATCATTAATTGAGGGTTGAGGAAGGTAAATTCCTAACCTTAGACGACTATTGGGATATGTTAAATATCAAGCTACAAGGAGGAGAAAGGGGTTCCATATTTTTTGTATTGTATTTGTTCCATAGTTGAGCAGAGCATCTAGGTATGGTATTTTGAGAGCATAACAAATGAGAAAATATTTTGTAGCAGACATATAGGCTACAGTGTCAAAGGAAACTCCACAGTGAGTGTCTCTTTCATTGTATTTGCATTTCCATAATTGAAGAAAAGAGAGCAGAGCATGGACCTCACCTTCTAGTTGGGTTTTCTTCTGTATTGGATTTCCTAGGATATATCTTCTATTAATTTGTGTGTGGATGGTGTATATTTGTTTTTGTTCTTTCATGTTTGTATTCAGTTGTTTTCATAAATTTGAGTAATAAGTTAGTAATAACTAATATGGGATCTAAGTAAATAAATTGCATAATATAAGATTTTAGAATTTAGTTTAAGATCTGTTGTGATGAATTGTTCTCATGGAATATTCACGATAGTTTACAGATCCTTCATTTATTTTTTTCTCAATTCTATAATTTGAGTTAGGCTTGTGATGAAGATCAATTATGAGATATTTGTATGAAGTCACTTTCTCCAAGTTGTAGTTGTCATACATGAAATTAGCATAAGTGATATTTTTGGATTTAATTATCATCACCTTTATTTTGTCAGTGTTAATAATCATACTTGTACTAGAGAAAAAATCCTTGAGAAATTTTAGTTTCTTGTGAGATCATAGGGACTCCTTGGCATAAAAATAATATCAACAATGTAAAGAAGAAGGATGATAACTATATTAACTAGAGTCAGACTAACACAACCTACGTTTTCCAAACAACCCTTTGACTTCTTTTTTTCTTTTCTTTTTTTTTACATGTGGTTCATCGCACCGAATACCAGTATCTTGCTATGTCCATGGAACCAACCCCCCCGAAATCCGTGGGAGAACATGGGGAGGCCAGGATTGGTGGGATATTGATTGCTCAACAACATGAGTATATTATAGACCCATTAATGGCATTACATGTCACTTACAAGGAATTGAACATGGGTGGGGAGGAGAACAACCATTCCTCCCAACCACCCAAGCTACATCCAATGGATTTTTTTTTTAACGTGTGGTTCCAGGCACTGAACAACGATACTCATTACATCCACAAAGAACCCCCCCGAAATATGTGAGAGAACATGGAGAGGTCAAGCATTTTCATAATATTGGGGGCTCAACAATAAGAGAATCATATAGACCCATTAAAGGCATCACATGTCACTTACAAAGAATTGAACCTAGGTGGGGAGGGTAATAGCCATTCCTCCTAAACACCCAAGCTACATCCAATGTACAAACAACCCTTTGACTTATTAATGCATATGCCAAAAGGAATAAGAAACAAAGAACATATAAGAATATTCAAAACATACATCCATTATATACATATTAAAAATATAATAATTATTAATATAAAACTAAATATTATCTCAAATTATGTATCATAATAGTTACAAGTAATGAATCATTTATAAAATATGATAATTTGTTTTACAATGTTAACACAACAATAAAAAAACTTATTATATTAACAAAAATATATTTTATAGACATAAAATATTAAGAATATTTTTTAATTTTTCAATTAAAACTTAGTGATTACCAAACACATTTCTAAAATTTTTGGCTAAAAAGAATATCAAAACCATTTTCAAACCTTATAAAACCCTTAAACAATTATTTATAACTACCAAGGATAAATCAGACCTATTGCTTGGCCTAAGAGTTTATCAAATTTCTTGTTCCTATGGAAAATCATACATTGGTCAAACTGATAGATCATTTAAAACACGTCTCAAAGAACATGTAGTTGGCACAACCCACAATCATATCTCCAAGTTGGCTATTGTTGAACACTTTCAAATCTAAACTCTTAATTTATTTTGACCAAACCAAAATATTGGCCTCAACACCCTATCACTCATCTCAATTCATTCGAGAAGCACTGAAAAATTGAGAAACATCTCAATAATTTTAATAATGATGATAGCTACAAACTCAGTCAATCTTGGAAGCCTATCATTCATATAAAACTAAATATTATCTCAAATTATGTATCATAATAGTTACAAGTAATGAATCATTTATAAAATATGAGAATTTGTTTTACAATGTTAACACAACAATAAAAAAACTTATTATATTAACAAGAATATATTTTATAGACATAAAATATTAAGAATATTTTTTAATTTTTCAATTAAAACTTAGTGATTACTAAACACATTTCTAAAAAATTTGGCTAAAAAGAATATCAAAACCATTTTCAAACCTTATAAAACCCTTAGACAATTATTTATAACTACCAAGGATAAATCAGACCTATTGCTTGGCCTAAGAGTTTATCAAATTTCTTGTTCCTATGGAAAATCATACATTGGTCAAACTGATAGATCATTTAAAACACGTCTCAAAGAACATGTAGTTGGCACAACCCACAATCATATCTCCAAGTTGGCTATTGTTGAACGCTTTCAAATCTAAACTCTTAATTTATTTTGACCAAACCAAAATATTGGCCTCAACACCCTATCACTCATCTCAATTCATTTGAGAAGCACTGAAAAATTGAGAAACATCCCAATAATTTTAATAATGATGATAGTTACAAACTCAGTCAATCTTGGAAGCCTATCATTCATCGACTAGACCATCAAACCTAAATTGTTTATTTGGGTTTTAATTGTGTTCCTTCATTCCTATGTCCCCTCATTTAACTTTGTCTTTGTTGATCCTACTAATCATCCTAATCCATTTTGGTTATCTTATTTTTATCCGCGTATCTTCATTCTTTTAACCCCTCTCTCAATTATTTAATTTTGTTTTTCAAATTTAAACTTCTCCCACCCTTTTTTATTGATTATTTTATTAAAGCATTGAACTTGTGACTTTGAAAGTTAAAGAAAAGCCTTAAAGGTGGTGCACTAACTGACTAAGCCAATTATTCAAGGTAGTGCATTGAATAATTAATTTATTATATTATTATATATTTCATTATTTTAACATTTATTCATAACAATTATCTTATTATTTTACTAATTTTCTTTTCTTCTCCTCAATGATCATTTCTTATTATTTTTCCTTTAAAAGTTACACCTTATCACTCTTTTCTAGCATTATGTGTTTCATTTGTCCCTATGATGGGTGGAGTGTTCACTCGAAATGTTGGATGTTTCAAAGATTTTTACATTGTTTATATCCATAAATCTCAAAAATCACAAAATAGATTACATCTAGTGCATTATTTTTATTAAGAGGTTTAAATTCATAAATTTTAATAATTTAATTAAAAATAATATTTAATATTTTAAAAATAACATTACATTTTTCTATAGAAACTATGGAATGGTATCTATAGTGTGTATTTGTCTCTACGATGGTTTTAGACCTCATACACATGGTTTATGCCAAAATCCATGTATGTAAATCCGATGATATAGGTTTGGCTATTGTTACAAGGAAAATCACTCTATGGCATGGGGAAAACCACAACAGATGGAAATGACTACAGAAATAAAATTTAATCTCAAGTATGTTATATAAACAAATATCCTAACAAGACAAGATAAAGAGCCTACCTCGTCGAGACATTCAATGAAGTCCATCATTGAGCACTTGACTCAAACAAATGCACCTGCAACTTGTCCTCAACAACCAATATATGGAAGCATATGGTTATAATATATAAAGTTATCACATGTAATAGCATAATCCATCAATATTAATAACAAATATTCCCATGGAATAACAATTCAAATATTTGCAAGACATTAATTGGATGAGAAAAGAGTATTTCTATTAAAATGTAATCAACAGAAGTGTATGAATGAAAAATTTTAGTGTCAGCACATTCGGAACCAAGAAAATAAGTCCCTTCCAGTTGGGTCTCCACCACTTCAATCCTCCATCAAAGGAAATCTCATATAAGAGAGACAATGAGGTTCTCCATCAAATAGGGAAGAGCTTGGGGGCTGAACAATGTGCTCAGACTTAAAAGGACAAAGGAATGTAGACTCAATATAAAGTGAACAATTTCTCTAGAGTAACTTTGCTCTCAAAGTTGAATTCTTCTCCTCTTCTCCACCACTTGGATAAGGCCCATTTATAGCCTTCAAATGGAACTGAATGGCCGATTCGGAACGTTTCCAGTATATGGAAGGTCAAGGATCATGGATCTTGAGACGTGACATGGAAACCCGACACCATTTTTTAATTTTGAGCACAAAACCCGATGTACGCTGGTTGTAATGGTTCAACCTGTGTGTACGCATGTTGTATAGCTTTTAGGGTGCACATGTGTGGAAAAAATGTTTTTTATCTTTGGGAACTACAAAAGGGGACTTTACGTATGCATAAGGAAATGGAAAAGGCCTTATTGTCAAGTTTGCATGTGGTGAGGCAAATCTTTCTATAACAAGTGCTCCCTAATGTGTGAGGTCAAAGGAGTATCTGTGATGGTCGAAATACATTATAATTCCCAGAAGTGGAGTAATGGGGACCCAACTGGATGAATTAGTTTCTCATAAGAATATTACAATCCATAATGACTTTGCGCACATGGTTGCTAATTTGAATTACACTGCAAATCCATGTGGAAATATACCAAATAGTTGTTCATGGACATGAATAGAAAATACAAAAGTAGATACATGCCATAGGTTGTCATAGTCACGAACAAGGCCCAGTAATAACTAGTCCCAAAATCAATTTGAAGATGTATGTATACAATGGAGTACGATCTGATCTCCCATGATCACTAAAGTCATATAGGTACTAGTCCAATGAATGATAGAAACAACTTATGAAAGTTACAACTATGAATTGATGTCTTCAAGTCTTCTACATTATCTGCCAAAGGTGTAAGTCTACATCATGTGAATAAAAGAGTTGAGGTCGAACAAAATGAGACTTTGTTTCATTACCGATCATTAATGTATACCTTAACAAACACGAGACAACCTACCGATAATAAAAGTAGGTATCAAGGCACCAAGTACATTCTTACAAGTGTGAATAAAGGTGTTGAGGTCGAACAGTTGAATAATCCATCGATCATGAGACATTGATGTATTCCCAAATGTCAATGGAAAGAGAACCCGCCACTAATGAATGCAAGCCTCTAGGTACTCATAAGAATCTAGGCCTTGTTTCCAGAATAGATGAGATGAAGCCGATGGAAGGAGACCCACTGAAAGAAGAGAATTAAAGCATCTCTCATTAGTCAGCATGAGGTACAAAGAAGTAACTTGATTATTTGGAGGAACTCAGATGAAGAACGTGTTCATGAACCAATGACCATGTGCATCTTCTGCATGCACCAGATGCAAGCATTGCATGAAAAAGACCCTCTGAATAGAAGTCAACAAGGAAAATTGTCGACAAAGGCGAGGAAGCCATCAATAAGGATAATGGCATCCAAGACACTACACGAATCCCAATGTGTGAATAGATTTATTGTCGTCAAACAAAAGGGAAACCCCCCAGTTAGCGACCAATGAGGAGATGTCAATCGTTGGGTTCAAGGTTACCTAGCCATAAGGAAAGTAGGATCAGGGTGCATGGTAGGACTACAACTTCATGTAACTCTGAGACACACTAAGGGTATGGCCGACATGCAAAGTCAAGAGTTCTGAGAAATGGCCGACACAGGCTTATAGACATCCTTTGAACAAGAGCATGATACATATGGATGACTCTGGCAGCATAGAATCAATGATGAAACTTTTTGATGCAGGAGGCACCAATCAAACTCTCTATAGAGACTGTAAGAGTAACCAGTTGGGGGATTAAACTCTCAGTAACGAGCTCAGCTTCCTAAGGTCGTGCTAAACCCAAAATTTTGATGACAAGTGGACTCAAAATTTTGTTCTCTGTTCAAAGGCAACGCGACTCCTGCCAACATAATATAATACTCTTTCCCCGCCCATCTTTTTTTTTTTTTTTCATAGACAAATGAATTTTATGATACAAAGGAGGAAATGAGTTTCGCGAGTAAGCAACTGGTTCCAATAGTGGAACATACCTCTGCTCAATGCAAGGAGGTGCATGCAGGATATGGACACTTGCGGGAATGTTTCCTCTTAGGGTATCAGGTGTCAAAATACAAAGGATATAAACAAGGCACTGCTTGGTTGATGATGCAAATTGTTGAGATAATAGGCTTATAATGAAAAAGTGGGAATCGATAATAGGCTCAATACTGCAAGCAAAGAGGATGAGACGCAATTACAACTTAACTCCAAAGAATATCCTTTTTGTAAATTTAGTCCCCTAGGACCGAAAAAGTATAAAATGATGCCCAAGAGAACTCTTCTAGCCACCAATGACTAGAGTATTCCTTTTTCGAAAGTAGTCTACTTGGTCTGAAAAAGGATTAAACTTACACCAAATAGATTTTCTTTCAAATTCAATTTGCGAGTGTGAAAGACACAAGTTCACTCAAAAATCTTTTTGCTTTTTGAGAGAATCGGAAAAGATCTTAAACCAGACTCATTGATGTTGTTCTAAGAATCATATCATGGGGGAGGCTAGGGCTCCTATGTAGGACTTCTATCAAAATTAAACAACTCACAAATAACTGACACAATCTTGGGAAAACCCAAAGCTTTCCAAGTCGAGGAGGATAAAATACTTACAGAGGTTACCTTATCTACAATATATCGAAGAATGCCCCTTATCTGGAAGGTTGTAGAAGAAGTAATTTGAGGCTCTACAAGATCATCCTAGTCAAAGGAAACCTCCCTAGGAATTGGAGGGAGTGTACTCAGAGAGAGTGGAATGATCTCTTGTTCATAAGGTACAAGACTAGAAATGATAAGGACATGGTTGAAAGACATAACACCCTCCAAAAGAAGAGTGGGATCGACCGAAGATTGTGTTATCTCCCAATAAAATTTTATTTTATTTAAGCCTTAGGTAGTTGTTTGAGTATTTTTTTTCCTTAGTCATTCAGCATGGTGTGTCCTTCATTGAGTTCAGTCATAAATGTGGTCATGTCAAATGAAATTGATAGGTGACTAAAGGATCATCTAGGGTTTTTTGTCCTAAGTTTCATTGCTAAAGTCAAGTCATCTATATCCTAAGGGTGAGTCACAAGTTGTAAGAGTCATTCATGGTCCATAATGACCCATCATTACACATCAGATGATTACTTGACCTTTTATTTTCCATTATTCCCCATTATGATGAGTTCGTAGTGCAATTGGTCACTTTTGTACATGAAGCGCTACCAACTGAACAAAAGTTGTCAACGCAACTCATCATTCTTCTACATGGCACACTACAAACTCATGTTATTGCTCTGTTCCATCATTTAAACCTGCTTTGATTGGGGAAAGCGTATCAAGGAGGATTATGGAAGCCTGAAAGTCATTATGAAGTATTCAAATCTCCCTCCAACACTCAGCTAGCCATGAGTCTCAGATTTTCTACAGGGATTTTTGCCTTCTTGAAATCATTTCGTTGGTTTTTGTAAACTGAATTTTGTACATAAGTGTTCTCTATAACAGGTTAATTTTCAAATGGCTCCATGGAAATATCCTACCCCCAGGAAGCGGTCAAGCTCTGTGGTTAGGTTTGAACCTACCAATACTACTCTTATTGAGAAAAAACCTAGCCATGTGGATTATTTCAAGCGCATGGGATGTTGGAGGTTTTTCCAAAATCTTGAAGGATATCATCTAGAAGTTTCAAGAGATTTTGTGAAAAATTACAAAGATGGTAAGACATAGGTTGGAACCTTCAAAATTCATCTGACAATGGATTTGATTGCAGAAGTGACTGACATTCCTAGGACAGGGGAACTTTGGTTCAAGGCAAGGATATTAGAAAATAATGATTGGTGTCAATTCATGCTCAAGACTGAGCATAGGGGAGATGATTTGGTGAAGGGTGTGCCAAGGAATTTATTGTTAGAGGAGTATGATAAAATGTTGTTCATCATTCAAATATTTTTTACTTGTGAAGGGAGGTACAACTGGATTTTGCAGTACCTTTTCAAACTACTTCTCCACTTCACTAGTAAGAAGGAAATAGACTTATCTTATTTCCTTTTCATGAGTTTGCAAAGAATGATTTTATGTGCACAACGAAATCCTGATAGACTTCAAAAACCGATCTTTCACCATGCCTTAATCAAACTCATATTCATTAAACAGTTAAAGAAGGAAGGGAAGGATTGGTCCACTTTTGTGTTTGTGTCTAATTACCAAATTGACCTGCCTATTTCTCCTTCAAAATTCAATACTCCTAGGAAGAAGACCGTAATATTTTCCTTTTCTCCCTCATCTGAAGTACCGCAGTCCTCTACTCCCTCTACTCCCTCATATAAAGTACCACAGTCCTCTCAAGACCCCATTCCTCAAGAGCCTTCACCTGTCCAAGTGTATAAAAGAGATAAGAGAAAAGGAAAGGCTAAAGAGATATTTATTGAAGAACAACTAGAGCCTCCTATGGAGCTTCCTCAAATGGAAATTGAAGATAATCCCCAGACTTTCCAAGATAAAATTGGTACACAGGACCTCAAAAGATCATCCAGGAGAAAACTTGTACTAACAGAGGAATCTCATCAAATCACTCAGGTTATCAACCCTAGAACTAGGTTGTCAAAATTCAAAGTTTCTCCTCTTGAAAAGGAAGCACTTGAGGCCATAGTCCAATTAAGTGAATATCCCCTAGATCCATCTCCAGAGACAGATCAAGGGCCTTAAAATAATTGGGCTCAATTACTCAAGGATGCAAATAAACAAATCAAAGAAGTTCAGGAGAAGAACCAGAAATTACATCAAGAAAATGTTACACTCAACAGACAACTTTCAAGTCAAATAGATGAACTAGCAGAGGAGTGTAATCAGCTCAAGAGGAACATTAGGAAAAAGATGATTCAAAGGAAGCAATTGGTTAATATGTACAAGAAAAACCTCATCTTGAGAGAAGATAATAGAAATCTGACTAAAGACATATATTTGGCTAAGAACATGCTTAGTAAGAAGAACTTGGCAATCTTCTTGAAAGAGACCACTTCTCCCAGTTCTTCCAAGCAAGATGATTGTTTTACATGGGTATTTTCAAAGTTTTTGTTCTCAAAGTTTTGGTATTCATGAAGGGGTTCATTTTCCACCTTTTTGTCTTCAAAATGTTGAACAATTATTTTGTTCTTTCCTATGATAACCCTAAGAAGTAAGAGGCTTGTATGTTAAGGTTTTGGTGAGTACAATTCCAAGTCACTTGCAGAGAATTTTATCTAAAGAGACTAATTCCATCTTTCAATTCACCTTCAAAGTCATTTCTTCATGCATAAAGGTCAAAACAACCATCTACAACAAGTTGGTAGTGCAAACTTTGTTTTTCCTGTGTATTGCACTACCAACTCTTCAACCTTCTGCGTGGAGGATTTTTGGTCAACTTTGACCTGATTTTCAACATTCAAATAGGTGATTCATGCCCCAGGTGTTGGATAAAGCTGGTGAAGGACTTATACAACTTTGAGGAAGCTCAAGTGGAGCTAAATACTTAGAGTTAGGATGGGATACCTATCCCTTAAAAATAGGATCTAATCTCATCCATTGTAACTAAATCAGATTTTGTAGTTATCAGATCCATCTTTTGAGGATCTTGAAACTAAGTTGTAAAGGCTATTTAAGCCCATTGAAGCAACATTGTAAAAGGTTCGAATTTGGAGATTTGACTAGACTCTTGTATTTAAAGACACTTTTTGAATACATATTGGAATATAAGCTTCTTTCACTATATCTATTCAGACTTTCATATTCTTTCTATTATGTACCTGTGAGTGAATATATGTTCATTTTTCTTGTTATTCAATGAATGATAACTATCATCTTATATGTGCATTGTTAAACTAGAATCACAAGTATCTTACTTGTTATAGATGGCCAATCATATATGCTATTGTGTGTGTGATTTTGCTGGTATAATTAGTATTCTTCATCCATTATCATCTATTAAAAATTACTTGAATTATATAGTTGAAGGCCTTATTTGTCTGAGTGTATTCATGTGTATCTGAAGTGAGTTTATAGCCAAGTCATTCAACTTGATCCATTTTACACCTATATTTGAAACATTTTGTTAAGTTACCAAGCTCACTTGATCTGCAACCTAGAGTGACTCTTGGAGTGATAAAAAATTGACGCCATTGCTGGGGAAAGGAGTGTGAAGCAAGCTTCACTGGGAGATGACATAGTCCCATCTTTTGATGATAGACAAAGGCCGGGCATTAGTTTGGTTTTAATTTTCTATCTAGTGACTCGATTGGTACATAGTGGCTCCTAAGGAAGCACATACTCAAACAAATCCTCAGCAACCACTAACTGATCCAATATCTGATCCTGAGAGGATCATCAAAGAAAGAAAGGAATTACGGAAAGAATATTCAAGTTCAAGTATCTCTAGAAATCCTTCTGTGTCTTTGCTAGAAAATCCATTAGTAAAACCAACACTTGTTGAAACTATAAGCTCAAAAACTGATAGTGAAAAAGTAGTTTAAGAAGTTCAAGGATCTTCTGATCTTACTCAAGAAGGTAGTTCATCATTTGTTGAAGAAGACATTTTCTCATCATCTATAGAATCTTCTCAGTCTGAAACTAAACAAAATTCATCTTACATTCATACCAATCTTCCTGCTATTGAGCTTGTCTTACATGAATTGTCTATAAAAGGAGAAGAAATCCTTGCCAAGTTATTGTATGAATTCTATAGAGCTTCTTATTTTCCTTCTTCTATTGCAAGTTCAAGAATATATTTTCCTCTCATTCACTCAACTTCATCCTCTGTATCAACCCCATTATCATCCTATGTATCAGCCTCATCTTATTCCCTAATTATCCAAACTTCTAGTACATCTACATCTACCACTACCATGGCAACAATACCTCGAAATCCTACTAAGATGGAAAGAATTGTAGCTGCTAGATATGCACCATTAGTACTTTCTAATCCTTTGAATGCAATTCCTACTGGAGACTATCAAAAGTACATGCCTAAATTTTCAAGGACAAAAGAGGTTATAGCTGAAGAGAATCTTGAATTATTTTATAGTTATGTTGATAACTTGAATATCACTGAGGAGGATGTATGGATGAGAGTTTTCATTCAAAGTTTAGATGGAGAAGCCAAGAAATGGTTTAGAGAATTAACACCAGGAACTATAACATGTATTGAAGTTTTAGATGATACTTTCCTTAAACAATGGGGAGATAAGAATGATTTTCTTTACTACATTACAGAGTTTGGGAACTTGAGAAGGTAAAGTGGTGAATCAGTGTCAAACTTTACTAAAATATTTAACCGGATGTATAGCAAGATCCCATCTGAAATCAAGCCTATTGCCACATCTGCAAAAATCAGATATGCTAATGTCTTTGATTTTGAATTTTGTTTGTTGTTAAGAGAAAGGAGATATGTTAAATTGGTTGATATGCAAGATGCAACACTTGAAGTGGAATCTAACATCCTTGCTGCAAAACATTTGAAAGGTAGACCTGATAGAAGGAGACAAAAAGGAGAAGCCTCATCGTCAAGTGCAAATCCCAACATTGAAAAGATGGCTAAGATGATAGAATCTATGACTTCAGAGTTGTCTAAAATGAAGATTGAAAACAAGTAGCCTGGAAAAGGTAGAGATCCTAATCCTTTTAATCCTCGAAATCCAAATCCTTATAGAAGAAATAATGAGCAACCTCATATTTTACAAAGGAATAGAAATGCTAATGAGGAGCAAAAAATTAAATCCCCTTTTTAGAACACAGCAATGGAGGAAGATCGGCCAGAAGATGATGATGAGATTCATTGTTTGGGGGATAAAGGTGATTCATATTTCTTGACACAAACTTCTTATGAGGAAGATTTGATTAGTCATTAGACTAATCAGGAATCAAATGATGGATATTTTTTTCGAGCTAATGATCAGAATAGGTATAATTTGATATCTAAACAAAATAATAGTAAGCAAGATGTGCAATATCCTCCCAAAATTTTTGTTGCCCCTACAAAACAACAACCAAGCAAATATCAGGCTCAAACAAATGATCAAGTAGTTCTTAAAGCTCCTCTACATGATGTAAGAAACCCTGACAAAGTTCCTTTTTCATTCAGATTTGAATCATAAATTCAGAAGGTTAAGATTCCCATACCGCTCATAGAATTAATGAAGAATGACACCTTCAAACAAACCATCCTCAAAGACCTTGAGCCTAAATACATGCAAGTTGTTGTTGATGTTGTAAACCTCCAAGATGATACGCCTACTATTGTCCTTATCCCAATGGTTGAAGACCGTGAGGAAACCTCTCCACCTTTTTATGTCTCCTTGAATATCCATGATAAAATTTTGCATAATTTCCTTTTAGACACGAGATCTTCTCATAACCTCATGCCAAAAGTAGTCATGGATGAGTTGGTCTTAGAAATTACTGAATCTTATCATCATTTATTCTCATTTGATTCTAGGAAGGTTAAGTGCCATGGCTTGATTAAACATCTAGCAATTTCCTTATCTTGGTTACCTATGAGAATCATGGTAATGGACATTGTGGTAGCTGATGTGCCACCAAAATTTGGTATGCTCTTATCTAGAGCATGGATAAAAAGGCTAGGAGGCACCTTGAAAAATGACCTTTCTTATGCAATTGTCCCAGTCTTTGGAGGGGAACAAAGGAGATTGTATAGGGAAGCACAATTAGCCTATATTATCAGTGAAGAGAAGGAGCCAAAAATCATCCAATATACTCAGTTGATATAGGTTTGGGATCTTGTATAATTCAGATTGATGATTCTCAGTCATCGTCTTTGTGTTATAAAAAAACAGGACCGTGGAGCAATAAAATAAAACAAATGCAGAAAAAAAACACAGAAGATACACAATACAAGAGAGACACAGATTTACGTGGTTCACCCAGTGTGGGCTACGTCCACCAGAGAAATTTCCAAGTCCTTCCTTTATTATTATCCAACAAATGAAGGGATACAACCTACAACAAAACCCACTGTAACTTCCTCTTTTTTCTCTCACAGTCTCCTCTCTCATAATACAATATTCACCATCATACATAGCTGCAATACATTTCCCTCATAAAAGAGGGTTTCCTTCTAGGGCAAAAAACCCTAACATAATCTCTACCGTTAGATCTGCGACCTTATAATGAACGGTCCAGATTTACAATGAAATTA